>JAVJGJ010000036.1:5958087-5968645 GCA_035590215.1 Microhierax caerulescens | reverse complement strand
TTCGACCAAGTCCTGCAGCACATCTGTGTCAGAGTGAGGACAAGGGATTCGACCAAGTCCTGCAGCACATCTGTGTCAGAGTGAGGACAAGGGATTCGACCAAGTCCTGCAGCACATCTGTGTCGAAGCAAGGACACAGGATAAGGGATCCAACCAAGTCTGTGCGGCACATCTGTGTCGGAGCAAGGCACTGAAGTAATGGTCCCAAATTTACACGTTCCCCATCATGCCAGCCATCCCCTCTTTCTTCACTGCCTTTATGGCAGCTGTTCCTTTTCCCAGTTGTGAATTATATGCAGAAATTCTGCTCAAACATCTGCAGACAACCTGTCACTTTACCTTCCTTCCATCCAAATTATTACTCTCAATTCTGTCCCTTTAAGGCTCCTGCCCAAAGCACACGAGAAGAGCAAAAAATAACAGCATTTCTTCCTTTCCTATTAATGTTTCAAAGCCAACCGACTCAGAATCACTGCTGCAAAGCCGTAAATTATGCATGGCAGAGAACCCTCGCAGCCCACCGGAGCGGGGGGAGGCGGGGGGGCCATGGCTTTCCCACCGCTGCTCCTAGGCCTGCCTGCCTGCTTGCTGCCGCACGGTGCCGGCCCACAAAGAAAATATCCCGCGTTCTCTCAGAAAGTGGGAAAAGGGCCTCTTCCCAAGCCTCTGATGGCTCCTTGGGATGGGCCGAATTCTTTGCGTGGGAGCTCGGGATGGGGGCTCTTGGCTGTCGGGGGGTAGGGTGGGTTTATGGATGGAACTTGAGGAACACGTCCCTCACCCTCAGGGGCCCGCAGCTGCGCAGGGGTGAGGGTGGCAGGAGGAGGGTGGCGTTCCCCAGGGCGCAGGGAGACGCGGGCCTTCCCCTCACACCCTGAGCAGCGCGCCCAGGGCGCTCGCCTCAGCCGTGTCGGCGAGGCTGCCAAAAGGCGCCGTTTGCTGGGCTGCCCTCGATGCGGGGCACGTCCCCATCTTGGCCACCACCACCACACGGCGGCCCCTCCACCCGCCCTGCCCGCCGGGGAGCTGCAGGCCCCGGCCCCCCCACGAACCCCCGGCCCGCAGGCCCCGCGCTGCGCGGTCAGGGGCCGCCATCTGCCGGCAGCTGAGGGGAAGGCCCGCGGCCTGCCGCGCCGCCACAGCCTGCGGCACAGAAACTCTCCCAACGCTGCTTCCAGGACGATTCCCTGGCTCCAGGATCCTTCCCCATGGATTCCTGTTCGATTGAGTCACTGCTTTGGGCTGTTTGCTTACTTGTTTACCCATTTGGGGCCTTTCAGTTCGTTTTGGTTTGCCCAGGATGGTTGTGCCTTGTGGTGGTTACCTCAGATTAAACCCAAAAGGATTTAGTGAAGAGTGACCATTACTATGCGAAAGTTCATTATTACGATATGTTTTCATTTTTGGAAAGTAAAACCATATAGGTCAGCAGTTTGGGTAATGTTAGAATTTTGGATCTGCTATGTCCAAGTTTCTGTAGGCACAAAGGATTTATGGCTATGGCTCCATTGTTATAATTTCCTGAAAAGTTCAGAATAAATTAATACAATTATAAGACAAATATTACTTGAACTTTAAAACTGTATTAATGCTTTAAATTCCTGATCTTGTAAGTCAGCAAACAGCAAATGCTGAACGAGCACATTCACGTTGGTGAGCAAGTTGCCTTTGGCAATGTGTCATAGACACAGAGGGGCAGTGAAAAATTAATTTAAGGCATTAAGAATATTTAATGTTTATTAAACAAAGTTTATTGAAAGAAGCACAAAGCAAACTAATCAGATTCTTAACCCGTAAAATGATTAAATCTGTCATGATCCAGATAATGCTCAGGGGAGTAAATAAAGGAAAAACTCTATTATCAACCATACACAAACAGCAAATCTCATTCCTCAGATAACAGTTTATCGCCTGTTCATCTGAAATGAAAACTATGGCCTGTTAATCCATTGCCTCCAGAATGAGCGTTTCTGAAGATTAAGAGGTTGAGAGGAGTAAGTTAGTTGCAGATGAAGTGCCTTGGTTCATGGCCATAAGCAAAGATCACTGTGGTCAGGATTGATAAAGCCTTTCCAAAGAGCAGGAAATCCGTCTGTCATTCTATCAGTCATCAGTAACTATTAAAGGCAATGGTCTAGAAGTGCCCTCCAGCGCAGGAAGTCCTTAAGAAACCAACAGCCTGACAGCAGCACTATATATGCTCTATACTTTCGCATTCATCTCTAAATATTCACTACTGCTGTCGCCAAAACCAGGGTGTGAGACCCAGTACAGTAATTCTGAGCATGGTCTATCCATCCCCCTGTCTTTATGCTGGGTTTAACAGCATCATTTCTTTGCATAAGCAGCGATAACGAAGTGTGTGTCGTGCTCACTTTTAGTGGGTCACCTCAAAGTGATTAACAGCCTCCTCATGCTGCAAGCACTTGCAATGGCTCCTGCTTAAACGTGCTATTGATCTGCACAAAGAGAAGGTCCAGCAGCCAGACCTGCTCTGCAGGGATCATTACGCGACCATCAAACCAAGCACAATGCTTCAACCCAAAACCAGAGCTGGAATGGCTCATCTTCATCGTGCTACACAAATGCCATGGCTATAAAATCCACGGCCCCTGACAAGCCAGAGGGATAGGCATTTTGCAGGAAAGGGCTGTACTTTGCACTGCATTATAGGATGTGCTTAGCTGAATAGCAGCGCTTCTTTGGAACGCTTTCCAGTGGACATGTTTTTGCAGCTGTTCCTAGCAAGCAAAGGGCCTTGAATGTACAGCGGGCAGCAAACAACCTCTGCAACGCTTTTGAAAATGGCTCGTCTTGCTTTATTCCCCAAAGCCTCTTCTTGGGGCCTCCCTGGGCTTCACCGAGGTCGCTGACAAGCACAGGGATATTTCCCCACTACTATGATGCTGCAAAAAGCTGAAATCTAAGCGTCCAGCCTCGTCAGGGGGTGGTATAAACTGGAATTTAATTAGGTCACTGCCTGGATACATTAAACGCAGATGTCCAGAATCAGGAGATTACAGATGTATTGGGCATTGATTAAATGAAAAATCAAATAAGATCTAGGAGAGTCACAGATGACTGCTGCAGCCATTTGCCAGCTCTCCCTAAGGGCATCTCAGGCAGGCTATAATTAATATTACACAGTCCTGACAGGCAAGATAAAAGTTCTGGCCAGGCCAGGATGTAATTTAGCATCTATTTATTCTTCAGCATAATTTATTACCTTGAACAAACATAGCGTGGGCATATTTGTAGCTAATATGTTATGATTTCTCTGTAAAGGGTGTCAGGAGCACACTATACACGCTATTGTTCTCGCTCCCCAGGCATGGCAGAAAGCTCCACCGCAAACCAACAGTCTCCAGCTGAAAATCCAGGTCTGAAGGGAACTTTGCAAACAGAGCTGCCAGCTGTCCTCTGTGGGCAGGGAGCACTGACTCACGCCACTGCCGCCCCATCAGTCCCTGGGAAGTTACACCACACCAGGCACCCTCCTGCAGCAGCAATCCCGGGCCATGCAGCTCAACTAAATGCTTTCGCAAACCCCTGCATTCATGCCCTTGGATTAGTGCCTGCTTTTAACACTGCTAGTGACAGGAAATTCTGGCTCCAATTAAATCGATGGCAAAAGTCCCATTGACTCCAACGAGCCAGAATTTCAGCCTGGTTCCCATAACCTCACACTGCAGCATGAACCGCTGTGTCCCAAACCAGTTCTGTTGGTCTCAGTACAGCCTTTGTGGAGGGCACTATCCATAATGAATATGGGCTTCAGAGGCTGGCCTTTCGGAGAGCTGGTATAAATAACTAGAAAACCCAGGCATAGCTGTGCGGGAAGAAGGCAGCAGTTTCTAGCCAGTTTTCAGGCTCCAGCATTCAGCTTCCCTGTATGTTCGAGACAGACACTATTTCTTCTGTGATGTTTGCTCAGCCCATAACGTTACAGAGGCATGAACTAGCCTGAGTCCTGCATCGACTGTCAAGTGCTTTTAAAAAAATGAGAAGCCAGCGATGCACATCCCTTGGGATTCATAACTGTGTACTTCCACTTGGTCAGTATTTTCTCCTGAAGGAGGAGAGGTGCAGCTTTACCAGAGGGGATGGAGTGTTTATTCCCATTTAAAGTGGGACTAGTTCCTTCTCCTCACTCCAAAGATGTTACCAAAAATGGAGAGAGCTGTAGAGGGAGCTGTAAGGAGGAGATTAAATTAGTGAAAAGCATGAAAAAAAATGAGGACTGGCTTTGCCTGTGATGGCCCCATGCTCTGCCTCCGACAGCCAAACAGTATTTCAGCAGCAGCACGTACTTTAAAGCAGCGATGTACTAATGCAGTTAATGGAGATGAAACAACTCGAGACTAGCGAGAGGCCAAGGAGCTGCGTTTCTGATTGGTATCATACGAGCAAGCCGTAAGTCACAGGGCACTGAGAGCCTGTGGTTGGCAGCGACTCTCTTGTCCCAGATGAAGCAGATTGAAAAATCCTGAATTAGTTCTACCGTAAAAAGGGGAGGACTGTTTTTCAGGGGAGCTTGGAGGTGAAAATGTCCACTGGCAAGTAGAAAGGAAGAACCTGAGATCTGGATGATAACCAGAATCTCCCCTTTCTTTACAGTAGGAAAAGAAGTCACAAAAATCAAATTCTTCTGGCAAGAGGCATACAGTTAGTTGGGAAAAAACAACAGCAACAACACCCCCCAAAACCAGCTAATGTTTGCTTTGCTTTTATTTTCTTAAAACAATTCCTTACCACTGCCTCCATCTCTCCAAAAATACTCCCTCCTTTCAGAACCTCAGCTGAGGCCCGGGTTGCTGGCAGCCCCTGCCCTGGGTTGATCAGGTGGCTTATTCCTGTTGTCATTGACAAGACTCTTTATAATCCCATTAATCAGGCTGTGGGCCATGCCAGGAGACACAGCAACTCCATTTGTTGCTGATGTCTGTGGAAGGTAACACCGGCTAGACACAGAATACTGATTCTGAGCAGCTTCTGACCTCTGAGTTGCAATGATTGCTTCAAGTTAAACGTGTCTATTGAGTGTAGTGAAGCCAAAGTTCAGAGCACTGGGCACTGCCCTAGCCACAGGGCATCTGACAGTTTTGCTTCCAAAACTCCTGGATCACTTATTAAACCTATAGCCTGAAACTTGACGTGTTTTGTGTAAGAGATGAACAGCAAGAAAAAGAGAATACACGTGGCCATGTCCATCCCTCAGTGACCTCACGCAGGCTAACATCAGACACTCTGGGAAGAGCTGGGGGGTCGGGAGGTGGGAAGTTTCATCACACAGGGTTTCGGCAAGGCTGGCTGTCTCTTCCAGGATGCAGGCAGGAGCAGCCACAGCATCAGAAAACACCTCTCACTGCCAGTCACAGACAATCCCTGAAGTACATCAATCTCCACGCTGCAATTCCTTCTCTACGGCTTAAGAGAAGTAAAAGAAACTTCCCTTTGGCTAGGAGATCCCGAGGGAAAGTTCCATGCGATGTCATCTCATCTGCCTATTTATCAGCCCTATCTCTTGCCAGCCCACGTGGCTCCTCATCACAGCAAACAGGCATCCAGGGGCGTTTTGTTCAGCAAGAACTGACCCTGGGCTGCAACAGACTTTGCTGCTCCATTATGAGACTATGCAGATGGAAAAGAGAATCACAAAAGAACTTCTTATCATGTTCCACTTAGGAAAGAGATTTCCCCTTCATTGTCAAAAATAATTGCCTGCCACCAGAGCAACACAGTGCAGTTCCAGCTGCATCTTGCACAGAGAGGTCTTAAAAGGCCAGTTCAGATGCGACTCCCACACATCAATAGTTTCTGAAGGACGCGCTTTTCTGCACTGCAGGTACATGGAAAACAGTGCAGATGTATCCTCTCACTTGTGGGGTCTTCTCTTTGTATTTCCCCTTTCCCCACCTCTGCACCAAACATGTTTTCCACGAGGTGGACATGAAGCTGCCCTTAAAGAATCCCTGCACAGTGTCTTAAAATCTAATTCATCCTGACTGGTATGGGCCAGGACCTGTGTCTCAGTCTGTCAGGTCACTCAGCTTCAGGTAAGACCCCTCTAGCATCCCAGGGACTATAGCACAATATGACCTTGTAAGGGTCCTTGGGTTTACTACACAGAGCTGTGCATCACAGTTGGACAGTTACTGACTTTATATTTCTTGTTGTTTATCCAATTCATTAACTATTTTCCTAAAAATCCCTGGTCAGTGAAGAGCAGCATTGCAGATGACACCATCACTTGTACAACTGCTGGTCCAGGACAGAAACCACTGCAAACACATGTACTCAAGGATAAGCCACAGACCCACCGAGAATGGAGCATAACACAGCCCAGATGCTGAACTTGGGTGTGTGCATACAACCATTTGCTAATTTTCCATAGTGGACTTGAGAAACCCTCTTGATGGGTGTTATTACAATAGATAGCTTTTCCAGGAAAAGCTTCTAGCACAACAAATTAATATTTACCAACAACAACAAAAAAAAGCCAAAACAATTCAGGCTGAAAAATCCCTAAATGCTTCTGGCTCCTTTCTGGGCGTTTTAAGCACAGGTCTTCCTGCCTCCCAGGTCTCATGATGAACAATAAAGTTACCACAGAGAAAACTTGGTTGAAGAAGAGACGTTCATTTTGTCTGTAGAACAAAAAAAGGTACCTCTGACAGATGCGATGAAAACATTTATCAGCAACCTACTTACCTGAGACCAGGGTAAATGTATCTTCACATCACAGTAATATATGAACACGCAGCCTGTGCCTCGCACTTGGCAGGATGACAAGGCACACAATTAGCCAGCAACGCCAAAGATTGTTCCCCGTGCCATTAAGTCCTTTGTGAGCTGCTACGAAAGAAATGCATGCCAAGGAGCAGCACAAAAGCTTGTTGAGACAGGACTAAATACAAGGTCTCTAATGAAACTGGGGGTTGCCAGCATCCACTCCCTCAGGTTCTCAGACAGATGCTGCTTCAAGCTGCATCTGGGCAGATGAATGGGGCTGCACAGCTCAATAGGGACAGTGGTTACCAGCTATGTACTCATTTTTAAATGATGTAATTTATTTCAATGACAAATGCCTGGCAATTTCCAGCAGCTGAAGCACGCTCTACCAGCCCCCCAACAAAAGCAGCCGAGCATCCCTGCACTGAGGCACTTGCAGCCCACTGCCACAAAGGGAAACTCATCACAATAGCCCAAGCGAAAAAGGCAGATAGGTTCGTTAATAGATGCATGGAGAGCTGACTCAAGATGGAGTTTTTGGATAGTCCAAAAGCATCTACTGGACTCACAGAGGATGTTTGCTCCTGGCTTTGTCACTAGGAGGCTATGTTCAGGCTGTTCTCCACGATTGGATTTGAGTCCTCTTCCACTCATTGTTTCCACGGAGACTGCAAGGTCTTCAGGATGTAAAATTCCTCTTAAGATAAGTTCATGACTGAATTAAAAAAAAAAAACAACAACAAAAAACAAACCCACAAACAAACAAAAAGACTAAAACCAAGCTGATGCCTTTCTTGACCCAGTACAGAAAAGGTGTCACCTTAAGTAATAACAGTAAAGTTAATATTTCTGAAGAAAGAAGGTGGTGCCACACAAGAGTATGAGGTCTGGCCCCAGGTACCAAAGGGAACTAATAAAGCATCAGTGTTTTGACATCCCAGTGCTTCAAGCTTCCCACCATTCCCACAGCTGATGAACTATAGAAATAACTGGAAAGACTTAAAATGAGTTAATGGGCTTTGATAGCTTGCCTGGAAGGGAAACATAGCAATAAGGAATAGTAAGAAAGTACTCTCATTTTCAGTAATGTAAACAACAGCTATTATTCCTACCCCAGTGACAAACTACAGAGGCACAGTGATTTGTGGATAATACATTTGGGGAGAAAGGGACCAAAGGAAGACTGACCCTGATGACACCACTCAGCAGCAGGAGCAGCCTCCTGCCTTTGGATTAGCCTTTGTCTGGGGAGCTTAACCACCAATTGTATGTGCTTCACTGCTGTAGACCTGATAATAACAACAATAGTAATTATCATTGAGAGGGGTCTTTGCATTTGCAGAGCTCTATTGCAACAATTAACTAATTAACGGCTTTAAAACCTTTGTTTGTGTCAGAGCATCTTTAGATGGAGGTCATTCCTCCAGCAGGCAACTAAGGTGAGATGTCCCCAAAAGCAGCTCTTTCTCACTGGGCTTACATGCATGTGCACACATTCCCACCTTCTCGGTTTGGAAGAGGAAGAAGAAAGGTGGCAAACAGGTTCAGACACAGGTAAAACAAGACCATACATGTCACAGCACTCTCCAAACGATCAAGCAGCAACAAGGTCTTTTACCATCTCATACCAGCACACTCTTCATGCCAGTCCCCCTACTGCCTTCTCCTCACCTCATCCAGGGCATATGTTCTCTGCTTCTTCCTCTCTCTCACCTCCTCTTCATCGGCTGCTGTCTTTCATTTGCTCTCAACCACTTCACTTAACCAGCCACACCTGCATCTTATCTACATCGGCCAATTCACCACCCCTGAAGCGAACCCACAGTTTTATATTACCAATGCCAATTAACCCAGCTTCATTCCTCTACACATACGCTGCCGTGTGATGTCCTTCTGTGGTGCTCCATGCTCTCTGACTGACTATGAAGGTTCTTTTGGAGGAAACCGATGCCTTTGCAACGTCTTTGGCTGAAGAAATCTCCCAAACCATTCCTCTTGAAGCTCTTTCAAGAAACATGAGCTAAGCCAGGCTGTTTGATGGGAACGTGGGGTGACTCACACCTCGGTACAAGTGCAGAAACATGGCGATTTCAGCCCTTTCCTGCATCAGGAAAGAGTCCTGAGCCAGTCAAAAAAATAGTTAGGTTCAAGCAGCATCTTCCTCTGCGCATAGACCCTCCATGCACAAGCTCTCCTCATATTCTTCCTCTTCTGCACTCACTACAAAGAGGCTATCAACAGTTTTATGCTTTCATCATGGCCTTCTGCACACAGCAAAAGCTCCTCTGGTAGCTCCCGAAAATACTCAGCTTGGCATTGACTCTGCAGTGGCATCTCCTAGCCAGAGCACCTGGCAGGAGCCTCCCTCTGCTCTCAGCCTGGGCAAAACGTGTGGAGGAAGGAGTCGCTGCGTTTGCAAAGGACTCGAGAGGAGGAAGCGTGTCCTAGAAACCTCAGGTAAACTCATGCCTGCCCTTGCCAAACAGCATGAGGAGGAGTCTTCCAAGCATTGCAAGTAACAGGAGCTACGCCACATCCCGAGTAAACTTAGCAGGTAGTCCAGGACGGTATATAGGTAGGAGAAATCATCTGCATAGTACGGAGAGCTATGTGGACAATGGATGGGGGAGCATGGCAGGAGGACTGGGAGGGATGAGCAAACTGAGTGTCTTGAAAATCAAGAGGTTTTCTGAGGAACAGGATGGCACGCACATAGGACACGGAGATGATACTGAAAACCCCTGCAGAAGGAGGAGCGAGTAGCCTGGAGCTGGGTTATGTGTGATGAGTATGATCTCCATCTCAGCCCAGATGGCCAACTGACAAGCATGAGCAGGACCAGCCAGGTTTATACAAACCCCAGAGCACCGCATCACACGCGCACCACTTTGACTCCATGCCTTGTTTCCCTGCTGGTCAGGCATCACGCCAGCTATCCCTTCCACACACATTCTCCCCTTTCTTTGTCCTACATGATTTATATGGCATTTAAATAATAAATTGCACGGACATTGTGGAAGTTATATCACTTAGAGTAGGTCATTAAATAAATCACTATATAACTCATATAAATGAACCTGGATCTTGCGATGGTTGCAACGGGAGGGTTTCATTGCGGGGGAGTGGGGTGGTGGATATTGATATTAATCCACAGAGTTTATAAAAGTGAAGGATTGTCAGGGATTTGCAATATTTAAGTGCTGTGTATGTTTACAGTAAGAATATGAGAGTGATTTATGTAGGATGACACGCTGGTTTACACTCACTCACCTGACGCCCCTGGCTCTGTCCCCCAGCCTTGCCTCTGAAGGACTGAAAGAAATGGGAGAAAGAAAGAAAAAAACCAGTGATGGGTGGCAGGGCAGAGGGACAAGGACAGCAGGAAGAAGGACAGAGCCATATAAAACCAGCTGAGGGACAGGGAGCCAGAACCTGGGATACTGCAAGAGAGAGAAGGACGGGGAGCAGGACGCCTTCCCCCTGAGGAAGAAGAAGAAACAATGTGATGAAGTGACCACAACTGCCATTCCCTGTCCCCCCCGGGGGGAAGGAGACGGAGAAATCAGGAGTATAATTAAGCCCGACAGAAGTGAGGCTGGGGAGAAGGAGTTTCGAAGATGTGGGTTTACTTCTCGTTCTCCTGCCCTGATCTGCCTGCTGACCAGCTGAGCTGAGCTCCCTGAGCTGGCCCGTAACTGCTGAGTGACCTCCTCATCCTCACCTCCACGCGTGAGCTTCTCCTCGTGTTCCCTTCCACGGTCCAGCTGAGGAGGGGGAGCGCTAAGAGCAGCTTCGGTCCAGCCGGGGGCAGCCCACCACACCAACC
>JAVJGJ010000036.1:5899828-5910671 GCA_035590215.1 Microhierax caerulescens | reverse complement strand
GTCCTTTTTTTTTCTTTTTTTTCTTTTTTTTCTTTTTTCTCTTTTTTTTTTTCTTTTTTTTCTTTTTTTTTTTTTATTAAAATTGGCAAATATATTATTTTGCATGAATAAATTAATTGGGGTTTTTTTTCACTTTGCACTACTACAGGTGACCCATGAATTGAGTATTAAGGGAGCACACCCAAAATCCTGTGCTTTGGGAAGGTAGACCGGCGTCCTTGCATGACACGGACCTCTTGCAGCGAGAAGGATATTGCATTTATGGGATTAAAACGATGCTTTTCATCTGTTTTCCCCAACAGCAAACTAGTGGGAGGCCAAATTATCCGCTCCCGAGTGAACTCCAGCTTAAAATCTTCAGTGTCCGATGTCAAAACCCAGCTCGCAGCTGCAGGCACGCAAGCATCCGCATCCTCGAGGGGAACACCAAGGGGAAAACCTCCCCACCAGAAATAGCTGCAGCTGGAGAAAAGCAAAATTTAGCACTATAATGGTCTAGACATCTCAGTAAGAAGCTAAAAAAAAAAATAATAAATTGCTATTTTGGGAAAAAATCCCTGCTTGGCATCTATTGTTCATGCCAGGAGTGAGCCTACCTCTAGCTCGTGGTGATTTATCGCAGGGTGCAAGCTTCCCGGACGAATAATTTCCCAGAAGGTGGCAGTCCAGAGCCCAATTTAATTGCCAAATATCATTTAATCTGCTAAAATCAAGCCTTTCGCCGAGGTCTTATGGCTGTTGATTTGTTTGGATAATAGCACTTATAGCCAAATTTTATAAAAAAAAAAAAAAAAAAAAAAGATAAAAATGAGAGACAGCTGTTGCCAATAGTGGTATATTTATCTCGGGGGAAACAAATGCACTCGGGTGCCATAAATATCTGGGGAAGTGCCTGGTGCCCGCGGGAAAAGCTGGACGCCATGAATCTCGGGATACGGTGCAAAACTGTCAGCCCCATGGATTTATCGGCAGCCAAATGCAGAGAAAGGTGGAAAGCTGCTATTTTATGCATTAATCCTTTCTTATTTTTTCTATGTTTTTATTTTACGCATTAATCTGCTCTCTTTTTCCCCCCACACACACACATCACCCACCCCCCCACCTCTTAAATCAATTCAGCCACATCAGCTCTTGACCGTGGGCATCCAGATGATGAAAGGAGCAGAGCATCGCCAACCCCCCCGGCAGCCCCTTGCAGATCAGGGCAAGGCGATGACCAAATCTTGAGCAAAGAGAGGATTTTGGGGGGGGCTGGGGGTCGAGGAGGGCAGGAATCGCAGCCAACTGCCAGGGCGCTTGCACCAAGGAACGAAATGGTGAGCAATAAAAACCCATAAAGGCTCCTTCATTTCCGCCAGCAGCAGTACTTTGGGTTTTGGCAGCAACCTGAGATCAAAGTATCCTAAATTTCCTTATGAAATAAAATTATTTCAGCTATTGCTGAAATATCGCCATTAAGTTGGAAATTTATTTCCCAAAGAGCTTGCATCTACCTAAAACACCCTAAGATTTATAGGCTGCTTTTTTTTTTTTTTTTTTTTTTTTTTGCCAGCAATATATTATGTCCTCTTTCAGATAAAAATAATTAAAGATTAAGTTGAGAAGTCGGGGTGGTGGGCTTTTTTCAGCGTGGTCACTGATGCCTTAAAACATTTCAAAAATCAAAGTATTGCAGACAGTCCTCCACACACCCACCCACCCAGGGTGAATATGACCTCCTTAATTAATAAAACAGCCATAAAACCATATTAGAAATAGAGCTGAATGCAAAAAAAATATTAAAAAATCATATGGCTAATATTAGTATTAGCTTTGCAAGGTGCAACTCTTATTTCCAAATCGATAGGAAAATGGGGATAGGTTTTTTTAGCTCCTTCAGCAGCTTCTCCCCCAGAGCCAAACATGCAATCGATAACGGAGGATTCCACGTCAGAAATCAGAAAATCAGCTTTTCAGGCGTTTCTTCTTCTCTACCCAAAGTTTCAAATTTATTGGAGATACCTGAGGATTTTTATCCAGCCATGGGACAGTATTTCTCTATATTAAAGAGCAGGCTGCCTCTTCTAACAGTTTGCATTTTTTTTTATTTATTTTATTTTTTTTTATGAGGGGACGCTTTGGGATTTGCAATGATGCCGTGCTAGCCATGCTCCCTCCCAGCAGGCTGCAAGTTTTTTATGTCACCGTCTTCACAGAGGGCTTGTGCATGCTGAAGTTTATGATATATGCATTCATCTAAGTTAAAATGAAGAAATATAGCCGAGGGGGAAGGGAGAGGCACCTCCAGAGAACGATACATCTCACTCGGAACTGCCAGCAAGGACAGGTTCACCCTCGGCGGGTGATGCTGACTCTTCATCGGCCATAAAGGGAATCGAGAGCGACCCTCCTGCTCTTGAACTTCTCCTTTCTACCCACCAACCTCCACCCTTTTTGCTTGTTTTTACCAAAAATTCATCCATCACCCTGAAAGGTGACCGTGAGCTTTTCACCAGCTATTTAAGGAACCCCCTTATGCCACCCTGAACTCACGAAAAATAAACCAAATGCTATTAAATGGTCAAAAAATGTGGAAGAACCCCGTTTTTCAAGACGACATCACCTATTTTCGGTTATTCCTCATGTTCAAAGTTGCTTCCAAGGGGGCTCACACGATGCCTCACCTGAGGCTCTCAGGAGCATCTGTGCAAGAAATACCACCAAGTATTTTTTATTTTTTTTAGGGCTATTTGGTGGCCAAGTTTCCTCTCCCCAAACCCAGGAGGCTTTTTGCACTTGGGAGCATCCTTTGCTTCCAGCCAAGATGCTGATTCCCTAAATTCCGATGTCCGTACCCTTCCCAGCATCCAGTTATTTCCCAATAGAAAAGGACGAAGCGAGTCTGCACTTCTGCTACAACCACGGGCTAAAGCAGATGGACGCTGGATATTCCTGCAGGAGAAACCCCAGACCAGAGCAAACCCTTTGGCAATTTTTCTCCTAAAAAAGCTCTTGGTAAATGTGTAAGTACTGGGGTAAAAGGGAGAGGGAAATGCCGTGTTGGACAATGCCCCAAAAATCCTGCCGAGCACCAGTTTGGTTCATCAGTGGCTGGGACATCTCCCCTGGGTACGGGGGGAAACAGCTTTTACTCATTTAATATTTGCAAATCCTTCTACCAACTCCAGCTCCATAGAAAGGGGGGAGCTGCTACCGCGAATTTCCAAGGAGAACAACAATTACCGCTAAATATTTCTCTCTTCTCCAAAGATACCCATCCCTAAAAGGCTCCAGGGATATCTCTGCAACATAAACACGAGAATAAAACCTGCAAGAGCCAGTCACAGTTTTAGTAGACAAGGTTAATGTACCTTGAACGGCAGCATTAAACAACTTTGTTCTTTTTTTTTTTTTTTTTTTTTTAAGTGGAGAGCTGAGATACCTACATACATTTTAAAGTGTTATCCT
Organism: Microhierax caerulescens; assembly: GCA_035590215.1. Classification (NCBI taxonomy): domain Eukaryota; kingdom Metazoa; phylum Chordata; class Aves; order Falconiformes; family Falconidae; genus Microhierax; species Microhierax caerulescens. The sequence goes on along the minus strand of JAVJGJ010000036.1, from coordinate 5,907,224 downwards.
TATAAAGAAAGACCATTAAAGCACCTTCCAAAACAAACTGGCACAGGGAAACATCAAAGAAGCATCTTCAAAGTAACCTGGAGATACTTGCAGTTTGTGCAATCCAGCCCCTGGCCCAACGAAAGTTCCCCGAAGAGCAACCTGTGAATTTTATCAGAGGGCAAATCAAAAAGCTTTGAAGCGACATGGAGCTGTGGAAACCCCCGAAAAACGCACAAAACTTCTCTTGACGGACACGAATTGTCCAGGAGAAGTTTCTGATTGCCTTGGCAGCGCCTTGCAAAACACAGCGAGCAGATCAATCTCCCAACGGTTCTTCACGGCAAGCAATTAACTGCGAATAATTGATGATCAAAATCTTGCCCGACGCTTTCAAACCTTGCCTTGCGCTCTTTGTTCTCCATCACTAATCCCGTGCGAGGGGAATCGCTGAGCACCCCCATCCCCATCCAGCAAACACCAAATCTCCATCCCACACCAGTCCTGCAACGGGAGGGTCCCATCCCAAAGGTCCCAGCCGGGTTCAAAGGAGCTTCTTGAAGGACAAAGAGGACGACGGTAGATAAACATGATGAGTTTTGGAGAGGTGGGCTGGAAAAAGGGGCTTAAGTACGGGTCTGAGACGAACGAGGTGCTGGGAAAACGGGAGACTGGTTTTTACACATCTTCTGTCCCACCAGCAAAGGCCACATCACAGCTCTTGCTTCGAGGAAGGGCAGCCGAGAAGGAACACGCTCAAAACCAGTCTTGCTCAGCAAAAATTTCACCATCAGCCTCGTTTTTCCATCCCAAGCCGACAGCTGCAGTCCCCCACCGACTCAGCTGCCGCGAGCACTGCAAAGCGCAAATCGGACCGACGCCAGCGCAGAACTCAGCAGAGCTGTGTGCCGATGGTTACGGCCAAGTCCCACCACGACCTACACAATGGCATTTTGCAACCCTCACCGCAGCCCCTAAACACCCCGTGAGCAACGCTGCCGTTCTGAACAACGCCTTTTGGGGGGTGGGGTGGGGGGGTGGTGTTCATTTTGCAAAGCAAAGCCTGCGGGCTTCGTGCCCGTCTCCCAACGCCCGCGTGAGTAATCGCACCAGGTAAACACCCACAGGCACCTGGGTTTTGGTGGGCTTGTGGAGATGGGGCTAGGAGCAGCCGACCTGCAGAAGCGCGGGCGAGGGGGGCGCAGGAGCGTGCAAAGCATTCCCCACCCGTGGGAAAGCCTGGAAAACCGAGCAAAGCCGCAGCACACCTAATAAAACCCCTCTCCTCCCTTAAATCTGCCTAGTTTCTTGCTACATCCTGCTATCATCCTTGCAAATTTTCCCTTTGGGAGAGGGAAAGAAATCCCTCCGGAGCCGGCTGTTTTCCTCTTTCCCATCTGGCAGATAAATCAGCGCTCCCAACTCGCTGAGTTTCCGCTTCGCATCCTTCTCTTGCAGCTCTCCGGCTCCTCCCGCTCTTCACCTCCCCGCTGAATTTCCTTTTAAAATGCAAAATTCCCGATAAGAAATGGCTCTACAAACCAGAAGAGAGGAACGAGCTTTTCCTTGAGGCATGTCAGGCTTCCCAGGATCAGCAGAGTTGTCCCCATCCAAGCCCCGAGCCAAGACACCGACGATCGCAATGATCCATCGCCTCCATTTAAACACCTTAAAAGCAACTTTTCTGCCATATTTCCAACCTCAATGACAAAAGAGAGGTTTGAGACCTAACACGGTGATTTACACACGCTCCAGCTAGCAGAGGAGTTACAAATAGTTTTAAACGCCTTTAATTAGGCTGAACGACACTGTCTTCTCCATTTACTCCAAATGGTAGACCCTGAGATATGTTCAGCCTGGTCTGAACTTGAGACAAAGAGAAAATTTGGGACAAAAAAAAGGACTGGAAGGTGGTTACAGCGTGCCACCGATGTTCCAAGGTGAGGGGTTTTTTTTCAACTTGTTTTGCACAGTGACAAAAGGTATGACCTGGCCTTGGAGGTGCATCCCTGGGGACTTCAGGAGGAGGAAAAGCTGAAACGGTTTTGTGCCTGGAAAATGAAGGGAGGCCAAGGGGAACCAAGTTATTTCTCGGAAGATGTCTTCAGGATAGATAATTTGTACCATTAGCCATTCAGAGCGATGGCAGCCTCCCGTTCCAGAAGGTCATTAGGTGGACGCCCATCACCACGTCATTCTGTGCCTTTAGTGGGAGGTGTCTGGACCTTACTGGCACAATTTGCTGACTGGGCTGGGTTTGGTTTTCTCGTTGGAGATGTTTTCCAGGCCAGGTTGTGCTCGTGTCCTCCACGGGCTCAGTTTCCTCCAAGGGGAACAACCCAACGTGCCCAAAGTAACATCGCAGAGCACCAAGGCGCTGGGCAGCTTGCACCAAAATATTAATTAGAAAGAGGGCATCAAGACAGGGAGAATCTCCCCAGAAAGAGGTCCTTGTTGGGACCCCACGCCCCCCCAAAACCCACCAGAGAAGTAATTTCAAAGCGAACCTAACCTGTACCTCTGTTAGAAGGGGGCTAAAACCAGACTAATGAGAAATTCAGCTGCTTCATCACATCCTTAATCCTGGGGGGTTTTTTTTTGGGCCAAGGGAAGGTCACCAGCAAGAATCAGGGCTGAAAGGGCAGCCGGGGGGAAATAATCCTGCCGTTATTAGCTGCTCTTTATTAAAAGGGACTTTCAGAGGAGGCAAGACTCAAAAAGCTCAAAGAAAAATGATGCTCTGCCGTGCCACGGACTGAATGAAGCTTTGGGGTTTTCCCCTGAGATGCCCCCACCCTAAATAATCCCCAGTTTAGGAGGAAAACAGGCACTTTTTCAAGATTATTTGCACAAACCGAAGGCGGCACCTCCGTTTTCAGTGACCCAAAACTTCCCTTTGCTCCTTTAGGAGGCAAGTTTCAGCCAAGAGATTTTTTTTTTCTCTGTCACCTGCCGGGTGCCCATGGTTTTGGCACAGATCGAGCACATCTGTCACTCTGTCAAGCCCTAATTTTAGCAATCGGGGTTGACTAAAGGACTGTGAGACCCTTGGTTTCACGTACATCTTATTTTAAGCTCCGTGTTTCAGTTATTTTTAGCCGGTGACCATTTCTCCACATCCTACTGACGTGCCAAAATTTTGCAGCGATAACAGCCCATATTTCAGGGTATTTTTACAAAAACATATCTGTGTTTTCCTCCAGGCTGGCTACGGCTTGTAGGGCTCTTAACAACATGTTATCAGCACTTGAGTTTTAAATCAAGACTCCCCAAGTTCTAAAAAAGCCAAAAGAAAACATATCAAAAAAGTGTAATTCCCCCTTAAACGCTCCCTGGATCTAGGGAATGGGTGATATAATTTGGTGATACAATATGGAGCAGAAATTCCCCCAGATAAAGCCACACCGAGGTCACGACTCACCGCATCCCACTTGATTAATATGTATAATTGCACAGTTAATATATATAACTTTTTTAAGTAATACAAAGCGAAGCAGCCTTACCGTTTGGGGGGTGCTCAAGGAGCTGCTGCTCTGCAATGTCCTCCCGCTGCCCCGAAACCAAGATTTTCTGGGTAGGGTTCACAACCTGGGAAAGCAAAGGATAAAATACTGGAATATTGAGAGAATAATTGAAATATTAAGCTCGGGGTGAAGCTTTCTGCACTAGGGAAGATCTTCGAGCGGTGTCAGCGAAGCCATGGTGGGCAAGCGTGCTCTTAATGCACTTTTTTTTTTTGCAGGATAGCAGGGAAAATAGGAGGAATCAAGGAAAACTTAGGTGGGAATATCCTCCTGAAGGTAGAAGCAGGGCTGATGGCTGAGCTAGATCAGAACCCCAGGGTTTTGCCTGGGCAGGCGTGAACATCTCCAAGGAAGGACAACAAATAAATCAGATTTTTAGCTGTCGAACCCAGGTGTGTCCAGAAAACGAAGGCGTGCTTGTTGCCGGTCTATCCGCCAAGGCTGAAGGGCGACGCGGTCCCGTCCCGTCCTTTTCGGCTCCTGGGGGATGGCAAATCCCCGACACGAGATCTCACGGAGGGTCAGCGGTACAATCCAGGTCTGAAAAGGAGAAAAACGGGAAAAAGCGATAAAACAGCGTTGCTGTTGGCCGTGCCACCGTTGCGCGCCGGCTGCCGCCATCCCTCTGGTTCATTATAATCTTCGCTTGAGTGTAAATGTGCTTTTATACTCGGGCTCGGATGACGTGGACCAGGGAAGAGCCATCAACTCAAGAACAGGGGGGCTCCCAGCTGCTATTTAATAGGGGAAAGTCCACACAGATGTTAGAGGTAATGCGGCACCTACCTGGGATTTGGCTTTTATGGAAGCTGGGATTTCTAGACCCACCTATGCAGATCCAGCGGAAAAACAAAGATGGGCTGAGCAAGGGTCAGCATGACCACGGGGGTGGGGTTGGGGGGTCTGACTGCAGAAAAAGGAATAAAAGAGAGAAAATTCCCCAGATCTCTGAATATACATCACCTCTAGCGAGCCACTCAGATCTCCAATATACATCTGAAAAATGTCCCTTGATATACATCACCTCCAGATATTACCTCTATGTTAGGTGATAAACATCACCTGAGATCTCTGATATATGTCTGATATATCTACCTTGATATATATCACCTGGTAGAGAGCTCCTCAGATCTCCCATATATGTCTGATATATGCCCCTTGATACACATAATCTCTGTCGAGCTCCTCAGATCTTCAGTATACGTCTGATATATCAACCTTGATATAAATCACCTCCAGACAGCTCCTCACCGACACACATCTGACATATACATCTCTGATATATGTCACCTGACTGGAGCTCCTCAAATCTCCATTATATATCTGATACATCTAGCACGATGTACATCACCTCTAGAGAGCTCCTCAGATCTCCGATATCTATATTTGATGCACGTCCCTTGATACACGTCACCTCTGGAGAGCTTCTCAGATCTTCAATATACACCCGATACAGCTACCTCGATATACATAACCAGCTCCTCGGAGTGCTGATGGATGTCTAGTAGACAGAGAGATACACCCCCCCTTGATCTGCTGAGCTGCTCAGATTCAAATGCACATCTGGTAGACGCAACTCTAGATACACATCGCCCCTAGATTGCTCCTCAGACCCCCAACATGCACCTGAGATAGGTACCATCTGGAGGTGGTCCTCCAGAGAGCTCCTCTCTGCTATACATCCCCAGCAGAGCGCCATACCGTGCGTGGCGAGGCTGCACCAGGGATCCAGCAGAACCCTTTCCCCTGGATTTAATCCCACCACCCCCCCCTCGCAATAACAACGCTCTCAGTTCCGTGCCCTCACAGCCTGCATCCACCACGGCAGCTCCAAGTAGTATGTACGTTAAGTAGTAGCACGCAGTAAGTATGGAGTACGTACGGCTCCGAACGACAGAAGTATACGGGGCAGCTTGTATAGGAAGTGCCATTTCTGGAAATTTGGGTGTCACTGAGGCCATTGCCCAGGGAGATCTACGGAAGCAACTGGATTTCAAGGCAAGATGGGGCAGCAACATCCCAACGTGGAAAACCTGGTGCAAGGGGCGAAAGGTCAAGGTATCTGCCTCTTGACTTCTCAGGCAAGTGTAGGTCCTGCCGAGGATGCTTAGAAGGGGCTCGGGTCCAAAACTCTCCCACCACAACAGCAGCTGAACTGTTAAGGACATTTATGATCAAGAACACAATAATCCCTACGGACTGGAGCCTTGCAGGATGCATGGGCTGATGCCAAATACACACCAAGGACCCGGGACTTGATTTGCGTTGGATTTGTCCGACATCAGGATGAAAAAGCTCACGTTTTGCAGCAATCCTTCATCTCTGTAAAGACCTTCTTCCATCACATGGGGGAGATTTTTGTCATCTGGGCTCACCCACGTGAACAAAACAATAGGGCTGGAGGAAAAGGAGCAGCTAAATAAGGCTCTGACGGTGCTAAAACAGCTCTAGGAGACCGATTTCCACCCTTGGAGGCGATCAGGGCTGAGGTCTTGGGTGCTGTGTGCAGGTAGGACAAAAACATGGGCTCGTGCAGCTTCTGCAGAAAAGATGCCGTTTCTGTCTCCATCGTGAAGAGCACCAAGAGCCAACTCCACCGGGGACATCTCCCTGAACACCCTTGCCGAGGCAGATAAGTCTTTTTGAGCCGGTGCACACTTTTAGCAACTTCAAAAGGCATCCTTTGAAGTTTAGCGGAGGCCTTTGAAGTCCCCCCGACGCGAAAGGGAAAGGAGGACCTGCCTCCTTCAGGATGCTCCACCGCAGGCAATGCAAACCAGTAAGATCCAGCGTGTGTCCCGGGCACTCGTGGTCGCACGGAGCAGGTGCCCGAGTGTCATAAATCAGACACCATTTATGACAAGCCATCAATCCCCCCCAAATGCCTGAATCCATCCCCCCAAAAAGCCCGAAATCCTGATCTACTTGACCTGAAAAACATCCAACAGCGGAGACGGGAACCCAGCATCCCGGGACCTCAGCCCGTACCCACGTTGCAAAAAGCCAAGGGCATCCCTGTTAATAAAGATTTAATTAAGTGCGAGGGAATGCTAATAAAGCTGACATTTAGCAAACCAAAACTGAGGATTTCTGAAAAAAAAAAAAAAAAAAGACGATTATTTTAAAGCAAGAAGGCTTTTCCTGGCTCGTCACCTTGCTTCCTACGTGAGCAGACCACGATGCTTCCAACCTGCTTGTATCAATGCTGTTTACATGGCGACTATAATTTTTGGATAAATTTAATGCTGGCTCCTCTGACTTAAGCAGAAACCACAAATGGTGAAACGGCCAACGATGCTGCTGTTTTCTGCCGGAGCGTTTTCATAGCCCACGCTGCACCCAGGAGCAAGCTGTGCAAACCCTACACCTAGGGGACAACCGAAGAAACGCTGTAGGCACGAAAACCAGTATAAATGCACAAATCAAAGCTCCAATTTCAGTTTAACTCTTTAAGGAGCTCCAAGGGGCGAGTGCGACTCTCCAACACCCGCTGCCACCTGCCACGAGGACTATTGCAGTAAAAACCTTTGATTTGTTGATTTTTTTTTTCCTCCCCACAGTGCAATTTCTGTAGCATCTTCCAGCCACTGGGTGAGGGCAGGGGCTGGATGATGGGGATGCTTGAAGGTGCAAAGAGCAAGATATTTCCATCCTTCTGCCTCCCCGGTCCCACAAGTTAAACCCGGTGATGCACTAACCTCATCTTTGCTCAGAGAGAACGAAAAGATGTTAAGACATGGCCACACACCCCCAATATTTCTCTATTTCTGCAAAAGCAAAACCATTTTGCTGCAAAACATGGTCCGGGAGAGATGAGTCCATCGATGGAGCGCCGCTATAGGCGATTTGCATTATCCAAAAGGGGAAACGTATAGAAATATTGGACACCCCCC
>JAVJGJ010000036.1:5877793-5892979 GCA_035590215.1 Microhierax caerulescens | reverse complement strand
CTGGTGAGATGGAGGACAGTGCCGGGTGGCAAGGCCATGCCCCAACTCTGCCATCCCTGGTGCTGCCCCAGCTGGCCTGATGCTTCTGCTTGCTTTAATTCATGCATGTTCCAAGTATCCAAGTAGTTGAGACTCAAGGTTGTGTTGCTTTCCTGGGCGTGTTCTCATGCGCTGATTATTTTTTTTTTTTAATGGTGTATTTTCTAGGCAGTCACTCTGTTATGAAATGTCTGTGCCCTCCAGGAAAGACTTAGAGCCCTGTTTGTCTTGGGAGCTCTTCTGATGAGTTGAGTGGAGGTAATTCTTGCCTTACAAAACCCATAATGAAGGAGAAAAGGCAAACTGGAATGGTAGGGCCTGGGAAAAGGAGGCAGTGAGGAGACAAACTTGCTTTGCGGCAGAAACCTGATCAAATCCAGTGCTCACTGAAGTCACTAACAGTGCCTGGGCTGTAGAAGGTGGCAGGCACTGGCCGACATGTATCCATCCAGGTTTGCCTATTCCCGTGGATAATTATCAGTCCAGAAACTCCTCCTGTTCTGATGGACACTGCAGTGATGTTGGGCAGCTGGGGTGCACAGGTCTGGGCAGAAGCCACCTTACTCCAGAGCAGCACTGATCCGGGGGATGTGAGCATCTCAGGCTGGGTGGTTGCTGCCAGGTGAGCTGGGCAGAGCATGGTTTCTGCTTAGTGGGACCCATCTCTGTGTTATCCTGATAGTTTGGTCTTGTTCCTAAGTGTGCAAGGGATTTACCAAGTCTGTTAAGTGCAGTCTGTTGTCTCCTGTATGCAACTGTTGCTGGAGGCTCTGGTGTCCTGCTTATGGTGACAGCAAAGCCAGGCTCAGCCCTGCTGCAATCCCACCAATGCCAGTGAAATCACACTGGTGGTAACACCCTCCTGCTTGCTTGATTTTGTTTGGTTATGTTCTGACACCGCTACAAAACCGCACACTTTCATACCTGTTTCCTGATTTCAGAAAATGTTAGCAAGCAGCCAGTCAATACCTGTTTGTGCCCTGTAGTTCAGTGTAAAAAAAAAAAAAAAAAAAAAGGGGGGGGGAGGGGGACAGTAACGTGGGGATGGCTCAGGGTAGGGTAAGATGTTGGGTTGCACCCCTGGGTGCAGCGAGGTGCAGTGATTCACCCCAAATAAATACAGTGGGCTGCAGTGATTCAGCCCAAGTGCAGTGACCCTGCAGCGATCCCCTCCAGAAGCAGTGAGCCACCGGGATCCCCCCCGCCGGAATCGGTGGGATGCAGGGATTTACCACCTGGATGCAGCGAGCCGCTGGGATTTCCCTTGGGGTGCAGTGAGCCTGCAGTGGGTTGACCTGATGGCTCCTCACAAAGGCTGCCAAACCCCAATCATCCCCCCCCCCCCCACTTTGAAACACCAGCACCCACTGCAGGTGCCCCTTCCCCAGCACCAACACGTCAGATTCATGGATCAACCCCCCCCGCACCCAGAGGCTTCCCTGGCACAGACCCCCTCCCCATCCAGGTCCCCTTTAGCTCATGTAAAATTGAGGGGGTTTCACCTTCGGGCACTTTTCGCAGGCAGCAGCGTCCCCAAACCCCTTCCAGCGGGAGTTTGGGGGTCTAAAAGATGCAAAACCCCCTCAATTATTCACGTGGCATTTCAATCGAAGCCCTGCTATGGGATGAAGGGAAGGATCCAGTGACAGAGCCACCACCCTGGGATGTCTCCTCATCCCTGTTTGGGTGGGAAAACCCTTCTTGTATTTGCCAGGGAGAAGGGAATGGGGGAGAGGATAAACCAAAACGGGTTTTCCCATCCAGAAAGCTCTGGAAAGTAAGGACCCCCAAGGAGCAGCGCCTGTTTTCCAGGTGCATCCAACCGGAGCAACCCCATTGCGTTTGCCCTTTGGCAACGCCGAAGTTTTCCGAAAGTTTTACGGGGCCAGAGGAGGAAAACGAAAGTGGGGCAGAGAAACTGCAAACCACGAAACCCCAACCCAGCAAGGAGGGATAGAAACAACCAAAAAAAGCCTGGTGAAAAATTAATAAGAAACGCGGATGCGATTTTGCATTCAAATACTGGAGGTTTTCCAAAAGGAAAAAACCCTGGAATATCCTTTTCTTTCCGTTTTTCCTCTCTGCTTTGCTTCTTTCTGTTTCCTTGAGCATCCCAGATTCCTGAGCTGGGATTTCCATTTCTCCGGTGGCTACTCAGGGCAAAACCCCAACAACCCAGTGCAAAACAACAACCCCAACCCCAGAAGTAGGACACCAAGCACCGCTGAATCCAAACTCAGCTTGATGCTCACTAATTACCCGGTAATAATATTTATATGCTGCCGGCACGCTCGGAAACGCAGCTCCTAATAACCCGGGTCCGCATCAATATTAATGTCCCGGCTTGACTCTCAATACCCGGGGACCGGCGAGAGACAAAGAAACATCACAGCAAAGTGAAAAGAGGGGCAGAAAATGAATTTTTAAATTATTTTCCTGTGTTTGGCAGGAAAGAAGGGCTTGAGATCAAACAACGGGATTCCCACCCACCCGCCTCGGCGCGTACCCGCAATAAAAGCAACTAGAAATTGGAAGTTCCCATCTCTGGGGCACAAAACCTTAGAGTAGCAGCAAGTTGTTTCCCCGTCCATAAGCCCTGCTCCAAACTTAGGGTTTCCCATAGGCTGGAAAACCTCTTCTTTGCTTGTTATGGCAATAAATTCCTAAAATTTGGGGCTTTCGCCTTAACTGAGTGACTCTGAGACGACTGGCTTCAGCCACCCCAGCAAACTTCACCCTGCTCTTGGCTGCTCACGCCAAACCAAGGCTGGCTCAGCCAGAGATGCTGCTTGAAACAACCCCCCCAGAAGCATTTTTTTTTTCCAGTGATGCTTCAATCTTTACACCGAGAGGCATCACCCTGCCCAAAAAACTCACCAATATTGTATTTCACACCGATACACACAGGAACGCGCGCAGAAACGTGGCTACGCAGGGCACGGCGCGGGTTGCAAACGCTCCCCGGCACCACTCCGTAATTCGATTAAAAACCTCTTTTCTTAATAATTTCTATGCAGAGACACTTGGCACACCGGGACCATTTAGGCAGAGTTTAAATGGAGTTAATAAACTATTAATAGCCTGCAGGAAGGCTGCGATAGATTTTTGCTGCCTGTGATCACCACGCCTCGGTACGAGGTGCTCTTACCCGTGTCCGTGCTCAGTGCGCAGCAAAAAAATTCATGGAGGTCTTCCGTGACAGTGGACTTCCAGGAAATCTGGTGTTTTTCATGGGAAGATGCATAGTTTTAGGATTTTATCCATCAAAATGAAATCTGGCAATTTGAGAGTAAGCGTGGATGTGACATTTACCCTGTGGAGTGTTGGGTGTGATGTTAACCCGCACCATTGACCCGTTAATTCCTGTTGATTAATGTTCAAATAAAATGAATGGAAGCCATAAAGTTCACATCCAGAAACTCAACATTAGGATGTTCCCAGATCATCATTCTTTCAGTAATTTCAATTCCATGGAAGTTGCGAATTTCCCTATTTTTAACCAAATTCCAAGCGAGAAAAAAAGCAAATTCTGGAAAGATTTTGAACACCAGCGTCCTGCTTCCCCAGCCAACCACGGACATGGAGCATTGACTCGACACGGATTTATTTAAGCAGTTATTAAACAATGGCAATGAACTACATGTTGACCCTTCGGAGAAAAGCCAACCGTGCGGTGATGACTACAATGAGGAGTAACGCATTAACCCTTCAAAGACCCAACCCTGCCATGATGCCCACCACAGGAACGAGTAACACGTTGACCCTTCAGAGAAAAGCCAACCCTGCATTGATGACCACGCTACGCAGAAGCAGGACTCAAACCAACTGCCTGCAGACTGCCAGAAAAACCAGATGCCGCTATAAAGTGACTTCAGAGATTGCAAGAAATCCTCAGAAAGCGGCTATTTATAACCTCGTTTGGCAATTTGGGCTGGAAAGAGCACGCTGCGGTTGTAGCCTTGGCTACAATCAGTTCTGGTCAGGCTCAAGAAGATCCTTCTAAAGAGCTGTTGAGTGACCCAGTGGAAATGGCAATTTTTCATATGGAAATTTTCCCGAAGATTAAATCATCTCTGTATTAACTATTTCTTTGTTGTAACTTGTGGAAATGGGCTGCAAGGTCTATTCCAAGAGGAGCCGTCTGTAAGAAGGAGTCAGAGAGTAGAAATGCACCTTTCTCAGGGAAAAGAGTGGGAATTTCCACTCAAGAGATGCCGACCGGCACCCCTGGAGGACCTGACACCGAAGCCTAAGGAAGGAATTTTCTGTCTTTGTTGCAGCAATGGAAGGAGAATCATTAGAAGAAGCAAAACCTTCTCCCAACATCTCCCACTGCAGGTGCTCAACACCTTTTGGGCATTCCGAAATGCCGTTTCTCCAGCCAAGCCCACGTCAACCCACGAGAAGACCCTTCCCCACCGCTTCCAACCGTGAGTCCAAAGGGTGCACCGTGTCCCAGCCCCACCATCAGCAACAAACATCCAAATCACCGCGACCTGCAAAACCCTCCCTGCCGTCCCCCCTTCCAACGGCTGCTCTCCCCCCAGGAAACCTCTGAGACGCCCAAAACCTGCCCAAAATCATGACCTACCAAAAACATCACCAAAATCAGATGAGAAACGGAGTTAATTAATTAATTGGGAACTGGCACAAGTCAACACGCCCCACGATCAACTTGCCATACAGGCACCGGTGTTGGTCGTGGCCATTGACGTTGTCAACGGTGCTTGACGTTGGCCCCTGTTGTATTTACCATGAAACGGGAGCTGCAAGGACTCCGATGAGGTCTGCAAGGACTCTGATTAGAGTCCTTGAGCTGCAAGAACTCTAATTTTACCCTAATAAAGAGTAAAAGCAATTGTGAGGGTCGCTGTAGCTGTTCAGCTTGCCATTGAGATGTTGTTGGCTGATCTCCTACGCAGCTGCTCTTCGCTGAATAGGCACGTCCCACCTCCAGCGCCGTTGGCCATCAACCAACGTGGGAACAAATGCAAGTTTTGGGGGTGTTTTTTTCAGCTGATGTGACTTATTTGGAAATTTTTATATGTTGGGGGGAGGGGGGGAAGAATACAGAGCGATTTATCCAATATTGCAATTAGATGGAAAAAACCCACCCTCCTTTCGCATCATCTCCATGGGTCCAGCGTGGTGACCACCATCCCATGGTAAAGTGGGTCAGGGCTATTTGATACCAAAACTGGGTGGAAATCTTTGATTTCTCCAGCAATAAACGCTCCTTTTTCGACAGCGTTAGTTCAGAATGGAGGAAAACATTCAGTTTTGAAATTTTGGTTTGAATCAACAGCTTCCCTCGGTGCCATTTTAATGCTGTTTTATGTTGAAATGTCAATTGGAAACTAACATTTAAAAATGTCAAAACATTTCACGTCTGCAGACAGAGCCGATAGGTTTTTTGCTACCATGTGCCCAAACAGAAAACGTTTTTGGAATTTTACTGTTAAAAAAAAATATAATTAAATATATATATATATAAAAAATTCAATATTTTGACTTCTTGGAATGAAAACAAAGTTAAAATATAATATTTCCTCCAGGATGCAAACAATATTTTCTGACAAGCTGTAATCACCAAAAAGTAATCTGAACCAAATGTTTGCTACCACGGTCTGTTATAGCGACATGGGAGAAAAAAAGAAACAGGGATATTTGTTATTGTAGGCTCTCTGAGCCCTTTTTCCCCCAGTTATTTTTGTATTTCCATAGATTTTCTCTCTTATTATATCCAAGAGGATACAAATCAGGGTGCAGGAAAACCCTTCCACCATCCAGAACCATTCCCAACACAGATTTTCCCTAAGAGGGGGGAAAAAGCCCAGAAAAAAAGATGGTTTTTCTCCTCCAGAAGAGGTAACATTTGATTTGCGAGGGGATTTTTGCTGTATTTTTTATTAATGACACCTCCTCACCTCCTCACTCCCATCAGTTTGGGGGGATTTGGGTGGGGAAACGACACTGGGAGCTTTTTCCTGCTCTCGTGCTGGCTGTGGAGAGCACGTGCACAGGGGGGTGGGTTTTTTTATCCAATATAAACGTAATTTTCCAGTGATCTCACCTTTTAAATTCCTGCCTTGGCCGTGCATTGCCAAAAAAAAAAAAAAACAAACCCCAAAGAAAAAAAAAACCCAAGAAAAGCAAACCAGGCTGCTTGAACTAAAAAAAAAAAAAAAAAAAAAAAAAAGTTTTACTGATTTTTCTGGTTCCAGGAGCAAGGTGTAAAAAATGGGATGAAAACTGGTGGTTTTGGGGCCATTGCTGGGCTGTAAAGCAAGTTTTTCATCCCGAAGCTTGCAGCTCCAACAGCCTCAATGGAGCAGCTCGGCCGCCCCCCATCACCTTTGCCTCTCCCCCCAAAATTTCTCTTTTTCTCTTTTTTTTTCCCCGAGCCTGGGCTACAGCCCCACGCGGGGAATAAGCGCAATTATCTCGTCTCGCCACATTTTTCCAGCCCTGCCTGAGGTTTAATTAAAGCCAAGAGAAAAACACAGAGGAGAAGCGCTCAGTTCCGATATCGCCCCACCACATGCGGCGGCGAGAGGGGGGGGGGGAATGGGGAAAAAAAAAAAAAAAGAAAAAAAAAACCCAAACCCTTTCTCGTAGACTTTGTACTTTAGCAAACCTTCCTGGATTTTGCTCCTTGATCATATTTCCTTTAAAAATACATATAAATATATATATGGATATACGGGTATGCATGCGCCCAAGTATATAAGCATATATATGGGTGCCTTAGGATACACACGCACCCCCCCTCTATAAAAAATATATATATAAATGTGCCCTAATCCCCTGTAATCTCCTTGAATTACACCTAAACCACACTCCTTGGAGGTGACCTTTCCACAAAAGGCTGTTTCTATGCCAACAGCATTGTTTGAGTCAGGTGAGAGGAAAAAATAAAGCGGAATAATCTTTAATTTTTGCTTATTTGGCTGTTTGTACCAACCGCCAGGAGCCAGTTGATGCCAGAAACCCCCCCATGTCACAGGCAAAAACCAGTATTAAAAAATAATTATTATATATTGGGTTTGACTGTTAGGGGGAAAGCACAGTCACCTCGACCCAGTTAGATTTGCCTAAGTTCCTGGCACTGGTTTTGGGTGAAATTCCTCTCATTTTGGGATTTAGGAGCAAAATCCTATGGGTTTAAAGTCCTTTTCACCTTAAAATCTGCATTTCTACCTCCTGCCCCATCCTGTCCTGCAAAACATGACTCACGGGCATCAGTTCCTAACAAGAAGTCCAAGTATGTAAAATTCTGAAAATCCCCAATTTTTTGCATTTTCACTGATTTTTACAGAATTCCAGCAAGGAGTTTGTTTCCAATGGGGGAAAAAAAAAAATACAACAAATAGCAGACCTGAACTCTGACAAATTCAGAGAAATTGTTAAAAAAATCATATGCATCACGCCGGCAAGTAACGTAATAAGGTGGTGATGAGATTTAGCGGACAAAACCCAGCTCACTATAAATAATTTTCCATGGATAAAGGCTGTTTTGGGTCTGGATAATCTTATTCCATTGAAAATTTGGGATATTTTTCCTTGCTTTCTGGAGTTCCTTCCATTCCAACTCAGCCCATAATGCCGCATCCCCAAGTAGAGCATTAGAGAAGGAAAAAATGAGATTTTTCCACCCAAAATTGTCTGGTTTTATTTGTCCCAGGGGTGGTTTATTGAGCAGCACCAGGACCCGTGGCCCCTTGGATGGCAGCATCCCTCAAATTCCTTTTTTTTTTTTTGCTCGTTGCAAGAGCAACATCATCCAAATTCCTCCACAATTTATTTTTTTTATTGGCGGGCAGGGCTGTATTTTTATTTTCCCTCTGACCTGACCCCAACACCTTCGCGGGTCTTGGGAGGGATGATATTTCCCAACGGCTCCATCTCGCAAGGTGCCGAACCAAGAGGATAAAAATACTGGTTGCCATGGGAACATAAACTCCAGAGTTTGAAAATACCAGAATTAAACCTCGCACTAATTTCAGTCCTTAAACCCCTGTTTTTTGCATCTGTGTTTGGGTGGGATGAGGGTTATGGAGCCAAAAAATCTAATTTTCAAGCAACTCAACCAGAGGTTGACATCCTTACAGATGTTCTCCCATAGCGAGATGCATCTTAAAACTAGGAATAAATTTATAAAGATTTTTTTTATAATTGAGAATAAGGATTTATCCCAGCTTGTGGAATTGGTTCTCACCACCTGGGCTGGGAGCCACCACGTTGCACCAGCCCCAGAGATGCATCCCAGCACCGGGGCGAGGAGCTGAGCATCCAGTGCTAATAGATATCACACGTTTTTTTGCATCTCATCCAGCAAAACCGCTCATGAGACTTAATTTTATTTGCTCAAAATACACTGTGATCACTTAACAAATATTAAATTAAAATAATAAGGCCCTGGCACTAACGATGCTCAGCCAGAGAATCTCCTTTTCCAGCAGCATCAATAGCTTCGAACAGGCTTAAAGCAACTTTTGGAGCCGGCGACTGCAAAAGGGCTCACTCCAAGCAAGGAAAAACCCCGCAAAATCATTTTTTACTTTGTAATGAGCAACAAATTTGGGATTGCAAGCGAGAGGACAGGCAGCAGGTCGCGTAAGAAAAACTACACGGTAATAAAAGGATGATGAATTAAGAGGGAGCCCGGGTAATCCTCCGCGCAGAGGAAGATTCCCATCATTAAACTCGAGTTTCCAAAAGCGAAACAAGGAGAGGGAATTCATTCCTCCCGTCAGAAGGACACGGAGTTACTGGAACTAATTTGCTGGCGACGGCAATAAATCGACCCAAGTTTTTGCAACTTCTCAATGCAACGATTTGCCGCCTTCTTCCGCTTCGCAATGCAACGCCTGTTCGCATTATTTTAATATATTTTATTTTATTTTATTTTATTTTTAAGCAACTTTGCCTGGATCTTTGCGACTTTGCATTGCTCCAAACGCTTGTGCTGGAAGCACTGGATCATTTCAACCATCTCCACAAGACGGGTTAACTGTCCTGCGAAATTCAGACCCATGCTTTCAAACCCCCCCCCCCCCCAATCCCAGCTGCCAAACTCCAGGTGACAGACAACGTGGCATCCTGTTGTTCCCACAAATAACTACTTCCACTGTCCTTTTTCCCAAAATAGGAGGATTCCGCCTAATCAAATTTCTCTAGAGCAACCAAGCCACAATCCTGCTGCATTTTGAGGGAGAAAATTTGGTTTGGGGCATTTATGGATGCTCTGCTGGGCACAGAAGCAACCGTGGGAATTTGCTTACCCAGGCAAAGCTTTCCTTTTGCAGCAATATTCCCCAAAAAAACATGATTTGGGGCAAAACATGACTCTGTGCCCCAAAAGGGCATTTTTCACGCCAAATTCCTAGCGGGGAGAAGAGGCCTGACTGCTTGAATGCCTCTGAGAAATAAAAAAAGCTGAGGAAAAGCAAGCAAAAAAAGGGAGGAAAAGCTAAAAATGGGAAGGAAAGGCAAAAAGAGGGAAGGAAAAGCAAAAAAAAAGCAAGGAAAAGGAATGAAAAGCAAAAGAAAAAAGCAAGGAAAAACAAAAATATCATGCAAAAGCAAAAAAAAAAAAAAAAAGGGCAATGAAAAAGCAAGCTTGTTGGAGCAGTTTGGGGAAAAAAAAGGTTGAAATGAGCTTCACCGAGCTGCTTTCCCGGCAACCCATAATACCCCACTGTCCCCCAGTGGGCTTGTGTAAACAGCATCCAGCGGCCAGGCTCCCGCCACGCGCTGAGCATCAATGGAGCCGGGGTGGGGGGTGGGGGCAGGCTGTCCCTGGGGTCCCACCATCGGCGTTGGGGTACCGAGAGCTGGAGTGGGGGGATCCCCAGCTCCCCCACGTCTGAAAACGTGATTTTCTGGGTAGCACTGGGAGGGAAACTTGGTTTTCGAAGGCAAAGCAATCCTTGGCAATGGATCGGGTACGGGATCCGGAATATTCCGAATTAAATTGGCTTGTCGGAATAAATTTAAAAATTCAAGGTCTCATTTTAGCCAAGAGAGAGGCCAGAAGGTCACCTCACTCCATTACATGTTGTATGTTACATGTTGTATGTTATATGTTATAATTTATGGGAATAATATATACTAGTTATTATTCCACTAATATATTATGTATTAATCCCATATATCATTGGATATCATATCCCATATATATTGATTATCATATACAATCGTATCATATATGCTATAATTTATGGGAACGAGGAATTATTTATTCTCTATCACTCCCATATATAGCGATATATATGATATGGGAATAAGATGTATTATGCCAATATATATTATCTATTACTCTCATGTATTATTTGAGAGATGAGATGAGGTTATATATATGGGAGCAATAAATAATGTATTATTCCTATATATGAAAATATATAGGGTTAATAGAGAATGTATATTACACATTATATTTTTCATGCATGTATCATGTGTATGTACTTATATATATGTGATTTTCATTATTTTTCTTGGGTATTGGTGGGGAAAAGGGTCTTTTGACCGTGGTACCTGACGAGAGGCAGAGGCAGCACACTGGCACCCCGAGGTTATTCCAGGATGCAGGAAAAACCTGCAGGAAGAGGCTGGGGGGGGGGGAATATGGCCCTTGCACAACAGGGGAAGGACGATGCCAACAACTGTTTGCAACCCCCGATGCCAAACCCACTATTTTTCCCCAAAAAAACCCCGCTGCATCATTCCAGGGATGCTTTCAGCACTCCAAAATCAGAAACCCACTTTCCCCCCCCCCAAAAAAAAAAACACCGCATCATTCCAGGGATACTTTTGGCACTCCAAAATCAATCAGATGCTCCCGATGGCAAAAAAAAATAATAAATATTTCCCTTTACTAACCACCACCCTCGTGAAAAGGAGCCGGATTTTGGTGCCTTTTCCCACCCCGAGTTTTCACCTGGCCCTGTTTTCCAGCCCTTCCCTAATAAAAACAAGCCGATAAAGTGAAGATGAAAATACATTCATTAGGATTGATAACGCTCATTAAAACTGGCTGTGTAGGAAAGCATGACTCCGCTTCGGCGAAGGAAGGGGGAAAAATGCAAATTCTTCTGCATGAAAAGAGGATATTTCCCTAATCGCCCCAATCAAATGCCAGCGCAATTATCTGTGGCCAACCCAACGGGTTAAAATTATCCTCTTCATCTCCGGACACAGTAAGGAGCCGAAAAATGTTTCATTTTAATAAAAATGAAATCTGGACCCTGCAGAAACCAGCTTCACTAATGACGTGTTTACACAGAAAAAGACAATTTCTATTTAATGGTGATTACTAGCGAGAAGAAATTAAACTTCCCGGAGTATATGGGTTAGAGATAATGGGAAGAAAAGAAAGTTATTGAGGGTGTGTAAATCAGGAGAGCTGCGTTTGGGGGGCTGTATCCACACGTGCCACTTGCTGGGAGCGCACATCCCTGCCTCGCCAGGCTCAGGCGTGGCTCTTCGCATGCAAAACCCGTCTCTGGTTTGCCACGAGGCCTTTTGTGCCCACGTGTGTGCTTGAGCACATGCAAATACACACGTGCAGGCATGCAGACGCACATGCGAACTCGGATACGTACGGGCGCACGCAAACGTGAGCGTATTGAAACACGCACGGGCGAACGGGCGTGCAAACAGGCACAAGCGGAAATGCACACACGAACACGCATGTGCACATGCCAACATGCAAATGCGAGCGTGCATAGGCACAGGAGTCCTCGTAGCAAAACAGAGGCGGCTTTCACACACTGAGCCCCCCCCCGCGCCCACCCATGCTCCCAGAAGCTGGGGTGATTTTTGCTCCTGCATCAGGAGAAAAAAAAAAAGTGCAAAATAGGGTTTGATGGCGGAGCGGCGCCGAAATTCAGGTTTTTGGCTCATCGGGTTACTGATGCTCATCCTTCATTTTTTTTTTGTTAATCATCATCATTAATTTTTTTTTAATTATTCTTTTTATCCAGGGCAAATCCTTTTTTTTTTTTTTTTCCTTTCCCAAAAAAAGCCGAGCCGAGGACCTTTCTCAACCAGTTCCTGCATAGGATGAAATAAATTTCGGGGCTCCTCTTCGTGCCAAGGCCATTCCCATCCCACACCAACCTGTGCAAACCCATCCTGGGGCAAAATCGTTTTGCCATCGGGCTTGACTGGCTGCTCCTTTATAAAGCGGAGCAAACATCTGCAGAACAAGCCCAGATGTGAACCATTCCACCCCCCCCCCAATCCCCAATTCAAGAATTTCAGCTCCGAGGCACATAACAAGACAGCGTCTGGGATGCTTTAATAATTGCAAAATTAAAATTGTTACTGAAGCATAATGAAGAATGCGCTTGCAAGGAGTTTTTTTTTTTTAAAAAAAGAAAAAACAAAACAAAACAAAAACCTTGCGCTGAAGTCTCTGGGGAACTGTTGATTCAGAGCAATGTGCACAAATGCAACTTAATTATCTTTACAACCGGAGTCTGCAACCGGCTGCTGCAGCTTTCCAGGGATGCAGGCGCGGAGAGGTGCATCATCCCCACCCTGAAGCCTGAGCAGCCCCCAACCAGCCCCCAAAAGACCTTTTTTGGAAGCGTTTTGCTTCAATTCGAAGCGAAATGAAGCGCGGCAGCTCCGTTGGGGGTGTTCCCGCTGATTTTCTTACTCACCTGGGCGAAACGCAGCTTGGCGGTCATTTTTTTTGCTGTTTTTTCTCTCTTTAGGGCAAGAAAGATGAAGGCTCAGCTGGCACTTGGGCAGGTCTCACCGCACATGCGACCACCCCCCATCCCCCCGGCATTAACACCTGCCGGGGATTTGCCAGCCAGCACTCACCGGGATGTTCTACCGCAAAAAATTGCTGGAAAAAACTGGGAATGGGCAGGAAAAATGCCCGAATTCAGCTCTTTACCTGATATTCCAGGAACTCCGGACACAGACTGAGTTTCTTACGAAGCAGAAGCTCCTGCGCTTCGTTTTTGCATCACCTAAAGCTAAAATTCCAGGCAAAACCAGCCCAAAAGCTGGAAGAAACCTCACCATGGCGGATTTGGGAAGGAACACTTGGCTTTTGCAAGGGCTCGGTTTGTGCAAGAGCTGCTCAGAGGCTGCCACAGCAGTCCGGACCATATATTTATGTATATATTTATTTTTTACTTATATAAGTTGGGAATTGTGTTAATTTAAACCGAGGATGCTGGCGGGGCTGCTGGCTACCAAAGCATGGGGATAGCTGGGATGAAACCAGGGATGCCAGCTGAAGTGAAACCAGGGATGCGGGATTGAAGCAAGGATGGTTGATAAACCCAAACCAAAGACAAGATGCTCCACAGAACTGGCCCAAAGGTGCTGGCTCAGATCAAACGGGGGATGCCAGGACCAAAGCAAGGACGGTGGGCAGGATTAAGCCAAGGATGCCAGAAGCAACCCATGGGTGCCGGCTCTTAGCTAAATACAAACCGAGGATGCTCACGAGGTCAGAGCAAGGATGCTGGCTAAGATCCCACCAAGGATGCTACCGAAGAGGAAGCTGAAAATGATGGCTAGGACTGATGTAAGCTAGGATCAACCCCACGATGCTGGCTAAGGATTCAACTAGGTAAAATCAAAGGGAGGATGCTGCCTAAAATCAAACCAAGCATGCTGGCTGGGACTGAACCAAGGACCCTAGCTAAAATCAAACCAAAGATGCTTTACTATTCTATGGTACTATCCTTATATGATATTTATTATTATATGATACTAGGAAAACTTTCTTCAGTGGTCAAGCATCGGTCCAGGCTGCCCAGGGAAGTGGTGGAGTCAGCATCCCTGGAGGGATTTGAAGGATGTGTAGGTGTGGCACTTGGGGACACGGCTCAGTGATGGACTTGGCAGTCTTGGGTTGACAGTTGGACTTGATGACCTCAAAGGTCCTTTCCAACCCAAAATATTCAATGATTTTATGCTGGCTAGGACTGAAACACGAATGCTAGCTGAACTCAAAGCAGGGATGCTGGCTAGGCTCGGACCAAGGCCACGAGCTAAAAGCAAACTGGAAGTGTGGGCAAGGACCAAAGCAAAGCTGCTGCCCAAAAGCAAAGCTCAGCAACTTTCCATTTTGATCCAACTTTTTTAAAAATGCAAATTTTTACAACTCCCCAGGCTTCCAGCAGCCCGGTGAGGCTCAGCGCTGCTCTGCAGCCCCTCCAGCAAGGCAGGGATGGTTTTTTTATTAACCCGACTGAACTAGTCGGGAAAACCAGAGATGCTTTCTGGCACAGTTTGGATCCCAAAAGATCTGTCCCACTCCTGGCTTGGGAGCTAAGGGCAGCCTCAGGCTGTCTGCATCCCGCCGCCTGTGTGGTACAGGCATGCCTGTAAATCGGTTCAACTCCCCAAAACCCCAAGGGCTATTCCTTACTGTGGCATGTTTTTTCTGCAAAAATCATTTGCTGCTGCCTTTTAACTCCTTACACAGCTTCAGCACACAAATTCAGCGAGATTTCGGTTGAAAGGTGCTTTTTATCCCAAATTTCTTGCAAAACATACTGCTAATAATTTCTGCTCCAAGCGCAGGGCTTGGCTATTAAATGGTGATGCTCCTTTTCAAGGGATAATTCAGCTTTTATCAAAGGCTTCCAGCAACACCACATCAACTAAATACCCCTCAAAAGTCTGTATTTAGTTCCCGAGCTCGTAAGGAAACCTTAAGATTTGGGGGTTTGGGTTTTTTTTGACACCTGTTTGCACTGGTAAATCAGCTGTTCCAAGTGCAGAATAATTCAGTCCAGCCATATCCTTTACCAACCCTCAAAACCAAAACAGTCCTTACGCTTTGGAATGTAATCAATTGCTTTTTTGCTTCCGTATTAAAAAAAAGGTGATTTCCCCCCCAAACCTAGGATTTTTTTGTCATTCCCTCAGCACACCCAAGCTAGATTTAACCCCCAGAAGTAACTCCACGACAAGAAAGCTGCCAAAAATTGTGTTTTCCCTGCAAATCTAATAGCGATGCAACAGCTGGAGGAATAAAACAGTCCCCGACCATACACCCAAATTACACCCAGTTTCCAAACAGGACAGAAAATATTTCTTCTGCTGAGCTTTGAAGCCAACAAAGCCACTTTACAACATTTTTCTGCCCCGGGATGAAGATAAATGAAGCCC
>JAVJGJ010000036.1:5820699-5846332 GCA_035590215.1 Microhierax caerulescens | reverse complement strand
CCCCCCCCAGAAAAGCATCTTTCTGCTGTAACAGCTCACCTCTGGATGATCACTTTTTGGTCTGATCTCATCCCACCAGTCCTGAGCCCCCAGATCTGCAGGACCAGGGATGCTCAGACAGCATCCTTGCTAGGATGCAGAGCCCAGCTCCCACAGGAGCTCCAGCAGGTACCAACCCGCCCCTCCCCACCCTGGACCACCTGGTGACCTCAGCCAGGGATGCGGGATGCAGGTGGTACCCAGCTGGAAGAGATGTCCAAACACCCAAACCCACAAAACCCTCTCCCTCTTCCACATCCCTATCCCGAGCCAGAGCACCAACTGCTGAAAAACCTCCTGGATATTAAACCCCCTTCACCCCGGAGTGCCCCAGATTTGGGGGGCTGGACCCCAAAGCTGAGGCGAGGGCACCTCGGAGGGACGGTTTGTTGTGCACTTGAAATCAGTGTCATAAATATATAATTACCTGAAACTAATCAGCACTTATTCAAGAGCACACGGACGGTTCCTTCTCAAAAGTGACGAGTACTCGGAGCGAGTTTGCTAAAATATTAAACATTTGGCAAGAGCGGCGACATATATAACGGGGAATATTTACATTTTTACATAACAGGCTTCAGAGGAAAACAAATTACATAAAATATAGCGGTTTAGTCTCCGTCGTTTGACTACTCCTCCATAAATAATTCAATTCTCTTTCCAAGATTGCATTATTGCTCGTGTCAGATTTCTCTAAGAAAACTGTGACGGGATACTCTGAAAAATACATAAGAGTGAAGCCGAGTGAATTATTAAATGACGGATGGTAGGAACAAGAAGGGAGTTTAGGACACAGCCAGGGCTGAGCCTGGCTTAAGCGCTGGGATGGATTGGAGGGGTAAGATATCCCATCCAGACTGCCAGCTTGCTCCCTGGGAGGATGTCCGACCCCATCGGGAGTTAAAGGATGCTAAAAAGGGATCCTAAAAGAAAATTTAGGATTTGTTTCACATCAGGTGCTGCCCCAAACTGCCCCAGCTCAGATGTTAGCGGTGCCCAACCAGCCCTTCATCCCTCCGCCTTGGGCACCACACTGGAATTGGGGGGCGATGCTTAATACAAATCACCCATTAAAATTTGTGTTGGTTTTTTATAAGACATTTAGGATACAGCTATTTTCCCCACATCTTTCAGAACCCTCTCCTGTTAGGAGTTTCAAGAAAAGAGGGGAAAAAAATCAGTGCCATCCAAGGCAACATTAAAGGCACCACAATTAAGCTGGGACTGGACACACGGACCGTTGTCCGTCTGAATGATGCTTGCACCAAATCCAGGCTGAAATTAAGGGATTCCACAAATCTTAACTATTTATCTCAGACAGGATTTCTATTAAAGCAAATTTCCCTCGGTTTGTGGTACTTCACATAGCCACAGGACACCTCCTCTTCTTAAATATGTTTATTTTTACCTCTGCACGTGATTTTCCTGGGAATAATAAGAGAGCAAACCCCAAAAGATTTACGGCACGGAGACAACAGCGTTATTTGTGAAGCCACCGTGCATTTTAAATCGTCTCAGACACACAAGTAAGAGCAAGTAATGCTACACCAATCTGACAACTCCTAATAGATAAATACATGGGAGAATATAATTAAAGGCTTATCGATAATCCATAGTCATGTATTAAGAATAAGTGATAGATGCCAGGATAGCTCGATATTCCTGGAGGTTTCCCCACGCGAGATTAAATAAGATTAGAGCTTATTTCTCGTGTGGGATTGATGGATCGATAATCAAGAAAGCTAAACCCAAAAGAAAGGATTTTTTCCATTGTTGCCTCTCCCAAGCAGCTGGGATCAAGTGGGAAAATATGTGGAAAAAATGGGATTTCTCCCCTCCCCGCACTGGTGGAGCAGGGGTTAATGATGGCTCATTGGGGTAGGAAAGCACTTTGGTGTCCTCGCAGAAGAAAAATGCTGGATAAATGGCAGGTTTATATATATTTTGCTTAGAAAATTCCTGCTGCCAGCTTACTCCTTTTAAATGTTTCATTTCAAGGCATAATAAGTCCGTGGAGGGTTCTTGCTGCTCCTTCAGGTTCTCCCATACAAAGTTACTGTGAGCATCCGATCCACTGATCCTTTCCCAAGCATTTCCAGGGACATCAAGAAAAAAAACCAAACCCCAATAAAAAAAAAGGGAGGATCTGGATGTTTAAAGCAACTTACCTCCAGCACTTGGACAAGCTTTGGAATCTGTTTTCCAGAGGCGATATCTGCCGGTTGAGATAGGGATGGGCTGGAGGGGTATGCATGGAGGGGGTGTGTAAAAAATCTACATAATCATAAAAGTACAGCTTGTATAAATACTGTTTAAAAAAAAAAAAAAAAAGAATGGGGTTTATTAATGGGATAAGCCAGGTAAAGCAATAAACTCCCCCAAGTTATTTTTCACTTAGATATCTGCGGTAGTTGGGTACCAGACAGCCAGCAAAAGCAACGTGGAGATGCTGAATCCTGCCTTTTTAAATTTTGGCTCCACCTGAGATGTTTCTTCACCTTGGCTGGGCTTCAGCATCCCTTCCCCATCCTCGTTTCGGTTCAGCCCACGCTGGGAGTTCAACCTTCACCCACAGCATCCCTTCACCAAGCGACGGCACCGGGCCGGCTTCAGGGGAGCCAGCGGAGGGGGAAGCGGAGAGATGGTCACAACTCTTTAAAGATGCAAATTGAGAAGCAGCCATCATAACAAGAGAGCTCTGTTAATTCTCTTACGAGTATGCAGATTTCGACACCGACTTTTCCTGGGCTTATTTGTTTTATTTAGCAATAAATTTAATACCGGCTCCCTGAAGCAAAGAGACAGATGGACTATAAACTTTGAATTTTGAGTAGCTTTACTTCCTTAGGTTGGTGTCATCTTTGATCTCTCCTGAAATTACATCTAGGAAGGTTTGCAGGGATTGAATTCTGCTTTTTTACAGTCTTCAAAGCCATTTGATTAGCCGCCTTTTAATATTTTTTTTTCCACAGGTTACCCAAAAGGGTCTTAAATGCTGTCTAAATAATTTATAATTTGGCTGCTTGAGTCATCTCAGAGACTTGCTGATGGACCTGAGAAAACTAAGGCACTATATAATATCTAAAGGAAAACAAAATAAGTGTTGTGTATCCTTTAGGATGCAAAGCTCCCCAGGTCTGAGACCAAAACCCCAGGGCTGAATTCAAATGGTGCCCTCGGAGAACACGGGGCAACCAGTGCATGGCTTTGGAAGGACCACAAAGTCACACTGCAGCAGAAAGGACTCATCTCCTATTTATTTTTTTTTTTTTTTTGCCATCCATCAGCAATTAAAAAATTAGGTTGGAGGTGAGGAGAAGCACCTGGCTGGGGAGGTTGGTGCAGCCCAGGGAAGTCCCTGAGAGGTGGTGGATCTCCATCCTGGGGTTGTCCACAGGTGGTAGGATGAAGCCATGGGTCGATCGAGTGCTGTGATGGCCAGGTACATGAAAGCATCCCTGTTACCAATGACCCTGAGGTGTGTGAAAATCCAGAATTTAATTTTGGGCTACAAAAGCCACAACCCACGTGCTCAGGTCTTACGGAGAGGAGAGCTGAAGGGCAACGCTGTGACTTTTGAAGGAAGATCCCAGGAGCCACACAACGCTTTGACTTTGCATATCCAGTCCCCAGCCAGTTCCCACCACAACTAATTTCCCCACCGCCACACACAAATAAGGAAGGAAATTACATTTAAAAAAAAAAAAAAAAAAGCAAACCCCAAGCAAAGCCAAAAAACAAGAGCCGCATCATCTCCAAGCTGCCGCCAGGGGAACAGGGGGAAGAAAAATCAATATACGTCAAATGAAACAGGGTGAGAGCAAAGGTGTTGCAAGGAGCCAAGGATAAAACCGTAATTAAAACTGCAAACAGGCTTGGCTGCCAAAAAAAACCAACCTCCCTGGAAGTCTTGGGGAGCACAGTGACAAATTCAGGCCGTTTCAGCAGACATTGGTTGCCCATGGTCACCCGACATCCCACCACGGATGGATGTTGCCATCGCCTCACCCTTTCCAATAAGGAGACATTATCGACCACTCAATTGCGATTGAATTACTACGGATGAACATATTACGGACACATTAAAGTCTAATGAGCGGCCGGTGATTAATGCCATTACGAGGAATACCAAAAGAACTAATGATGATGAGCCACTTAGAGTGAAGTGTCGAGGCTTTCGTTATTGATGACTCCTTGGTTTCTCACCTAAAAACTCTTGGGTTGGAAGAAGGAAGAGCTAACTGAGGTGAAGGCAAGAGGTTTCCAGAAACACCGACATAAGGAGGTCCCATATTGATACTTTTTCAGAATAAGGTTGATGGGAAATAGCATTTCTTGGAGAAACACACAGGAAAAAGAAGTTTCTTGGAAAAGCATCTCACCGTGGGCTTTAGCACCTTTGGGAATGTCGCTATAAAAGCAAATTTTAATTTTTAGCATTTCCCCAGACCCTGTTCTGGCCTTCCTTTTTCCCCTCAGCCTTCTTATATTAATTTTCCATCGGTCCTTTGCCTCCTTCCTTTAGCTTTGCCTCTGCTCCATCACTTGCAACACCCAGGGAAGGTTCTACAACCCAATTCTAGTCTCTCGAGTGGTTTCTCTCCTCCTTCCTCTCCTTGGCTGGATCTGATTTTGTCACAATATCACCCAGGGGTGTTGACCCCATGGGGAAATGTCACTCCATGTGAGCCTGATGACATTTAAGCATCCCCAGGAGGTGACTATAGGACCCTTTTTTGTAGGATCTTTTAGGGAAATCACTTTGAAGTTGCTTGAACTTCAGAGCGCCAAGTATCAAAAAGCCTTATTTGTACTGATGTACAAATTCATTGGACTGAACTAAAATTGCATTTAGCATAAAAAGTCACCAAAACCAAAAGTCACCCAACTTCCTCCCACTCAGGAGCATTTTGAGCCGTAACAGGTGATGATGGAGACACCCCGGCTTCCTCCATCCACCCTCTCCCAGTGCTTCTTGGTTGGGGTCAGACTTGTCCCACCGTGAGAATTGCTTTTGCTCTCCCAACCGCAACCATTCAGGGCTTTTAGAGGCATCTCCTCGTGCCGAGATGGTATATTTTTTTTTTTTTCATTTTAGAAGTGACTTCATATCCCATTTTATTATTTTTTGAATGTTGCAGGATTTGTTCTGTTTGAAGTCTTACATACTCATTTCCCGTCAGGACGATTAAAATTGATTTCCGCCATCAGCAAGAGAAAGATAATCTGAAGTGGGTTCCTGCGAGAGAGCGCTGTATCCCCACCGGAGCCATTACAAACGCTCTCCTATTATTTTAACTTTCTTTTCTTAGGGATTTCTCTTTGGAAAAGGGCAACTTAGCACTTCTCAGCCATACATGTCCTCCAAGAAGTCAGGGAGAACTATTTAACCTCCTGCATCTCCACTGCAGAAAGTGGACCGGGGGATTTAAATAGCTCTTGTTTACCACCACCACCCTCCCAGTGGTATTTTTAGAGGGGTAATCAGATCCTCTTGACGCCTTCGCTTTGCTTTCTCAGGCTCCGCATCCTCCGACCCCATCCCTGCACCTGTTCCAGTTCATATCCAGGCAAACCGAAATGGGATGGGCTTTTCCCATTGCATTAAGCAGGGTAGTTCCTGGTGCACCCGGAGGCTTTGCAGAAGAAGGATGGAGAGATTCAGGCTGGAAAACCAGCTCCAAGGGGTAAAACCTCCGGCCAACAAAGACCATGTGGAAATAATGGGCACAGAGGGCGAGTGGCACTCAGGGAGCCAGCTGTGCCCACCTTTGCCCATCTCTTAAATCAACAATATCTCCATATCCTCAATAAAAAATTAAAATAAAAATAAAATATTTTTTTAAAATCAATTCAATAAATTTAAAAATTAATCAAATCAACTAAACCCTGAATATTCTCAATAATCTCCAAAAACCTCAAAATCTCAAAAAAATCGCCAGGAAAACCCCTAAAACATAATCTTATATAATTTATATATATAACTCTAAAATAAAGGATCTTTCCAGGCTGGAGGATCCTGGGGCCCCACAACCATCTCACTCCTGTGCTGGTTCGTAGCAAACCTCCATAAGCACAATTTATGCAAATGAGGAGAAATTATGAGTTTGCACCAACACTGCAAGAGCTCAGCTTTCATCAGCCACTGTCCCCAGGCTCCCAGCCCACCAGGAGCCACCCCAAAAAAGGGGTCCCCAGCCAGGTCCCCACCATCTAACAGCATCCCCATCATAAGGCTTAAATACCTTTACAAGAGAGTAATTTAACGCCATCCCCAGCTTAAGCTCCATATCTATCGGGCGTGAAATTAGTTCCAGCAAGCTGCAAATTTGCCGCTAATAAAAATATTTAGCAATTCGCTAGTCTTTAAATCAGGAGCAGAATATTTTCTTGCTTGCATCAACGCCTGTTTCTTTTTAATTCTAATATTTGAGTGTCGGGGAGCTCCAGCCATAAAACTGCAAGTTTTACGACTGCGCAAAGAGTTTTAAATCAATTCCCTCAGCACTTCCAACTCCACCACTGAGAGTTTGATCATTTAATATCATTTGATATTAGAACATGTTGGTCATTTTGGCCACTGGGATGAGCCAGGCATGGTGAATTTGCAGTTTTTAACCAAAAAAAGGCTATCTTAACCCAGACCTGCCCTGTTTCCAAGGGCTGTTCCTCGAGTGGCATCTTACAAAAGAGCTTTGATCCATGTGATCCTGCCTCGCAGCCCTTGAAGGAAGGTGACCGCTCTGCCCTCCTGGGCCAAGCATTTAATTAGCCTCGGCGCTAATTGCATCTCTCTGCCAAGTCCGTTTTGTCCAATTCCAACATCAGGATCTTTTTCATGCCTTTGCCAAGAAACACCGCAGTTCCCTGATCTTTTCCTTAGGAAAAGCCACCCACAGTGATAAAGCATCTTTCAAACCATTCCTTGGCAGTATAGCATCTCACATCCTTTGGAGACCACCTGCATTATCCATATAATGTATGTAAGATAATATAAATAAATATATATAAAAATATAATATAAAACCTTTGCATTGGGTTTTGCTGGGCTGCGAGCATCCAACAGACCTTTTAGCAGGGCTTGTTGCAATAGGACAAGGGGCAATGGTTTTAAACTGAAAGAGGGTAGATTTAGACTAGATATAAATATGAAATTTTTTACAGCAAGGATGGTAAAACACTGGAAGATGTTGCCCAGAGAGGTGGTGTCCCCCCCATCCCTGGAAACATCCCAGGTCAGGTTGGACGGGGCTCGGAGCAACCTGATCTAGTGAAAGATGTCCCTGCAGGAGGGCTGGACTAGGGGACCTTTAAAGGTCCCTTCCAACCCAAATTATCCTAAGATTCTATAACAGCATCCCCACGACTGCGCTTCTCCTTACTTAAAGTATGGTAATGCTCGAGAGCCTTGCCAGTAAAGGTTTTATGGTACCTAGGTTATTGACATCAAATACATTGGACCTGGAATTAATCCTTACCACATTGTTTGTCATCGGTTTGATGTGTCCTGTCCCCAGCACAAGGGTTTGGATGCAGATGCCACGTGGTGCAAGTCAAAATTCTCAGAGAAACCTGGCTCTGCAATACCAGCAGACATCCCTGCACCAGCTGTTATCCTGGAAAAAAACAGCACAAATATTAAGTTTCTTTCAGGATCATGCAATCGTGGCAAACAATGCAAAAATCCTCTGATTTCTGCTCCTTTCCTACTTTTTTAAATTCACATTTTATATTCAGCATTGGGGTTTTTTTTTTCCCCCTTTCTGTTTTTTTTTTACAGGTGCAATGCAACTCTGACACAAGCAGTAAATGATATCAAATCCTTGGAGGTAAAGGCTGGAAAATAAACTCACTTTAGGACAGCAATAAATTATTCTTTGGCCATAAAAATCTAATCTTTGCATTCAACTGACCAGCTGCCAGAGCAGTCCCGTAAGGTAAATCCCCGCCAAGGCATTCCTGATGCTGGGGGGAGGCTGAGATAAAGAAGAGGTTGTTTAGGACAATGTGTGTTATTGCAGATGAGCTGAAGATATTTCTAAGGAAGGTTGCGCTTGGAAATATCACCCCGATGAGGCTGCTTTTCCCAGGTCCCTTCACCCAATTCCTTAGCTGCGGATTTACAGTTTACCTCCATTGTGCTCAAAGACACCCATAGCCCTGCTGCAACACACTATGTGCCATATAAATAAATATTACAGGGATATTTTGGGCTGCTGGGCATCATTTCAACTCCAAATCTTAGTGCTTGAGCTACCATCAGCCCAACTGTGATGGATACAACAGATAGGATTAAAACCAACAAGCAGCATGACTAAAACCTGGCTGCTGGATGCGGTTGTCGGGGCATAGATCAGATTTATTCTTTGACCTCTGGCCAAATATCTGGGATGTGGCATGGTCCAGCAGTGGGTTCAATAGCTGGATGATTCAAGCCCTCTGCTGCAACCTCTTAAACTTGCTTAACGTTGTCATTGCTGGCATCAAGAAACTACCAGGCAGCACCAAGATGAAGGAGGTAATAAATAGTGAAAAGACCCGGTCGATAACAGGAGCGGGTTAAAGATGCCACTGTAAAAGCTGTGGATAAAAAGGGAGAACGGGAAATTCACTAAAAGAAAAGTCTCGTTGGCTGGTGAACAAAAATTAGCACTTTTAGATGGAAAGCCAAAGGGTGGAAGAGGAAGGGCAGAAAGAGAAGGGTCCCTGTGAAAACAGGGCTGTGACGAAGAAATTTGGGGTTTGACAAATTACTGGGGTCCAAAAATGCAAAGAGGTGGGAAAACAGAGAAAAGCAAAGGGAGAATCTCAAACAACAGGAGCAAATTTATAATTTCCAGTTGCCAACAGGAGTAGGAAGCGTGGGGTGTAACAGAAGACAAGGGCTGGGAAAATGATGGCTAAGACGGACATTGCCAATGTGGGGTTTACAGAGGGGAAAAAAAAAAAACCAACCACCCTCTCTGGTGGGATTAACGGCATGAGATGGTGCGGGAAGGAATTTGCTGTCAAACATACGTTTTTAATATGTTGGCAGCTGGTTCCTACTAGATGCCAAGTAAAGGCAGGTGTCGGAGACAGTTTGCGCTCTGCTTACCGAACTGGTTGATGTCACGCTGGCGACTTTGATTTCATCGCAGGAAAAGGCAGGTCGATGCCGCGCAGCATAATTAATCACTAGTTTATTCCTCCCATTGAAATGACAGAAAGAAAGCAGCAGCTAAGTGACATTTTATGCAGTGAAAGTATCATCAGACTTCAAGTCGTTGAGAGGAAAAACTGAATATATCAACTTTTTTTTTTTTTTTCAGGTTAACTGGTAGGTAAGCCCTGAGTACTGGCATTAAGTCACTCATCAAACCACACTGGGCAGTCTGATGGGCATGGAAGAGGATTTGAAAATGAGCAGAAAAATGGGTTTAAAATGGAAAACCCTCTTGTCTCAGTATTAAAATACACACGGTGCATTGACAAACCTCCTCTGCTTGGTGTGACAGCCCCCCCGACCCCCACCACGGCTGTTCCACAGCCACCTACGACCCTGCCATAGCCAGCCGTGTCTGCGTGCCTGTGTTAACCAAAGGGGCCTGATGTTGGCCCTAAATATTTTGGGAACACGGGCAGCTCCATTTCCAGGGTTGATTAAGCACCGATCCGTTTGCAACGGGACCAGGGATAAGGGAAACCCCTGTTCCACCGGGAACACCTGCCAGGACCGGGAAGGGGGACTCAGCCGCAGGAAAGGAGGCGGCTGGAGGGGCGTTCGTGGAGTTACCTGCCGTCAGGAGCGCCGCGGCCCGCGCGTACACAACCCTGGAGCGCGCCCCCGCCTCTCGCGGCGCGGGAAAAGCCCTGCCCCCGCCCCCGCGCTTTGCCCCACAGCCAATGAGAAGCGACAGCCGAGAGGCGAGCGGCGCTGATTGGCTTGGCCGCGGAGGCGCGGCGCGGTTGCTAGGCGGAAGCGGCCGTGGCGGGCGGCATGGCGGGCATGGAGCTGGGCGTGGGGCCGGGGGTGCTGGCGCTGCAGCTGCTCTGGGGGCTTGCGCTGCTGCTCTGCCTGGCGCTTTCCCGGGCGGCCGGCCGGGCCCGGTGAGCAGCGGGAAAGGGGGTGTGGAGGGTGCAGACCAGGCCGGTTCTGGTGCTTAGGCCGCTCCGCCCGCCTCTCCCCTCAGGCTCGCCGTGGTGCTGGTGACGCTTGGAGCTGCCGTTCTTAGCGCGGCGCTACTGCTCTTCCCCCGGGAGGACAAGGGTCCGCCCGCAGCTGTCGCCGATGAGGTGAGCCCACGCCGCGGCCTTGTGTAGCCAAGCGGGCCCGGGAATAGCGGGGCGTTACCTCAGGGATGGGCCCCGAGGGCTGCCCTGGGGATGGGCCCCCATGGGCGCCCCAAGGCCCTGGGGATGGGCCTTTACCTCAGGGATGGGCCCCATGGGTGCCTCCAGGCCCAGGGGATGGGCCTTTACCTCAGGGATGGGCCCCATGGGTGCCCCCAGGCCCTGGGGATGGGCCTTTACCTCAGGAGTAGCCCTAAGGGTGCCCCCAGGTCCTGGGGATGAGCCTTTACTTCAGGGATGGCCACCCATAGGTGCCCCAAGGCCCTGGGAATGGGTCTTTTCCTCAGGGATGGGCCCCAAGGGCACCCCCAGGCCCTGGGGATGGGCCTTTACCTCATGGTAGGCTCTGGGGATGGGTCTTGTCCTCCGAGACAGCTCCGAGCAGCTACCCTAGGTCCCAGAGGTGGGCCTTTGCCTCAGGGGTGGACCCCATGGGTGCCTCCAGGCCCCGGGGATGGGCCTGTGCAGCCTTTTGAGTCTCCTGTGCCTCCATCTCTGGTGCAGACTCCCGTTGGTTAAGGCTGTGTCACTCATGGAACAAGTATCTACTTAATTCTTTAAGAAAATCCCATATTTAGGTGCTGTTGTACGTGACCCGTGGGATATAGCTCCCATTCTCCCAGGCCCAAGGGGCTCTGTACAGGAATCCCACTCCTATTTTTTTCCCTCCCAGCTCAGCCCTGAGCTCCAGCAGCTGCAGCTCCCCTTCTGCTACCCCCTTGCACAGTTTAGTCCACAGCTCTCCATCTTCCATCGCACCCCGGAGCGTGCCGATAGCCATGTGGCAGGGAGCTTTGATAATTTCCCCTCTAATTCTGCAGCCTTTCGCTTTGCCCCAGCTCTGTTTTCTATTTTAAAGCCCAGTAACTGCTCTTCAGCTCTCTTGTAGGTTATTACCATGCTTGAGCGTGGAGCCATCTGCATTTTTAGACAGCCCCTCATCTATGTTGTCAGGCACAGGGATCTACCCCAGTTTTGGGTCACATCAGGCTGCCTGCATGACCGCTGCCTGAGCTGCCATCTTGAGCTTTCCCACAGCTCGTTGGGCTTTGAATACACAAAGTTTTGTGGCATTTTAGGTGCCATTTCCTCTGTTCTATTATTAATGCACATTAATTATTGCTCTTCTAGATCTTGATCTGTGTAAATCCCTACTAAAGATACTTGTAAGTTTTTTCTTTTCTCTGCTTTGCGTGGGACCTGCTCGTGTAAAGGTTAGAAGCAAGATGAAGGGCAGCCGAGCGCGTGTTTGTGCCTGGGAGGAATGGTAAAGAGCTTTTTTTTTTTTTTTTTTTTGGATCTTCAATTGGACTGGACCTGCCCTGACTATCAATAATACATGACTTGGGTTTTCTGCACTGAAACTCTGCTAATTGGCTAATTAAAAAGTGAAACGTGCAGAAGGAGCCAACGCTTTGCTCACAAGAGACTTTCTGCAGCAACACCAAGGCTGAGCGTGTGCTAATGCAATTTATAAAACTGAGCTGGGGATGAGCCAGGCTTTGGGGTAGTCTCAGGAGCAGAGGATGATTTCATAACCAGCCTTCTTGCAGCTGGCTTCTCATTGTGTCTTGTCTTGCCACTGTATCCTCTTTTTTTAAAATCTTTTTTTTTTATTTTTCTCCCCATTTCTCCTCCAAAAGGGAAGAATCGTTTGCGGTTCCTTGCAGCACTGGTAGGTTTGTGACTGGGGAGCGCTCTGCAGGTTCTGACTGGCGTTTCTTCCCTGTGCTCAATCCTGTGCTGCTCCTTTCCTCCACAGTAGCTTTCCTGCGAGTGACTTTTTTCAAAGGAAAGAGATCCTTCTTTCAATCATTTGTCACACACCCCACTTCCAACAGGGAGCACCCATGTCAGGAATGAAAAGCAAGTGGAGAAATCTGGGGGAACACCAAAGGTTTTCCTCCTGGAGCGATCTTCTCTGACAGTACTCTTTTCCAGGACATTGGCATGCTCCTTCCAGGCTCCTGGAGCAGACCAAGGTGGTAACATGTTTTGTGGTCTTTTGGTTTTTTTTTTTCATTCTCTGCAGATTGTGGACACCTTCTTTATTGGCCGCTTTGTCCTCCTGGCCCTGATGAGCCTGGTCCTACTTGGGTGCCTGTTCCTGCTCCTGATTTACCACCTCATGGAGCCAGTGCATGCCAAACCGCTCCACAGCAGCTAGCGACAGCTGGAGACAGCAATCCCTGCAAAGAGGAAATCCCAATTTCATGGAAAATAAACCAGGAAGGGAGACCAGGGGACTGTTCTGGAGGTGAATGCGTCATTTTTTTCTGAGCTCAGAAAGAGCCGGCAAAGCAAGTGAAGTGTGTCACTTGCATCCAGCGCTGTGTCTTTCATCTTGAAAAGCAGAATTTGGACTGAGCACGAGCGCCTTACTCTCCAGGGGGGTTCAAGCCTCTGTAGACTGCAAAGGCGTTTTAACCTCTCTCTTCTCTTTTACAGGAGAGTTGAAATCCATGCACTTTGTACTACACTTCAGTGTAATGAACTGAACCGAACAGGTTTGTTATCGTTATCCACAAGAGATGGTTTGTTACCATGCCTTTTTCACCTTATTTTAATAAAACTCTCTGAGAAACCCCGACTCAAGTCTTCATTTATTCTCCAGGAACGTCACCTTTTGCCACCCTTTGGTGCCAGTGTCTCTGAAAACTGCCTTTTCCTGAGGCAGACGTGGTTTGGTTTTTTTTTTCAATTCAGCCTGTGGTTGTGGATTGTTGGAAACGATCCTTTTGACTGGAAACATGATGCTTTGGAGTGGGGAGAAAACAACGTGCAAAATGACACCAGAACGGGCAAATTAAAATCTTCCTTCTGCAAGGATGCAGAGGAAAGCCAGGTCTTATCTCTCCCTGTGCTAAACAATCCTGCCAGCCTACAAAAACCCCTCTTGCTTTTCAAAGCTCGAGTGTCTCCAGTGTGTGTTGCCACCTCGAATTGTCATCCTGCTGGAGAGTTGAAGGCTTATGGTTTCTGCTACCCTAAAACATGTTGTTCACGCTAGTGCAGATCACTGGCTGGAGTTTGTAATAGACTCCAGTACCTTTCCTTTTGTGGGGGAAAAACACTTTTTATGTTTTCCAGCAGCAGTGATGGGGTCAAATCCCATTTCTCTCCCGATTTTGGCATTGAAACTGGGGGGAACAGCCCCGCTGAAGTGTAGCAGGGAGATTGAGCCAAGCTGTTGGCTGTCAGATAGCTCTGTCTCGAGCCTGTGCTGCAAATCAATCTGTTGATAGCAGCTTGCGCTGTACTTAACTAGCAATAATTACTGCTTTGCGCTGTCTTAGCCATCCCTCAGTAGAGATGATTTCTTTTCTTACATGAAGTCTCACAAGGCTTTTAGATTTCTTGCAGGAGAAAAGCATTTTGGAGGCCCAGAGCATCATGTGACTGGTTTTGGAGCAGGGAAGGAGCCGTCACCATCTATGCTGTGCTGGGGAGAGGTTCCCACAGGTGCCTCGCCGTAGCTGAGTGAGGTGAGTTTCGCTAGGGCTCGTGTTTTCCAACCCCGGAGGGATGTTGCTGCTCAGCATTTCACGGTTGAGTGGCCAGCGGGTATTGCTGTGAGGATAAAGCCGAGTGCGAGACGGTGCCGCAGCCCTGAGTTGTGTTCAGAGGCAATATAGCCAAAAACCCGAGGGCAAGAAACTCACAGCTTTCACACAGATATTTCCAGCCCCCCCTGTCTTTAGAGATCTTTTTTCTTTTGGCTTTTTTTTTTTATTATTTTGAACTGAAG
Organism: Microhierax caerulescens; assembly: GCA_035590215.1. Classification (NCBI taxonomy): domain Eukaryota; kingdom Metazoa; phylum Chordata; class Aves; order Falconiformes; family Falconidae; genus Microhierax; species Microhierax caerulescens. Next base: position 5,832,213 of record JAVJGJ010000036.1, on the reverse strand, counting down.
ATGGTGAATAGTAAATAAAAGAACTGGCCAGCTTCTCCCAGCCCTGTCCTGACAGTTGTCAGTCACAAAATATTACCATCAGGACATGCAAGATTAATAAGGCAGAGCGAGCGGGCTTGGAGATGACACTTCCCCCGCAGAAAATGCCCCAGGACACAGGAACCTTAACTCGACTAGCTAAAAATGTGTAAGTACATTTCAAAAAAAGGGCAGAGGAGAGGTGTCTACTTCTGAGCTGCATAAATGCTCGATCCCTTCCCATCCTGAAGTCTATGTCCAAGGGAGTTGAACTATCGTGTTAAGGAACACGCTGAGCATTTATGCAACACAAGCGCATTGGGTCTCTTGGTGATTTTGAAGTTATGCCTGAAACAAAATTCATATTTAATTCATTATCTTAATAACATTTATGAACACGAAGCTAGTCTCGCAGCTCGCTCCAGCTCCGCGGCTGCCGTGTCTTTATTCCCCGTGCTTGGTGTGGAGAGCCGTGCTGAGGCCACGGTGGCAAACCGTGCCAGCCGGAGATGGCAGCGCCTCACCAGGCTTCCAGTCCGACAAATGGGGAAAACGCAGCAAAAGCGGCTGGCTTGCTAAAAAAAAATCAACCCTAAAAGCAGGAATGTGAAGCTTTTTCCAGTTTCGCACCATAAATACACCCAAGATATTTGCTGTTTCTGTTGGCTTAGTCTGTTTGTAACTGAAATCAGTCAAAAGGCTCATGGTGCCGGGGACGTTTTGGGGAGAGCGGAAAGCGACACTGCAGGAGGGACGCGGCAGCTCCTGCAGGAGGAGGCCATTTCAGCACTTTCCCAGAAACCCTGTTAATTGGGAAAAGAGCCCCCTCCGAGACATTCTGAGCTCCATCCTCATCCCTCACCACCCTCGGCAGCGGGGAACGACCGGCTGGATGAACTCAACATGAGCTCTCTGTGTATTTATTTATTCTGGGCAATCCTGCTCCTCCCCGTGCAGGGGCTTTCCAGACAGTTCCTGTTTATTTTTGGGAAAGGAAAGACCGCATCAATGAATCGGTATGAGCTGGAGCTGCTTTCCAACCAGCCCCAAATGGTGATTTTTTGCTGCCATCCCCCACTCAAACCTTCAGCTCCTGGAGGATAACCTCTTGCCAGCACATCCACCTCCATCTAGCACCCTGATTATTTTCTTTTGCAATTAATGTGCAGCAGGAGGGTGGGTTTGGCTTCAATCCCAATCTCTCAGTTGCTGGCAAAGGTGTTGGGAGCTCGGGAGGTGTTATAGCCGAGGAGCCCCGCTCCACCCTAGCTTTCTCCCAAAACTGCGAGCAAATGATCCTCCATTTCCTCTTGCAGGGTGGGAGCGCCGGGTGCTCCGTGTCCTGAGGTGCCAGCCCCATGCAGACGAAAAATCCTGCTAAATCCCAGTGAGAGAAACCTGTCATGCCAGAAGGGATGTTTACACAAGATTCTGCGTGCACCAGGAGGGCGGCCAAGCTGCTTTCAGGTCAGGTGGGAAAACAGCCCTTGTACCTGCTAAATTCCCTGCCTGGCTCCGTCGAAACGAGCAGGGATGCTCCTGCACTGAGATGCTGGTACCCAGCTCGCCAGAGGCTCGAGCGACCTGAGGGCAGCCGGTCCCATCTGCCCGAGGCTGGGTGGTGAGCGGTGCCGAAGCAGGGATGGAGGGAGTGCAAGTGTCTGCAGGAGAAACTCCTCTCCTTGATTTAAGGTCCTTGAATGACTGCAATTCCTCACGCCTCATGCTGCGTTCTGCCGGCACTTAATTACCCTCACTGGTAAAAGCTGGCCTCTTATTTCCACCTTGACTTTGCTGACTTCAGCTTCCCTGCTGTTGAATCCCACTTTGCCTTTGGCTGCTAATTAAAAAGCCCTTCAGCGTTTGCCGGCTGCTCCTTGCATAGGTAATTATGGACCGTGACCCAGCCACCTCTTCACCTTCCCAGCAGCCCGGTGGACTGACAGCATTCCTCCAAAAAGACGTGAGACCCCTCCCCAGGCCAGCTCCTGGCAAAGCTGGGCTGAAATGGTATCGCTGCAGTGGGGGCCGTGGTGTCACCTATAGATCTGTGTTCACCAAACGGCTCCTAATGAGCTCGTTTCAGGCACGTTTGTTTTTTTTCCCATCTGCAGGACAGCAGCGGCCACGCGTTCACACTCTCCTGCGATGCTGTGCGGCGGGGGCTCGTGGCGGGGGGGCAAAGCAGCAGCCCCGGCTCCAGCAGAGGAGGAACGAGACGAGGTGAGTCTTGCAGACTTCTCCCCAAAAAACTCAGCTCAGTTTAAACAGTCCTTTGGCTGGGGCAAACCCAGGGGATCCCCCCCCTCCACTTTCCCGCCCACCTCTCAGTCTCTAAAATCTCATGAAGATCTGGGGTTTTCTTTGGCATTTGGCTCCCTTTTTTTTTTTTTTTTTAAGTTTAAAACTGCTGCGGGCTGTCTGCCCTTTCTCCTTGCTCCCGACAGTGCAGCCAAGGCTGCTCAGACTTTCCAAACACGAGTGGGACACAGCCCAGACCTAAATTTGTCCCGGAAAAACTATGAGCAGCCTTCAGCAGGAGGTGGTGGGGGGTGCAAGGAAGAAAAGGGGAAAAAAACCAACCCCAAAACCCCCAACCAACTTGCTTTTGCAACACCCCTGTGTGTGTGTCGGGGCTTGTGGGATCTTTTGCTTGAAAATGTGTTCTGCTGGCATCGCCCCGTGTGCCAGGAGCCACGCAGCCTGCAGACACAGCATCAGCCCTGTCTCTGCTGGGGACAGACCCCATCCCGACGCCTCTTCCTAAGGCTCCATCACGGTTTGCCCTGGGGAGGGTGTTCTTTTCCTGGGAGAAAAGGTAACTGGGGATTTTGCTTTTCTCTGCCTGCCCCATCATTTTCCTGCTTTCTCCCCCAGGGACCTGCAGGCAACCGGCAAGTTTCCAAGCCCCATTGAGCATCCCTCCCGTCAGCGTGGAGGGGACCGAAGGCCGTCACCATCCAGCCACCTCCAACAGACAGCTGCCACTCTCCAGCTTCCCTGTCCCCTTGTCCCGCTCCATCGCCTTCCAGGGAGCTGATCCAACTGGCCAGCAAATTTTCTTTTTTTTTTTTTTCTTTTTTTCCCCTTCGCTGATGAAATCAACACTTAATAAAACCACATCAGGCCCAGATGTTTTCTTCTCGGGTTAAGATCCAAGGAGGTGAAGTCAATTAGAGTTCAGATTTATACTGGGCATAAACACGGCCCCTGGTACTGCTCTCCCCGGGGTGGAGAGCCAGAGCCGGCCCGGGTGCAATCCCTGGATGGTGAGCAGGCTGGGAAACAACACCCCACAGCTCCTCAACGCCCCATGCCCCCCAGCTCCTCGCACATCAAAGTCGGGGGCCCTGCTGTCAGCACACAGCTGGCTGCACAGCTGGCCCCAGCCTTAATCAAGTGATGCTGCCGAGGCCTCCGAGACCCAGCTCTTCCCCGGGGAGCCTGCGTGGCTGACAGGCCAGCGGCGCCGGTTGAACCTCCTGGGGGCTCCTAATTACGCGGCATCTAACGAAGACCATCAGCTGGACCCAGAACGGCCACAGTGTGTGAGCAGCTGGTTGCTGTGGGGGCTGATACATGGCTGCGGGTTCTCTTTTTGCGGCTAAATGATGTGAATTAGGAATTATAATAATGGGGAAGAATGCTGTTTGGGTTTGGGTTTTTTTGCAGCGGGATGAAACGAGGAGTAAAACCAGTCTAATTCGGGCTTAGTGGAAAGCCTGGGGATGCTCATTACTTAAAAGAAGCAGTGCTTTGGTGGTGAGGCAGTGCTGTAAGTGCTTCAGCACCCTCCTCCTGACCAATATTGTGAAATACCCAGTGCCAGGATGGGGCAGGCTCAGGAACGAGAGGCTGCACGTGGAGAAAAGCAAGGAGAGGGGTGCGATCACCACCCCTGGCCGAGCCCCACCAGGAAGCGGCGTGGAGTAGCAACACCGGTTTTGCATGTTTTTATTAATAAAATGGCCAAGGGCAAAGAATCAGCCCAGACAACCGGTCAGTGGGGGCCCTCGGACTGCTCCTGGCCGCTGCCTCCCTCCGAAGCAAACCCACGCTGGCGGTGCGAGCCCGCGGGGCCGAGCCTGAGCCGTGCCTTGGCTCTGCCCAGGCGAACCCATTCCCGGTGTGCCCCGGCCCCTCTCCTCCCTCCGGGCCTCTCGGCTCGGGGCGGCTCGCGGGGGGGCACCTCAAAACTCCTTAAACCTGCAAGGGAGAGAAGCGAGCGGCTGAGCGCGGCGGGCACCGGTCAGCGGGTGTCGGGATGGGTGATGGTGCTGCGATGGGTGATGGTGCCGCAGTGCTGCCGGAGCGATGGAAAGGGAAACGTCTCTGCTGGAAAAGCTCAGCCCCATCAGCACCACAAGCCCAGAGGGGAAGCAGGAGCCAAGAGGAGAACTGGCCACCCGTTTTGGTCTGGTCAAAGCTGAAATATCACCCAAGAAACCCTCAGCCTTTGTGCCTCCTCTTTGCAAGCTGCTGCGGAGACAACGCGGTTCCCAAAGCTCCATTCCCCAAACCAGCTGCTTCCCCAGCACAAAACAGACGGATTTTTGGTATATACGGTGGCAGGATGGTGCCAACCCAAGCCAGGACAGTGCTTGCCCCAACCAGCCCCGGCACGAGAGAGCGGAGCCCCACAGCCCTCCGTGGGCGGCCGGAGAAGGAGGTTTGGGCTGCACTTACCGCAGCGCAAGGCCCAGACTATTGCTCTTTCACCTGCAAACACAAGACATAAAGGACCAAACGTTCGCGGGAGGTCTGGCACCCCCGCCACCAGGACTCTCTGTGGCCCCTTACCCCTTGGTGCTCACAGGGGAGGGGGCTTCAGTGCAATGGGAGTCAGGCCGGTGCTGATTTGGAGATTATTTATACCCTCGCTGCAGTGATTTGGCTGTGGATTTGATTAGCGAGCCCAGACTCTGTGTTAATCAAGCTCGTTAGCACAGTGGGCAAGTCAGCCTATAAATTTGGCCATTTTAGGTGCATTAATCAATGCCGATCGATTGGGTATCTGGGCTAGCATCTCGTGGGTCAGCTGGAGACAAGGATGCGCCGCCCACCCACCCATCCACACTCTTCCTCAGCCATTGCCATTTCATCCTTTGATTCCCCAGCTTGATCTCAGCCTTTAAATTATCACCGGAGAGGCTGTGTCTAGGCTGAGCCTGCCAAGCGAAACTCGAAATCAAGGCGAATCAGGCTTGCATTTGCATTTAATCCTTGGGGCTCAAGCGGAGATACTCACACTGAGCTACTTCCCATCCAGCACTGACTCTGTGAGCTGCACGCTAGAGCTACAAAGATACAAGGGATGGCATCTTTAGCACCAAGGGAGTTTCTCGAGGCTCAGGTGGCTAAAATCCCCTGGGTGCTGCCCTGGCTCGAGGTGGAAATGTCTCTCTGTGCCCACAGGAGTGAGATGTCAGGCAGCCGGCCTCGCGCTGCCTGACGTGATGCCCGTGCAGTGATGCAGCAGTGACAGCAAGGGATAACACACGTCTTTCCAGAGCAGCATCGATGCCGTGTTTTGGCACTGTGGGACCAGAGGCCACCCTGGGGTGGTACGTACGTACCCTCTCTTCCTCACCATGTAGCCACACCACCCACGGACTTCTTTGACCACCACACGAGTGAGGAGCTGCAGAGGGAAAGCGGGGGGGGATGCTGGTGGGGCTGATGCCTCTGCAGCCACCAGAGACTGCAGAGCCATCGGCCCCAGCGTGAGCATTTCCACCACCAGGAGAGAAATTTTAAGGCTTTTCCTAGGGATGAGCACGTGAACTACAACCTTGCACGGAGGAGGTCACTGGGAGAAGCCAAATGGATGGAGGCAAAGTATTGGAGGCCATACGGGGCTTTGCAATGTGCCCAGTACCTGGCTGTGTCCCAAGGAGCATCCCTGCCCTCCAGGGGCTAAAAGGGAGCCCTTGAAAATCCAGGGTAGCAAAACGAGTCCCAGTGAGGAGCAACCTACCAGGCAAGCCAAGACATCGGCTGCTATCAGCATGTAGAAGACGTTATTCCAGCCCGTGGGGGAGATGATCCCTGCGAGCAGCGGCCCCAGCGCAGCACCTGCGAGGGCACATGAGCCACATTAGGCGATGCCCTTGTTCGTGGGGGAGAGGGGACCAGGACCCCCAGCCCAGCATCGGGGAAAGCAGCGCTCTGCATCCCCCAGGCATACATACCTATGGATCCTGTGCCATCGATGATGGCCGTGACGGTGGAAAGGGCTTTGGCGTTGCCTTTGAGAGACTCGTGGGTTCCCTGCAGGGATGGAGGAGTAAAATGTAAAACAGAAAAACAACCTGGGGGGGCCACAGCTGGCAAAGTCCTAGTGTGAGGCCGTTCACAACCCGGGCAGCAATTCCCATGTATCAGACCCAGCCATGGGCACAAAGATCCAAACTCGGACGCTGCCCGCAGCCAAACCACGGTAAAACCTGGATCGCCAACAGCGAGCAGCAATCCCAGGTGATTTCCCAGCAAATTTTCCCACTCTGTGCTCCGAGGAGGTGCAGCAGGGCTGATGCAGAGTCACAGAGCCAAGGTAATGGGACAAAAAGCTGTGTTTAACGGAGGGTGCGAACCACAGCACGAGGTGTGACAGCCCTGCCCTTCTCCGCTGGCCTTCCGAGGCATTGGGAAACAAAACTAAAATGCAGAGAAGGCAGCAAACATCCCTCTGGGAAAAAAAGGGAGTCACTTGTGGGTGTGCAAGAGCTGCGTGCCAGGGGCTGAGGTGTGCCTCTTACCAAATCTGCCGAAACTGCTGTCGTGATGAGAGCATAGGGTCCGTTCACCAGGGCACCGCAGACTATCAGCATCGCTGTGAGGAACACGCCAGCCGCGGTGATACCCGGGAAGAGATTAAATCTTTTAAGTGCACGGAACAGCAGGACGTTGGGGCCATCGTCCCCGGCCCAGGTGTGGCCGTTGCTGTTCCACATGTCCATCTCTGGTTTCCCCCAGACATCCCACCCAGTGGGCAGCAAAGACTCATCCAGCACCACCCCCTCACAGATCCTGGACCGGGAGCTCAGCTCCAGAGGAGAAATAAAGGCGAGTGAGTCCGCAGCATGTCCCACCGCCCCTTCAGCGACAGGCGCTGGGGAGCCCCTCACCTATCGATGTGCCGATGCCGTTCTGGCCGATGTGGTTATACAGGAACAGCTGGAAAAGAGACAGGAGATTAACCAGTTATGCCTAGTCCAGCTGTTTTCCCAAACGTTTTCCTTGCAGCAGCACCCTGGGGACAGGATGGAGAAGGTGGGGACTTGAATTATCACGGGCGCCAAGCTCGATGGGCTCCTGCCGCTACGCAGCGTCGGGACAGGGGAGCCCCAGCCGGGATGGGGAGCCGAGCGCGCCCTTGGCTCCGCGTCCCGCCGTCTGCCTGCCAGACGAAATACCTGGCAGCTGGCAAACGGAGGTGCTGCCGCGATTTATGGCCCAGCGAGGCTCACGCGCCTCCTCGCCGGCTGAAGCCAGACGGGAACTCGCCCTGCCGACACTGCAGGGGGACGGGGACGTGACGCAGCCCCTCTGCTTTTCAGCGTGAGCCAGCCTCTTCGGAGGGGAGAGGCTCGCAAGCCAGAGCCAGCCAGGCTTGGATTACAGCTAATTAGCTGCCTTTTTGTGGCGGCAAAGCCAAATGAGCTCCGTGCAGGTGCTCGGGAAGGATGGCCCAGCCAAGCGCCGGTGGAGCATGATGCCATCGGCACGGGGGCTTTTGGGATGCAAAGCAAAGGGACCAGGCTGGACCAGCTCAGTGGATCCCCCAAGGCTTTAAGACAGGGCAGGGCTATGGCAGGATGGAGGGGAAAAAAACATAAAGGGTTGGGTTTTTTTAAGCTGTCAAAGACTCTACAATCCCTTCCCAACCCCCAAATCTGCACATCCAGCTTGGGAACATCTGGGCACGTGGATCGATCCCTGCTCTCATCTCGGCCGAGCGCGTGACCAGCTCATCCTGGGTGCTTGGGAAGAGGAAGGCGGCCGTGACTCAAAGGAGCTGGAGGAGAGGAAACCCTCGTGACTGAGGTTTTTCCCTATGTGACAACGCACCATGGGAGCAGCGACGATGAGCATCACGCAGCACGTGGTGGCTCTGCCGCCAGTGTAGTCAGAGATGAGGCCAGCAAAGATCCCCCCTGCAAGAAGAAGAAGTCGCAGGTGTCAGTCACGCCACCGCTTTGCCCTAGCTGAGCCCAAAATCCAATGGGAAGCTGCACCGTGATGCTCTTTCATCCCCCAACTTTTGAGCAAAATGCCCCCAAGGTTAAATATAATAATATCAGAGTGAAGAGCTTTGATTTATCCCTACTGCTTTCTCACTGCAGATGGTTTCCCTACACTTGCATGCAGCTCTGCTCTCCTCCACACTTGTAAAATGTATTATTAATCTAAGAAAAAGGAGAGCCTGAGCAAGCGAGACCCGAGGAAAGGTGTTGTGATGGTCATGTGGATGGCAAAATAAAAGCAAGGGGGTTTAGCTGCCTACTGAGTGCTCCGAATGCCAAGTAAACCTCCCCACGGTGCTCCAGGGAAAAGGACTGTGCTACCTACCCATGGAGGGGACTTTCAGTCAAGGCCAGGATTGTCCCCATCCTGATTGTCCCCAATCCCGATCCACCCCCTCTGCCCAGGTACGTGACAAACCTAAAATGCCCCCAGCATCGAAGAGGGTGGACAGGTCCCCAGCTTCCTTGGCACCGAAATGAGCTGTGAGGGAGAGGAGAGGGGTGAGGAGATGCTCCCCTGGGCAGGCTTGCTCCCGCCTCACCACCCCCAAAAACTCACCCACGTTCACGATGTAGAGGGGCAGCCAGTACAGGAAGGTGTAGCTCACCAGCTTGGCAAAAAGCAAGCAAAGGGAGAACTCCACCACACCCTGGGAGGAGAGGAGAAGACATCAGAGCCTCCTCCTTCTCCCAACTTCCTCCAGAGGGTGGGTTTTCCCCCCAGTTTTCTGCCCTGTGGGCACCCCACTGATGGGGTGAGCTGCCCTGGTTTTGCTCTTTCCTCCATCCCCATCACGATGCCAGGGGCATCCCACGACTCACGGGTATCCGGAGCGCCCCGAGGAAGCTGATGGCTTCGGGCTCCTCAGCTGGCTCCTTGGGGCTGTCGGAGCGCTCCGCGTTGCTCTGGCCGGAGACGCTCAGCGGCCCCTCGTTGGACATGACTGCTTCGGGATCCTTCGCGTTGGTGGTCACTCCTCCAGCATCCTCCTCGTTGGAGGCCATCTAAAAGCAAGCCAAGAGCAGGAGACGTGGCTCTGGTTGCTGGAAGGAGCTGAAACATCTGATTTGCTGCCAGAACGTACCCGGAGGACGTTTACACCAGAATAGCAACGAGCATCCTCCGTGACAACTGAACATCGCTCTGATTTCTGACGTTATGACCTGATGCCCTGGTTGTTTCGCTGTAAAGAGCGACCACCCCACCCAGGACAAGCCCACTGGAAATCGATTCAACTCACATGATGCAGAGGTGGACTGCAGCCGACGTCCTCGGGATCTGCAGGGAGAAAGGAGATCCTGTGAGAGCCTGGACCAGCCCTGGTCCACCTGCTCTCCCTCCAGCATCTGACACCGCAGAGGAGAAACGTGGGGCTGGGAACCCCTGGAGCTGGGCAGCATCTCCAGCAGCATCACCACTTTCCAGCAGTGAAAACCCCCAGTAAAATCCCAAAGGGTTTCCCAAATGTTTCTTAGAAAGGCAGGCTGAGAGGAGCAACCGGCACAGGGGCTGAGCCTGCCTGGATGACCCCAAAGGATGCTGAGCATCCCCGTGGTGGTCGTGGTCCACATCCCTGCTTGCCACAAGCTGGCAGTAAGTATTTGGGGTTGCCAAAGACACTTGGAGATGAGTAAGGTGAAAAATTGTGGCCCCGCTGATACCAGTGTGACACCAGTCACCTGCGGTGCCCCAAATGATGCCACTCACACTCCACCAGGAAGAAGAAGCAGATGATGCCCACGGCGCCGATGATGATGCCGGGCACGACGAAGGACAGGCCCCAGGCAGATGAAACCCAAACGCCAGCGATGAGCGACCCTAAGATGTTGCCGACAGACGTGTGGGAGTTCCAGATGCCCATGATCAAACCTCTCCTGGAGGGGACAGAGCCGGGGTCAGTATCACCAGGGCGGCTGCCGGGGCTGACAGGGACCAGGACTGGGGTGGGACATGCTGGAGAAACACTCACTTTCCTTTCCCAAACCAGTTTCCGACACATGCCACGACGGAGGGCCAGCCCGTCGTCTGCACCAGCCCGTTGCAGACCTGGCAAGAGACAGGCAGCACCACGCGGTGCCATCGGGCACCTGGCACGGCACAGCCTCGATCCACGCAGCCCCCCTGCGATTTCCGGCGCAGACATAGCCCCCCACCCATCCCAAGACTATCAAGAAAACACCCAGTTTGGGTTGGGGTTTGGTTTTTTTTTTCCCACTGTGGCAATCTGGAGATATTCGAATCCTTCCCGTGGCTAAATTGGGAGCGGCTGGTGTTGCCAAACCGCCTGCCCGCCCTGCTCATCGGGACAGGCACACCCGGTGGTTTCGGCGCCCACGCCACGTGCAGCCAGGTTTTGCAGGGAGTGGAAATGCCTCGCATTCCCCTGCCGGGAACTGGGCCACTCTCATCCCCAAAAGCCACCAAAAAAAAAAAACCCTGGATGAGGGAGGCCACGGTGGTAAAAAAATCCAGAGCCGGAGCATCGTCCAGCGCGGACGCACCTGCACGAGGATGAAGTACCAGAGCACGTGGATGTCCCAGAAGTAGCCGAAGCCAAAGAGTGCGGTGAAGAGCCCGCTCAGCACCATCCCCCCCGACAGGTAGTAGCGCAGGGGGAGGCGCTCCCCGAAAATGCCACTGGGGAGAGAGGGAAGAGCACAGCCAGGAGCTGGCACGGGTGATGCCACCACCGTGTGTCACCGCGCTGAGCTAGTGCCTGAATCCCAAGTGGATCCCAGTGCCCAGCTCCTTTCCTATTAGCATGACCCGATGGGAACCAGTTTCCTGGTAGACTGGTGCAAACTGGTGTGTGGAGGGCAAGGGTTGCCAAGGACTTGGGTACCTGATAAACATCCCGATGGCGTAGGCCACCAGGAAGGCATTATCCAGCGCCCCAAAAAGCTCCTTGTAGTTGTCCCCATCTGGAAAAGAGATACGGGGGTCGCATCAGCCTGGCCCCCATCTCCTTCTCCTTCCCTGTGGCCATCACCCGCCCTCGTCCCCTGTCCCCAAAACCCTCCTTCCCGGGGCGGGGGGGGGAGCAGCTCTCGGAGCATGGCCGGGTGCCATCGGCGTTGGGACCCGCTCCCATCCCGGCCCCGGTTTCACCACCCGCTGCTGCCCTTCGGCCCGGGAGCACCGGGCAGAGGCGTGCCGCTTAATTACCTCCGGCTGCCTAACGAGCAGCCGGCCCCCTGCCAAAACCTCTGGCCATGACCTGGCTAAAGGCATGAGGGGGGGGGGAAGGGC
>JAVJGJ010000036.1:5800670-5811372 GCA_035590215.1 Microhierax caerulescens | reverse complement strand
TTTTTTGAAAATGCACCTTAACCAACAAAAAAAAAAAAAAAAAAAAAAAAAAGCAAAATAAAAAACAAGTTTGTTCAAAGTCTTTTTGAGTTTTATGCTTGCTGCAAGAAAGGTGACAAGAGAAGAGGGAAGTGCTCCTCTTCACAGAACAAAGCAGGAAAACAAGTCACTTCCTTTAGGAATCCGAGACAAACATCACCTTTGCATCACCTAGATTAGCAGGAACCAAAACTCTCCCGGACCAGGCTGGGAAGGTCTCGCTGTTAAATCAGACGCTCAGCACCAGCCCTGCAGTCTGGGCTTGAACGCTCCCACCCTGATGCCTGTTCGGTGCTGATACGGTAGAAATCTTTATATTCCCAGTCTTATACCCACGCCAGATAAAGTGGGTTTTGTTCTTTTTATTTTTTTTTTTCCCCCAAGCATTTTTGGCAGCTTCTCGCTCCCCATACAACTACAGAAAGCGACACCTTTGTTTTTGCAGAATGAATGAAGCCTGTTTCTCCCTCAACCCTTCAGTGTTATTCAGATCCCAGATTTTGCAGGAGGAGCGCCTAACAGTTGCACTTTCAGTCACAATGGACCTTAAAAAAGAACCTGGTAGGTCTGCCCACGACCTGGGACACCACCAACACGGACAGACCTGTACACCTAGCAGATGCTTCATACAGCAAGGCTGCTCTCCAGGCTTCTTATCTGAGCTGGCAGCATCCCCCACGCTCAATACCTCCGAGTCCCGAAATGGAGATGAAACAAAGAGGACTTGGCTCCAGCAGACAAACCTGCTTCTTGGTTTCCTCTTGGTCTACACCAGTCCAGAGTACAAAGGGAGCTTGGTACTGGGTGTGCAGCCCCTGGGGAGGCTCAGGCGAGCTCGAGTCCTTCAGCGATCCATCACAGAACTAGAAGGTAATGTAAGAGAGCAGCATCAGTATCTTCACGGTCAAGTTTCTCATCTTCCCTCAGCAAAACACTCCTCGCTGGAGGAGAGTCCTCTAGGTATGACCCCTACATCCACCTGTGAGCTGCGCTTTTTTCAGGCTGCAGGGTGGCTAGAGACAGGAGAGAGACAATCCAACAGCTCCACGCAGGAGCCTGAGCACCAAAGCTTTGTCAAAACCATTCTAAAAAAATGCCCTTAGAGGAGACTTCAGGTTTAGTTTAAACACGATTCACACCTCCCCTCCCCAAACTTCCATTACAAACTCCATGAAGTGCCAGAAAAACAACAACAGCAGCAGGGGAATTCAACAGCCATCTCCCCAAACCTCAGCATCAACCTCAGCATCAACCTCTGCCTTCCTCCCTCCACTCAATATTTGTCCAGCCAGTATTTCTGCTCCACGGCAGCTATAGCCATCAAGTATTTGCTAACTACTCCAGGTAATCAGGGCGAAACATTTCCACACCTCAGACGATTAAGCAGTCTGCCTGAAGACAAAAGGAGAATTGATAAATACATTAGCTCAGGCTTCACAAGCAGAGGGATTCACACTACCTCCAAGGGAAGCGTTTCACCAGCCTGAGGCACAGCAATTGTCACAGCCAGCTCCTCTGGCTGACCAAAGCTTTCCCCCCACCTCGCCTGGCTCTTTTTTTTAAGTGGTTTCCAGCTGATTTGATGCCCCATCCACAGCTCTTCCACCCTGCTGCTGTCTCCAAGCAGGGCAGCTGCAGGTCCTGCTGGCCCCAGCCTGGAGTTCAGTTGAGCACAGGATGCAATTGCACACGCTCAGGTTCAGATTTCTGCTGAGCGCCGGCCAACTGGCATCACGAGGCAGGCACAAGTGAAAAAAAACAAACCAACAACCAACTTTTGAAGCCACAGCTGTAAGATGAAAGCAGCGAAACAGAAGCTGCCAGTCTCGCTTAGCTTTGACGCTGCTCTCGAGTCCGCTTTGACGGCAGTAGGCTTAAGAGTTAACCAGGCCTGAGGGAGCAACGGCTCTACTACAACAGCAGCCTCGCTGCCTCCGCTGAAATAAATACAAATCCCAACGATTCAAACCTCTTCAGACCAACTGGCCCAGCCCCACTGGAGTCGTACTTTTTCAAATTGGATTTTGATGTAGAAGTCATCGTCTTGCTCAGCCTGGTGGGGGGCTGTCCCCTGGTCTTGCAGTTCAGCTGGAAGATCGTGATGTCCGGCCAGAAGCAGTTCGTCACTCTCATCTCCTGCGGGCACCGGGGCTGTCTTGCAAGGCTCTGGGTTCTGGAGGAGAAAGGAGATGTAAATAGTGTAAAAAAAAATAAAAAAGTGTAAATACGGAATTCAAATGGAGCTGCTTTGGTGCCGAGGGCAAATTCAACACCCTTTGGCAGGGGTAAGAAGCAGCTTTAACCCGAGGGCGCTTGGTCCTTGTTCTGGAGGGTGAGTCGAGATCTGGTGAGCAGCAGCGCAATGTGTTCAAGTATCACCACAGGGCACGAGAGCCAGAAAAATCTCAATTTAGCAGGGTAGCTCGTGATTACGTTCTCACCAACTGCAGAAACAGAGGGACAGACGTGCGTGGGGTGAAGGGAAGACAAGGAAAAGACCTCTCCAGGCGCTGTTTCGCAACTGCAAGGCGTTGGGGGATGGTGGGATCTCTGGAGTGACACTCGAGAACGTAGCATACTCCTTCAGATGGTAAGTGGGCAGGCTCCCCAGTGGCAATTAACAATATTTTGAGAGGCAGCAGATTGTTTCCTACAAACTAAAAAATTAAAATGCCAGAAGCAAGCTTGGAGCCAAGATTTTTTTTTTTTCTTCCCCCTGCCTTGCTGTCCCTTCAGCATGCTAGGAAAGGAAAAGTAGGACTGCTGACAGAGGGAGAGGATGGATCAAGAGGAGAGCAGATCACACCAGGGATCCCTTGAGATGGCTCTGCTGCAATACAGGAAGGATTGAGGACAGCCCAGAGTCAGCCCGAACACGAAGTTATCAGACAGGCACAGGAATTACTGTATCAACCCTGTTATGACAGAAACACAACGCAAAAAGCTGCTTTGGCGAGGACAAGGGAATAGAGAGGAACAGTTACTGCTTTGTAAGGGTGCTCTGAAGCCCTGAAGGTAGAAGGAAACGAAACTGTGGAAAAAACCCACCACTTTTGGGGAATGATCAGCTGGGGAAAAGAATTTGGGTGCTGTCATGCTGGGGACCTACAGCAGTCTACCAAACACTAAAGGCAAAGCAACCGAAGACTTGGTGAACAGGATCATCTGAAACACCAGACAGATCATTTCCACGTGATTACATCTAGGGGTCTCCTTGGGAAAGCAGGGAAGAGACTCTTCAGATGTTTTTGACCTGAAAAAAAAAATCTCTAGAGAGGAAGAGCAATAATTTTGGGAACATGGACTATTTTGATGGCAGTGAATGCAACTCTTTAGAGGGAAGATGATGAAAAAAAACCAAAACCAAACAAAACCAAACCACAAAACAGGACTGAAGGAGAAGCAACAGTTTCTTTAAAGAGAGCAAATGCAAACTACCTGGCTGGAGTGGAAGGACAAGCAGCACAGTGTGAGACAGCCCTGGCTAAGCCCCAAGCTCTCCTCACACCCACGATCCACGAGCGGAGCATGGGTCAGATTACTGAAGGAATCACAGAGACAACACAAGCAGAAGGGGACAAAAAAACAAGACAAATGCCAGAAAGGCCAAAGCTCTAAGTAAAACAAGAGAGATCAAGATAGCAAACCAGGCTTTAGTAAGAGAGACGAAAGGACTTGCTACTCAAGAAGGACAGCTATCAGAGGACACCAAGAACAAGCGCTTTATGCTACTGGGCATTGGTGTTCAGCCAAAGGCTTGCTCTGAGCTAGTAACAGCAGCAAGAAAAATCTTGGTTTATTACTGGGAAGAAAAAGTCAGCTGAAGTTTTTAAGCAGGCAGGAAAAGGAAATACTACAGAGATTTTAGCCTCGAGAGTTTTACTGCCTGACTTTTGGAAAAACAAGAGGAAACCACCTTGCAAACTGCCTGTAAGCAGCTAGAAAACAAGATAAGCAGCAACCAGCATAAATTTGTCAAGAGCAAGTCATGGCAAGCTGGTTTGATTTTCCCCTGCAATAGAAGACAGGCCTCAGGCAAAGCGCAGCAGACGACATCTCATCTCGATTTTAGCTTAGCTTGTGCCATGGCCTCATCCAACACTTGTATAAAGAAATATCTGTTAGATGAAACTATTATACAGGAGGTACAACACTGATTAAAAACATTACCTAGATTCCAGTCTCAGGAGTTCACTGCACAAAACCAGAGTAAGAAGTACTCCACTAATTTCATTATCAGCCTGGACAATGGAAGAAAGAAGCATCTTGATCACATTTAGCCACCCCACCAAGGCAGTTGAAGTTGCAGAAGTGCTTGAGAACAGGGCCACAGAATGTTTGGGTTCAAACCAAAGAAATCAGCTGGAATAGGCAGCACAAGGAAATTCACGGAGGATGAAAGCCAAGGGCAGGGCAGGGTGCTAGGGCAGCAATTGCCAGGCGGGTAAGTACACAGCATCCTTTTATACCTGAAGAGGAGGGAAGAAGTTGCCATCCTGCCTAGCTGTGAACATGGCAAACCTTTGTACAGGGAGAAAATTTCTGATTAATATTAGAGCTTTTTTTTTTTTTTCTCCCCCCTCTACTATCTTGGAGTAATAAACCAGACTAAGGCAATAAATCAATATATTCCTCCCGGAATAAATTGCCAAGGGAAGCTGTTAAATCCTCCTCGTCAGAGATTTGAAGAGAGTGTTAGATTAACTGTAGCTGCAGTCGGGTTCAGCTGGGAGGATGGCCCCGGATCCCTCCCAGCCTTCTTCCTCGCTGCTGTGGGTGACTCGCCACGGGACTCCCACGCATCAGGCTTGCTGTCTGTAACCCCCTGGCTCGCACGGGCAGCTGTATTATTCCTGTGAGGCTTTAGCGCTGCTAATAGTGAAGTCATGAATCACTCCATCTTGCTGAGCAGTCCGAACGCATCGAGGACTTGAACAGAAGGTTATGTTTGCTGTTGGAAATAGTTAATGAGGTTTTCGAGCCCATAATTACAGTGTTTCTGCAACCCTTGTTCACAACGTTGACTTCCTTGAACAGAAATCCAACAGTAAGCAGAGGAGAAAGAGCCAGACCAGCCCTTATATAAAAGTCTTTTCTAGATAACAGCCAGCCAAGATCTACTTCACCTTTGATGAACCCGAGAAAGGGATGGGAATGAAGAATTGCCAGACGGGCAGGAAACTGGCTCCGGAGGAGGCAATAAGACAAAATACCAGGTTGGGCTGCTGCTGGTGTTCTCCAGGGTGGACAAAGTACATCAGTTTAAGAAAGGTCTTGGCATAGAAAGCAAGATAATAGCTGAGACACAAAGCTGCTCTTGAGAACTGGAGTGACAAAAGCAGGATGAAATTCAACGGAACAAAAGGTGAGGCACTTGGGCCTGACCTCCTTCCATGGCTCCCATGTGCTGCTTCGAGGAAAGCAGATGCATGCCAACGATTCTCTACCAGAAACCAGCCCTGGGTGAGGAAAACCCTCCAGATCTTTGCCACCCACACAAAGCAAGGGACTGATGTAAGGGAAGGAGTTGTTGAGGTTTGTTGAAGAAACAAAGGCACCTAAGGGGAGGGCTGATCATTACATTCCTCCTAGATACCCAGATCACAATCTCAGCCTTCCAAAAAAAAAAAAAAGAGTATTTTTTGAATTCTTGTTTCCTAGTTTCTCTCTCCTTAGTCTTTGCAAACAGAGACATTTTCACCCACTTTATCCTGCTGCCTTCTCTGAAAGGCAGCAAGAACAGAGGGGCAGAACCCTTGGGCCACCAAAATCGGTGGGCTATCAGGTGGGTCATAAAAGCCCAGTTTGTTTCAATCCTGCTGGAGAAACTCACTCAACTATGCTTTGGATTTGCTGATTAGAACCAGATTGCAAGATCATTCCTTCCACCCTACCCCAGGCAGCCCACCACTCACCTCTCGCCTCCAGACACCACCGGGGAGTTCGGGAGGACCCGCTCCTTGGGGCATGGTTTTGCAGGACGCCAGCCTGTGTCGGACTTGCTTCACGGTTTTGCTAAGCTGCCGGCAAAGACAAACCAAAAGCAGCAGTCACCAGCTGCTTTCCCTGAGGGCAACACCAAGAAGTTTAGCTGCACAGAAGAGATCTCCTAACAGTACCCTGCTCCAACCACGGTGCTTTATCAAGGGAACGCAACTCAACGCACAATTACCTTCACAAAGAGGTATAAGGTAACCTACAACCCAAAGTGCCTTTCAAAGCTGCCCCAACGCACTGAATTCCTGTTCAGTCGAGGCAGAGGGGCTCGGGTACAGCTCATCTGTTCCCACAGCACTTTGTTGAGATGCCAGAAGTCCCAGATTCCCAATCCTCCTGCCTGGTGTCCACCCCGAAGGGATTCTCCACCCCGAAGGAAGCGGAATAACTCCAGCTCCTAGGCTTTATAAAATGCCAAACGCGGCATAAGCATCACTATTAAAAAAGCAAAGCTTAAAACAGTCCTTCAGGCAGGTTTTCCAAGATTTTGCAGTCCCGGTCTGCAGGAGACAAGCTGCAATGAGGTGGCACCACCTAGTGCCACCTCTTCGACACAACGTGCCTGCACAGCTACAAGTCCCTGCACACGCGGGGGGGGGCAGGGGGGAACCGGCTCTGCCTACAAGCAGTGAAGCCAGCTCAACCGCAGCATCCCCCAAGAAGATACCTACTACCCGTTTTGATGCTCTGATGAGTGCCATGGAGGAGTACAACAATATTCGGTAAACCAGAGTGAAATTGTCAGCCAGTGTTTCACTCAGTATTAAAAAAAAATAAAAATAAATATTTAGGGATGCGTTGTAAAAGAAAAAAAATATTGCTTGTCCTCCATTTCAAATCACGAGCATCCAGAATGACAAAGCAAGGATGAAAAACGCACGAGGGGACCCACTCACCTTGGCAGCTTGCTGCTGGAAGGGCTCGCTTTGCACCCCTTGCCCCTGCGGCGGCACGGTGGGAGCACCAGGACCACCGATGGCAGGCGCGGGGTGCCTCCGGAACAGGCACGTGTTCTTCCTCGGGATGGAGCGCAGCGCCGAGTCCGAGTACCGCATGGCGACACTCCTCTCCCTCTCTGCCTGCCGGGACACAGACCTCAGAGTTAGAACCCACGTGTAAATCTCTACCCATCACCTAGCAGGGCATCACCAGTGCCAAGCAGGGGTCACCGGTGCAGTTTGGCGGCATTTCTTGGGACAGACACTTTTGCTCTCCGTGCTAAGAGGGGCACAAAACCACCAGGCTCTCGGGAGCCGAAGGCATCCACGGGCTTTCAGTTTGGGCAGTGCTAGCAGTTACGTGAGGACATCCCCACTCATGTCTCCCAAGCCCTGGAAACAGCCCAAACACCCCAGGGGGGTGGCCAAAACAGTTGACGCTTCAGCGCGTTCCCTTCTTGCTTCCACAGTCACCTTCTGGCGAGTCTCCCTGGCAGCTGTTTAAAAGCAGAGAGGTTAAAATATATTCACAGGATAATCTAAAACAAGCCCACGGGGGAAACAGGAACGTGGAGGCAGCACGAAGGTGGTGCTTGTGAACTACCTGACTGCCCTGGAAAAGCGACAGGAGAAATAAGCTGCTTCGCTTCAAACACAAGCGGGAGACATCGACACCATTCACAACCCGGGTCTGGCTATTTTTTAACTCCAATTCGGCACAGAGCACCAGGACTCTGTTCTGCTGGTGCCCAAGAGAGCCAGCGACCTTTCTGCAGGGAGGCAAAGGGCTTAAAGCACCTTCAGCATCAGCGCGAGCCAAGGTGTCACACTGACCTTGACTGAGGGGACACCATTTGCAGCCACGGAGTCTGCCGTGACGGTGAGATTCCTCGTTTTTTCTTATTAACACCTTGGCTTGAGGTCTAGTGATTTTTTTTTTTAATTTTCCAATTTATGTTGGTTTCAGAGGAGTTTCTCCTGCAAGCCTCCTGGCAAGGCAGGGACGGGGATCTACTTACCGCTTCGTAGGACTTCTGCAGCTGCTGCTTTCTTCTCATCCTGACCTGCTGGTTCACCCGCTGCTTCACCTCTCCCTGGAAACGTCTCAGGCTGGCTGCCTTCTCCCGTTGCTGCTCCTTCAGCTCCTCCTCTACCCGAAACGCTGAAGCCTGCAAGAGGGGAAAGCAGATTTCACATGATTTTTGCTACGTGGCAGCATTATAACAGCTCGTATTCCATCTTCCCTTCCCACACCTGCACCTACAAGCCAGGCAAAGAGCACCCAGAGCAAACGTAACAACGTTTTGTTTCCAAATCTGTGCAGTAACAGCTTGGGCGACGTCTACTGAATTACTACGAGCTTGGATTGAATCTAGCTAGCCAGACACGGAGCGTGCACACCTCTTCCTTTAAGCCTTTGCAAGGCACACAGAAGGAAAAAAGAAGGCAGCCTCATCCAGCAACTCCCAGCTCCCGCTCCCGTGAAGGGATGCTCAAATATTCAGTGCCTGGATCCAAAAGGAACAGGCCAGCCTCTGAAGCCACTAACAGTCTGCAAGGCTGGAGGAAGATCAGAGAAGCTGTTTACAGAGCACAGCACGGGAAGGGCTAACCGTTCCCAGAACGTTTTTACCATCTAAAGTAAAAGATTAAAAGCAACGACCTAAAAAAAAAATAAAAAAAAATAAAATCAGGTTGTTGGGTTTTTTTGGGGGGTGCTTTTTTTTTTTTTGTTTTGTTTAAAGGTTCCCACTTAAAGTCGTGCCAAGCTGTTCTGCTGATACTACCACAGTTTAAAGAAAACCGGTATCGCTCTCTGGGCTGTCACTGCAGCACAGCCCAAAGCAAGAAAACTGAGTCTGAAGAGATGGGGGAAAAGAGCGAGTCTGAAAAGCAACTTAGTAAACGCCAGGTTGGATGCTCCCTACATCCCGCTGACTGCCAGGAATGTTCCCAGCAGCAAAGCAAGGTCAGCACAGCCAAAGCAAGCACGGAGACGGGGAGAAATCTGCCCCGTTAACGATGACACCGAGCCAGAGCGACACCAAAAGCGCCATCGACAGCTTGCCCACTCCCAGCCGGCAACGTCATTAGTAATTCTGATACAGGAGGCATTAATATATATATATATATATATATATTCTTAGTATGATCTGCTGGCATATAGAAGCATATCAAATAAACTCTCATAACCCTCAGCACCTTCATCCACACCCCAAGGCACATGAAAGCCCCCCCCGCCAGGGGAGGACCCCGAAGCGGTCAGCAAGAGTTCAGCTCCCCTAAAGTTTCACGGTGCCGAGATAGAAGTTATGCGGAATATGGAGATCATTCATTTCCATATATTATCTCAACCTTTCAGGATTTAAATTACAATATAGAAATAAATCATCTCAGAAGGGCAGGAGCTTCTGTAACGTTTAGACATTAATTACAGGGGACTGAACTCATCATCCTATATTTAATGCACTTTTAGTCCTCTTATAATAACCCCCTAAGCAGAAATCCCCGAGATAAGCATCAATAAAGATTTTCTTAAGTGTTTCTAATGGGGTACAGCAGAGATTGGCTCCAGACACTGAAACATTCAAATTTTTTTTTTTTTCCCTAAATCAGCAATATGGAATAAAATCTTGGCTCACTGGCATCCTTTACGGATGAACAGGAAGGCAAAGAACAGCATTGATACAGCGGGGACGGGTCAGTGGGGTACGGCACAGACACCTCAAAGGCAAAGCTACGGTGTGGAGTTCCAAACCTGGCACTGAGAAACCAAAGAGTCACCAGAAACAGTGAGAAAAACTCACGGAGCGGGGCACAAACCCGCTAAATTTCAGCTGTGCTGCCTACGCTGGACGGCAGCTTCTAGTGACACGTTGAAAATCTATAGGTCCAGCTGAAATTAACAAGTGCAGAGCACACAGTACAACTAATTAAGCAATGAACAGCAGCTGATTAGAGCACTGGCTGGATTTCCCACCCGACTGATGTTCACAACATTTCTCCCCCCCCAAACACAGTTTATCTGAGGGGAATCAACTTGGAGAGGTGCTGTGGGCTTGTGTCACTAGGATGCCAGGCTACGTGGGCATCAGGGGGGGCTTCTGACCCTACTAAAAATAATTCTTTTTAGGAGCAGAGTTCCTGGCTCCCTCAAAGGGAGAGAAAGCTCGTTTTCAACTCAGATTGCCCCCATGGGGTTTACTGGCATAACTGGGAGGACTGGAAACACCCACGGCAGGACCCATGAGCCCAGACAGTGCCCAGGACCCCCGCAGCAGCACTCACGAAGGCCAGGCTCTGCTCCGGCTGGGGGGCACTCTCCACCCAGACCCCCACGGGGGCCACGTGCTGGTTCCTCTCTGCCAGCACCTGCCAGCTCTGCCGTGGGGCTCTTGTCCAATGCCCCTTTGGCTGCTCCCCAGCCCCCCGGGGCTGACCCTTCGGGGGTGGCAACATCCCAGCACCGTGGTGGGGTCAGTCCTGGGGAAGGGGCAGAGGAGGTAAGTTTGCCCCCCCTCCAAGCATCCTGCCCTGCCCCTACAGCCCCAGGCCCATCTCCTGCCACACACACCCTCCCACCTCCCTTCAGCCACAGGGCACCCCCCTGCCCCATCACCTGCCCCCCCCAGGCCCACCTTCCCTCAGCCACAGGGCAGCCCCCAGCCCCCCCGGCCCCCCGCCCCTCCCCCACACGGGACGCCCCCCGGGGGGCCCGGCCCCGGGGC
>JAVJGJ010000036.1:5779654-5791619 GCA_035590215.1 Microhierax caerulescens | reverse complement strand
TCCGGCTATTGTCCCCCCCATCCGGCGCTGGATCCGGCCCCTGTGCTGGCGGGGAGGGACTGGGACCTCTGGAGGAAGCGGGAAGGCTGGTGGGGGCCGGCATGGCGGGGAGCTGGACACTGGCGCTGGGCTTGGGGCTCTGCCTCGCCGCACTGCGCCGCGGAGGTGAGTGTGCCCCCCAGGGTGGGTGCGGGGCAGCACCCCTAATTCTGCCCACCTCACCCACGGGGGCTGAGACCGTGCCCACTCGGTGCACCCACCGGCACTCCCACCGCCTCCTTGTCACCCCACAGGCTGCCACCCCCCCGGCGTGGCCACAGCACCCCAAACCACAGCTGGTAAGGACACCCTGTGGGCATGATATGGGTGGGGGGACCCCAAAGAATCCTGTGTATCCCCCCTCCCCGTGCCATGGTGTGTCCCCCCCACCCATGGTGTCCCCTCCCCACCACAGCGCTGCGGGACAATTTCCGCCTGCAGCCGGGTGACTTGGTGGCCACGGTGGGCCAAGCATTGGAGCTGGATTGCGTCCCCCCGTCGGGGCACCCCGAACCCCACGTCACCTGGAAGAAGGATGGGGTGACCTTGGACTTGGCGGGTGACAGGTACGTGGTCACCAACGGGAAGCTGCGGGTGGCACCGGCGCGACGGAGCGACTCCGGGCTCTACATCTGTGTGGCGGCCAACGCGGCGGGCAAGAGGGAGAGCCGGGGTGCCCAAGTCTCCGTCCTGGGTAAGCCAAGGGTCTCCCATGGGTGGGGGACGTGTCATGGCCAACCTTGGTGCCACATCCTCGATGTCACCCCGCAGAGAAGCCGACCATCGTGGGGCACCTGAGCGATGCCGTGGCGGTGGCCGGCAGCACCGTGGAGCTGGGCTGCAGCGCCCAAGGTGACCCAGTGCCGCGGGTGCAGTGGCACAAGGAACACGGGGACCTGCCTTGGGGCAGGTAGGTGGTGGCAGGGTGGAGGTGTCCCATCCCCAGGGTGGGGACGGGGCTGATGGAGAGCTGGTGACCCGCAGGCACGAGGTGGACGCGGAACACACTTTGCGCCTCTACGCCGTGACACCCGCTGACGCCGGCACCTACGTGTGTACAGCACAGAGCCAGCTGGGCACTGCCGCTGCCACCACCCTTCTCCACGTGGAGGGTCAGTGGTGGGACCTCCGTGACCTCTACAATCACGGGCACCCAGGGCCATCTAGGGGTCCGTGCAAGGGCATCCATCTAATGGGGTTCATCCGAGGGGAGTCTGTCCAAGAGGGATCCATCCAAGGAGGTCATCCAAGGGGAGGCCATCCATGGGGGTTCATCCAGGGGCATCAAGGTGGTCTGTTCAAGGGGGTCCACCAAAAAAGGATCCATCCAACTGAGTCATCTAAGGGGGTCCACTCAAGGAGGGTCCATCAAAGCAGGTACTTCTGAAGGGGGGGGCATCTTGGGAGGTCTATCTTAATGCATCCATCCAACAGGATCCATCCAAGCACGTCCATGTGAGGGGATCCACCTAAGGGGATGCATCCAGGTGGGGTCCGCCCAAGAGGATTCATTTAAGAGAGTCCATTTAAAGGGGATCCATTCAAGCGGGTTCCTCCAGCAGGATCCATTTAAGGGGGTCTGTCCAGGGTGAGGGGTCCATTAAAGGGGGATTGAAGAAGTATCCACGAAAAGGGTGAATCTAAGAGGGATGCATCAGTCGGGGTCTATTATGGGGTCCGTCAAAGAGGGTCCATCCACGAGGTGTCCATCCAAGACAGACCCATCAAAAGGTGTCTGTCCAAGGGGCTTCCAGCCATAAGGGGGCCATCCAAGGGGTCCATTTGAGGGGGTCCATCCAGGGAGACATCGGGGTCTCCAGGCATGGGTGTCTGAAGTGAGCGCGTGGGCAGGCACCAGAGGACCCCGTTCCTGCCCCACGCTGCTGTTAGCGTCCCTCTGCCCCACAGACCGGCTGCCGACGGGCCGGCGGGAGGCTGCACCGTGGGACCTGCTGGCCGTGCGGCTGCACCTGGACAACGGCACCGCGCTGCCCACTGCCGCCGTCCGGCTCCGCTGGAGGGTTGGTCTGATGCCAGGATGGCCCCACCGAAGGGGTGGGATGGGACACAGCGGTGAGGCTGGAGCCACGTCCCCAAGTCCCACCATGACTCATAATCCTTCCCATCCCCTTCAGATGCTGATGCCAGCGCCGGTGCCGGTGGGCTACATGGTGCTGTACCGCTGCCTGCTCCCTGCCAGCTCCTCCTGGGTCCAACATGATGCGGGCAGGGAGCTCAGCACCATCATCCCTGCGCTCCGCAGGGGCTACAAGTATGAGTTCAAGGTCCGACCCTACGTTGGAGGGACCCAGGGCTTGGACAGCAACAGCAGGCACCTCTGGATACCCGAGGAAGGTGCGTTGGGCGTTGGGTGTCTCCAGGGATGTCCAGGTGGAGGATGGGGGGGGGTTGGCTGGGCGTCCCAGGGGTCTCAGCACCCCTGTTTTGGCAGTGCCAAGCGCGGCGCCCCAGCACGTCACCCTGGGCCAGGCTGAGATGGGGAACGGCACCGTGGTCGTGAGCTGGGAGCCACCTCCTCCTGAGGCCCACAATGGCATCATCCGGGGCTACAAGGTTTGGGGTGATGGGGCGGGGCTGGGGGGCTCTGAGGGCCCATCCCAGGGGTCTATCTATGGGGGATCCATCGAAGAAGAGAGTCTGTCAAAGGTGGGGATCTATCCAAGGGTGGCCATCCAAGGGGTCCATCCAAGAGGGATCTCAACAGGGGTTCATCCAAAGGGGCCAGCCAAGGTGGAGGTCGATCCCAGAACATCCATTCTAGCAGCATTCATCCAAGGGAGCTCATCCAAAGGGGTCCATCAAGGGGATCCATCCAAGGGGTCCATCCAAGAGGGATCTCAACAGGGGTTCATCCAAAGGGGCCAGCCAAGGTGGAGGTCGATCCATTCTAGCAGCGTTCATCCAAGAGAGCTCATCCAAAGGGGTCCATCAAAGGGATCCATTCAAGGGGTCCATCCAAGAGGGATCCATCAATGGGGGGCCATCAAGGGGATTAATCTAAGGGGGCCCATCTTCTCGGTGCCTGCCAGGTCTGGTCCATGGGTGAGGGCTGGCAACACCCCACCAACAGGACAGTGGACGGGGGCACCCACTGCCTGGAAACCCTCCTCCCAAGCCCTGGGGCCGAATTCTGTGTCCAGGTGGCGGCTTTCAACAGCGCGGGACTGGGGGTCCCCAGCAATGCCACCTGCAGCATCCTGGGTAGGGGACGGGGAGCGAGGTGGGGTGCAGGTGGGGGTCAGAGGGATGGCACAGGGGTGACAGTGGTGGGACCCTTGCAGGGCTGACAGCGGGGAGCACCAGGGTGGCCCGGGTGCTGCGGCAGCCCGTCGTCATCGCAGCTGCTGGCTCATTGCTCTGGTTGGCCTTGCTCGCCCTCCTCCTCCTCCTCTGCCAGCGCCGTGCCAGACAGGAGGCTGCGGCTCGACGCAGGTGAGTGGCCGTGGAGTGGGGGACACGGTGGGGGGTCCCCAGAACGGTGGGGATGGGATGCCCTGACGGGATGCCTCACCCCACAGGCTGGTGGCTGGTGACTCACCGTGGCTCAGTGGTCCCTGGAAACCTGGCTGTGCGCCCCAAAACCTCAGCAGCAGCAGCAGCCTCAGCAGCCGGCTCCTGGGCAGCGATGGCAGGGACCCCCACCCCTCCAGTGAGCCCCAGGGCTGGGACCCCCACCCGGTGCCATGGGACACCCACCCATCCCAATAAGACCCACATATGATGCCTTGGGACCCCCATCCAGTGCGTAAGACCCTCACAGAGTGCTGTGGGATCAGCAAAAAGTACCCCATACTCCCACCCTATGCCTGGGATGCCCTGGTGCCATGGGACCCCCACCCTGGGTGCCCCCCATTGCCTCTTTGCAGGTAGCAGGGACCTGGGGACCAAGAGGAGAATGGAGGGGACAAGGGACACCCAGCTTAACACCCATGGGTGCCTTGACCTCTCTTACCCCTCCAGGCCTCTCCTTGGAGCCGCCAAGCCTCAGCCCCCCCACGCCCCCCACCCACAGCACCCTCCATGGGGGGCACCCGCTGCCCCCTGGGGATACGGGATGCTGTGGTGGGGGGCATCCCGGCGTGCGCACCTCGCCCAGCACCCCGAACCCAGCACCCTGGGAGCACATCTGCAAGAGAGGTGGGTATGGGGGAGACATGAGGGGACACAGGGGACACCAGGGAGGTGGCTCATGGTGCAGTGTCCTCCCTCCCCTGCGCAGAGCTGCATCAAGTGCACAGCACCCCGCTGCTCACGGGTGGCCCTGGCCACATCCCTGTCGCTGGAAGTGGAGGCGAGTGGGGGACGGATTTTGGGCTGGCAGCTGGGTGGTCTCAGCGAAGGGGACATGATGGTGACACTGCCACTGTCATGATGGCTGGAGGGGACCAGCAGCGGCTGCCAGTCTTCAGCTCCCCAAAACCACGGCGGGGCAGTGCCTCTCTGGCCTCTGGTGTCACCAGGTCACCAGCGACACCCCCAAGACCACCCCATGCCTGGCACCCACCAGTGACCCGGTGAGTCTGGGTGTCCCCACTCTGGGGACACAGATATGTGCCCTGCACCCCAACCCTGTGCTGCAAAAGCCACCATGTCCCTTGCACCTGCAGGTCCCCGGCCACCATGTGCCCCAGGGACATGTCCCCAGTCACCAGGCGCCCCAAGGACCTGTCCCCAGTCACTGGGATCCCCAGGGACATGTCTCCAGCCTCTCGGCACCCCAGGGACACATCCCCGGTCACTGAGAGCCCCAGAAATGTGTCACCCTTCACCAGGCATCCCAGGGACATGTCACAGGCCACCAGGCACCCCAAGGACCCATCACCAGCCACCAGGCACCAGAGGGACACAGCCTTGGCCACCAGGCACCCTGAGGACACTTCCCTGGTCACCAGCTGCCCCAGGGACACGTCTGTGGTCACCAGGCAATCTAGGGATGCGTCACCAGTGACCAAGTGCCAGAGGGACATGTCACCAGCCACCAAGCACCCTGATGACACATCCCCAGCCAGTGGGGACACGTCTCCAGTCACCAGGCTCCCCAGGGAGAAGTCTCCAGCCACCGGCCACCAGAGGGACAAGTTTCGGGCCACCAGGTACTGCGAGGACATGTCTCTGGCCACCAGACACCCCAGGGACCCATCACTGGTGACCAGGCACCCAAGGGATGTGCTCCTGTCCTGCAGGTACCCCGGAGACATGTCACCAGTCACCAGGCATCCCATGGATAAATTCCCAGCCACTGGGTCCCCCAGGGACATATCCCCAGGCACCAGGCACCCTGAGGAGATGTCCCCAGTCCCCGGGCACCACAGGAACAAGTTCTTGGGCACCAGATATCCCAAGGACATGTCCCCATCTACCAGGTACTCCAGGGACGCATCACCAGTGACCAGGCACCCAAGGGACACATTTCTGGCCACCAGACACCCAAAGGACATGTCACCAGCCAGCAGGCATCCCAAGGGCACATCCCCAGCCACCAGGCACCCAAGGGACACATCTCCAGGCACCAGGAACCCTGAGGAGATGTCTCCAATCCCTGGTCACCGCAAGGACACATTTTTGGGCAGCAGGTACCCCAGGGACATATCCCTGGTCACCAGGTACTCCAAGGATGTGTCCCAGGCCACCAGGTGCCCCAGGGACCAATCACCAGTGACCAGGCACCCCAGGGATGTGTTCCTTATCACCAGGTATCCTGAGGACACATCACCGGACATGAGGCATCCCAAGGACACATCTCCAGCCACCAGGCACCCCGAAGATATGTCCTCAGTCACTGGTCACCAGAGGGACATGTTCCTGGACAACAGGTACCCCAAGGGCATGCCTCTGGTCACCCAGAAGGACATGTTCCTAGACACCAGGCACCTCAGGGACCCATCACTGGTGACCAGGCACCTAAGGAACATGTTTCTGGCCACCAGGTACCTCAAGGACATGTCCCCAGCCACCAAGCACCCAAGGGACACATCCCCGGTCCCCGGGCGCCTCTCTCCAGCATTCAGCGATGGGGTCCTCACGCATCAGCGGGTGGCTGAGGATCTGGAGATGGACCAGGACACCACATGCCCCAGGTGTGTCCTGTTCCCCTGGGACACCTCCATGGTGGCAGCATCCCCTGGTGCCAGCAGTGTCCTTGCCGTGTTCCCCACAGCCCCCCAGCACCGACCACATCACGGTCCTTCTCGCCACTGCACACCTATGGATACATCTATGGGCCACCAGCCTCTGAGCTGGGTGAGGAGGAGGAGGAGGAGCAGCCAGCAACGCGGGGCTCGCCAGAGGGGTCCCTGCTGAACGGCTGGGGGTCTGTCTCAGAGGACAACTTCGCCAGTGCCCGCTGCAGCTTGGTGAGCTCCTGCGACGGCTCCTTCCTCCTGGACGCCAGCTTCGCCCGGGCTCTGGCCGTGGCCGTCGATGGCCTCTGCTTTGGCCTCGAGGACACCGATGGGGCCTACGGGGGTGAGCGAAGGGTCCCCAGACCCCCCTCTGACCCCGAGTATCATCACCTCCTTGGGGAAGGTGGCCCCATCATGACACCACAGTGATGCCACCATCTCCTGCCTTCTCCCCAGCAGGTCCCTCACCACCACCATCACCCTTGGAGGGGGTCTTCTCGCCTGGGGTCCCCATACCCCCCTGGGACTGGGGGACAGTGCTAGGGGTCCCACGGAGAGCGATGACAGAGGCGGCCACGGGCATCCCACAGCATGGTGAGAGGTGCCCCGACGCTGGGGTGATGGGCACCGGGGGCGGTGCAGGGTGTCATCTGTTGCGTGGTGCTGGAAAACGTGCTTTTCTTTCCAGGTGGCCACAGGTCTGAGAGTGGCAGCCCCTGGGCCAGGGCAGGTGGCGAGCCGGGGACAGGAGGGACAGAAGCGTGGCGGTCCCCAGGGTGTAGGACACAGCAAAGCCAGAGTCCCCTTGGCTCGGCTAAAATGCAGCTTTATTAAGCGGTTCCCCAAAAAGGGGCTCTTTGCTAGCAAACGCCACCCACAAAGGGTAGGTGGCACCAAGGTGGGCGGGTGTCCCTCCTTCTCCAGCTTCCTTGTCCTCCCCAAGTCTTCTCATCCCTCCCCAGCGTCCTCAGCATCCTCATCCCTCCAGCCATCCTTGTCCAACCCAAACACCGTTGTCCGTTCCAAGTGTCCTTGTCCTTCCCCAGGGTCATTGTCCCCTTGACCGTCCTCATCCCCGCTGACTGTTCTCATTCCTCCTGACTGTCCTCATCCTTCCTCAGCATCCCTGTCCCACCTCAACCACCCTTGGCCCTCCCAACTGTCTTCATCCCTCCTAAGCCACCTTGTCCCTCCTGAACAACCTTGTGCCCTTTCCGAGTGTCCTTATTCCTCCCAATCATCCTCATCCCTCCTGAGTATCCTTATCCTTCCCCAACTGTCCTCACCCCCCAAGTCTCCTTGTCCCTCCAAACCATCCTCATCTCCCTGTGACCATCCTCCTCATCCCTCCAGGCCACCCTTGGTCCTCCCCAGCGTCCTTGGCCTTCCCAGCTGTCCTTGTCCCAGGGTCCTTGTCCTGCCTGAGCACCCCCCTCATGCCTCCGCAGCATCCTTCCCCCTCCCCAGGGTTCTCAGCCCTTAGTGACTGTCCTTGTCCCTCCCCAGCATCCTCATCCCTCCCAAATGTCCTTGTCCCTAGGATCCTTGTCCTTCGCTGAGCATCCTCCTCATCCCTCCCCAGCATCCTCATCCATCGCGATGGTCCCTGGTCTCCACAAGCATCCTCATCCTCCTTCAAGCATCCTCGTCCCTCCCAATTGTCCTTGTCTCCAGGGTCCTCATCCGTCCTAAGCACCTTTGTCCCCCCCAAGTTGACTGTCCTTGTCCCACCCCGAGCATCCTTGTTCCCCCCTCACACTGCCGCCCACCAGCTGCTGGCTCTGTGCAACCCTGTTTGGTGCCACTCAGAAATTAAAGAGCATCCCTCCCGTCCCCCCCATGTCCCCATCCCCGTGTCCCCAACCCTGACACCAGCTCGTCCTCTGCTTTATCGTTTCTCCTGCAATGGGCAGGGAAATGGGGGACCCAGGCGGCGGCGGTGGCCGGTCCCTTCACCGCGGTCCCCTGGTGTCCGGCTGCGCCCCGAGCTGTGGCCGCGCGAGCTGGTGGAGCCGCGGGACGAGACGCTGCCCGTCGTGGAGCAGCTGCCGGACACCTGCCCGCGGGGCAGGCAGGAGGGTTTGCCATAGGGGACAACCTCGTCTGCAAGGGAGGGGACAGGCTGGGGTTCAGCAGTGATGCCCCCCCCAACCCCTCTGGCACGGGGTCAGCAGCTCTGGCTTACCGCCGCGGGGTGGGCGATGGGTGACCTTGCGCTCGGCCCCGCTTGGCTCCCGCTCTGCTGAGGGGCCGGGGGTCTCACCCGGCGGTGGCAGCGGTGGTGGCGGAAGGTCTGTGGCAGAGAGGAAGGAGAGGGCTAAGCCCACCATGGACACACACCCCCTGGACCCCCACATTTTCCCCCCACACTCACCTCCCAGCTGCTTTTCCCGGCGGTAGCGGCTGCATTTGGGCTTTGGGTGACTTTTTGGGGTCTCCCCACGGGTTTTCCCTGAAGGTGATGGCAGTGTCAGCATCCCCCACAGCTGATGAAGCCCCCACCTACCCAAAATGGCCCCCCAGGGCTCACCTCTGCTGGGGGGGCAGCGGGCTCGGGGCGGGTGGCCCTCGCCAGCATCCGGACTCAGTGGGGGACTGGGTGCCCGCGGAGGGGTGCCAGCACCATGGGGGGGTCTCCTGGCCAAGAGGGGGGGTGGGGTGAAACCAGGCCGGGGGCAGGGGGGTGGGGGACTTGGTGTGCTGGAGCGGGGGGGGTAACTATGTGGTGCTGGCACAGCTGGGTTGCAACTGCACAGCTGGGCTTGCACAGGGCAGCTGGGGGAGTGCCGTGGCATGGCTGGGTGGGAGGACCACAGCTGGATGGTAGGGCCGCAGCTGGATCACAGCTGCATGGCAGGGTTGGCCACAACATGGCTGGCTTGCAATGGCACAGCTGGCACACAGCTGGATAACAACAGCTCAGCTGGATTGCAGCCGCACAGCTGGATCGCAGCACAGCTAGGCTGAGACTGCACAGCTGTATTGCAATGGTACAGCTGGCCCCTGATGCCACAGCTGGATTGCAGCGGCATGCCAGCACTGCAACAGCATAGCTGCATGGCAGTAGCACTGCTGGGCTGTGGCAGAGCTGAGCCGTGACAGAACAGCTGGATGGCAATGTCCCAGCTAGCTGGTGACAGCACAGCTGCATCACAACGGCACAGCTGGATTGCTGTGCCACAGCCAGCCCACAGCGTCACAGGTGGATCGTGACAGGACGGCCAGGGCAGAGCTGGACAGCAGGGATGGATGGTAACAACATGGACGGATGACAAAGGGACATCTGGAGCATGGTGGGACATCGGGACCCCAGTGGGGCATCCGGACCCCAATGGCACAGCTGGACCTGACAGCAGAGTAGGGCTGGATCATGACAGCATGGCTGGATTGTGATGGGACATCCAGACCCCATGGAACATCTGGACCCGAATGAGACATCTGGAACCCTA
The DNA here is from genome assembly GCA_035590215.1 of Microhierax caerulescens. NCBI lineage: Eukaryota > Metazoa > Chordata > Aves > Falconiformes > Falconidae > Microhierax > Microhierax caerulescens. The sequence goes on along the minus strand of JAVJGJ010000036.1, from coordinate 5,781,988 downwards.
TAAGACATCTGGACCCCAATGATGCAGTCAGACTATGATGGCACGGCAGGACTGGATAGTGACAACACAGCAGGATCGCAATGGGACACCCAAGACCCTGGTGGGACATCCAGACCCTAATGGGACATCTGGACCCCAATGGGACATCCGGACCCTGATGGCACAGCCAGACCCTGATGGCACAGCCAGGCCAAGCGAGGCCCATCTCCTACCGGGGCAGGCGGGGGCTATCGAAGTCGCGGAGGCGGGGGATGTCCTCGGTGGCACAGGGCGATGGTGTCAGGGTGGCGGTGGACCGGCAGCCAGAGGAGGCGGTGGGCGAGGATGCGGCGGTGACACAGGGGACATCCTCACCAAGGTACCACTCCTCCGTCCCCAGCCTGCGGGGTGGGGGCCGTAGGGTGGGTGCTGGGTGCCAGCATGCCCCAGCCCCCTCAAACCCCCACACTCACCCTCTGGCTGCCTCTTCCTCTTCCTCCTCCTCTTCCTCCTCATCCTCCTGGGCGCACTGGCTGAGCTCACTGGCTGAGGGTGGTGGGGGCAGCAGCTCTGTCCAGCTCACAGCCGGAGGTTTCACCGCTTGCCCCAGCTTCTTCCCTTTGGCCCCTGCAGTGAGGAAGGATGCTGGGGGGGGGGGCTGCGGGGAGGGGACCACACCACTGGCACCCATGTGTGTCCCCCACCCATCCCACCACCCTACCGTGCTCGGCCCAGCCACGGGGTGCCTGAGGGGCTGGGGTATCCATCAGCTGGGGACCACCCCCGGGGTAGGGGGTCCCATGCTGTGAGAAGGGCCGGGGGAAGGTGCGGAGCTCCTCGCCGCCCGCCTCGATGGTGCTGTAAACCGGCCCCTCGCTGGCCCCTGCCCCAAATTGCTCCGTCTGGGCGATGTAACGGGTGATGCCGGCATCTGCAGAGGGTGGCCAGCACCATCAGGGCTGACTGTGACCCCCCCCCCCAAGTCCAAGCCACCCATTCCCGTGCTGATCCCTCACCATTGTAGTATCTCTCGGTGGTCGCCAAGCCAGTGGTGGCACCGGCTGCCCCACCACCGCGCCACGCGTCTGCCAGCCACGGGTACCCCCCAGCAGCAGCTGCCCTGCAAGGAGACAGGGTGAGGGGTGCTGCCAGTTGGTGCTGGGGGCCCCAGGGAGCAGTGGGGGTACTGGGGGGGGGTTACCTGGGGCTGCCGCGCACTGGAGCTGGGAAGGTGACTGTGGAAAGAGGTGGGGGTGAGGGCGGCGAGGGGCCGTGCCGGGTCCCCGCAGCACCTATAGGCTTACCAGTGGGTGTATAGGCAAAGGATGCTGGAAAGAGAGAGGTGGTGGGTGGGGTAATGGGTGCCAGGGTGAGGGGGGGTCCCAAGGAGAGCACCCCGCGCCGTACCGGCAAAGTGGCTGAGCTCTTTCTTCCTGCGGCGGCGGCTGTAGAGCCAAGCGGCGGTGGCGGCGAGGATGACCCAGCAAGCACCGCCGACACCGGCGATGAAGGCCGGCCGCCTGGCCACCTCGGCCAAACGCTCGGCCACACTGCTCCCGCCTGCCGGCCCCGTGTCCTGCTCTGCCGGGGGGGCTGCAAGCAACATGGGGAAGGGGGACACACCGGCAGCACTGAGGTGACCCCTGCCACCCCCACCCATGGGTGCAGCAGCTGTGACAAGGGACTCACCGATGTGGATGGGGACAGGGGCACTACGGGCACCCACACCGGCACCGGTGGCAGCGGCGACCTCGGCATGGTAAGGGACACCGGGGACCAGTCCCTGCAGCACCGTCGCCAGCACGGTCCCCTCCACGCTCTGGTTGATGTGGAAGCGGCTTTCGTTGCCCAGGCACCAAAGCTGGGGGAGGGGGGGGGCAGTGTGGGAAACAATGTGGGACACCCATGGGAACACCATGACATGGTGGCAGGGGGGGACAGAGGGGACCCGCCACGTCCCCACCACTGCCTGCAATTACCCGGTAATCGCGGATGATGCCGTTCTGCTCAGCTGGTGGCGGTGGCTGCCACGAGATGCGGACACTGGTGCCATTACCAGCCACGCTGACGGCTCGCGGCGGGGCACTGGGGGCTGTGGGGAGGGACAGGTGGGATGTCACCTCCAGGGTGTCCCCAGGAACCTCTGCCATCCCCTTCATCCCCACACTCACCTGCCTCGGGGGTGCGCAAGGCACGCACGGCACTGTCAGGACCGTGGAGGTGATGGAAGTAGGGTCGGACCTTGACCTCGTAGTCCTGGCCCCGGCGCAGGTCAGTGAGCAGGGCCCCCCGCTCCCCCGGCGCCCACACCGCCCGCGCCTCCTCCCAGCGCCCACCACGCCGCCGGTACAGCAC
>JAVJGJ010000036.1:5744983-5760755 GCA_035590215.1 Microhierax caerulescens | reverse complement strand
GAGTGGCACTTTGCTGCTCCCTGAACCCGCATGGGAAAACGGGGCTCCCAGTTACTCCAGTGATGATGGGTGGCTTGGCCTCTGGTTGCCCTCTTACACTTGTGGCTCCCTCCATTGCTTTGGAGTTGCTTTACAGGGTTCGTCTTCCCCTGGCTTGCCCCAGAGCGTGCTGCAGTCTCAGAAACCTCTTCAATAATCGAGCTGCGTTAAATAGCCTGATGGGCTGCGTTTCCTCTGGCGGCAGGTTTTAAAGAGGGATCTTTCCAGTTGCTTCGTTCCCTGGGGAAAAGGGAAAGGCTGGGTTTGGTGTCCATCTTGGGAGCAGCCGCTCCACGCATCCTGCTTTTCTGAAGAGGAGATATTTGGAAGGGTTGTGGATGGGGTGGGAATTTCTGCGGGGTTTCAGTTAATAAACGTGAATGAAGGTTGGAAGGGCAAGTTAAATGTTCTAAGCTTCCTCTGGCTTTTATTTTCCCCTTTTCCCTGCCCATGCAGCCGCTTAAAATATCGATCAATTCAAAAAGTAATATCTTGTTATTGCTAGGAGTCAGTGAGGCTTTTTTGTTTCTCTCTTCCTCTTCTTATCCATTAAATACAGCTGAGCCAGCCCAACTAGTCTGGGATTCTGCAGGTGTATATGCCCAGACTGCCTTTGATTTGCAAAATACATGAATTAAGGGATTCTGCAGTATCAAGGATGCCCAGGAATAAGTGGGAGACTCACCCTCTAGTCCCTGTTAATTAGAACAGCCTTCATCCCTGCAAGTAGTTGGTCAAAACAAATGCCCTTCCTATGGAAGTTTTAGTTTCTCAGTGTATTTTCCTTGTGTCATCTCATTGACTCCGTGTATTTGCTGCTCAGGGATTTATTTCTCCTGAATGCATCCAAGTATTTTTGAGAGGAATGTCACTGCACCGCGAAACCTCTTTGAGCCCCTCTTTTTCTCAGAGGTTTTCAAGGTGCTTGTTGCTTAAATTGGTTCTGTAAAACTTTGGGCTTTGCTGGAGGCTGATGCATGATGGAAAAGTTGCTTGAGGCGTTTTGGCTTTGTCCACAAGACTGATGGTTTTGGGTTGTGATGGGAGTTCGGGCAGCGAGTGCAAAGGATCATTACCCTGATTTTGGCCGCAGACTCTGCAACCATCAATGCTTTAGGGGGTGCTGAGCAGGTTGTGAGGAGAGGTCTCGCTACTCAAGCAGCCCAGAGCTAGCTTTTCCAGTTCAGATGATGCTTTTGGATGGAGCTGGTTATGGGTTGTGGCTGCTTTGGGGCCAGAGCAAGCGTTGTGGTGACCGCTGGAAGATCCTGTCCTCCCAGCAGTTTGTGAGCTTCTCGCAGAGGATGATTCCCCACTTTCCCTTAAGAAGTGATGCTTGAACACATCTTTGCCCGTGAAATGTTCAAGTTTGGAAGAACCACACATCACGTACCTGTCAAACAGCACAGAGGGAATAAAAGACCTCAAGGCTTATATTTATCACCTTGCAACAGCTCCGAGAGCAGACCTGTTAGATGTTTCTAGATCAACACGCAGTACATCAGGGCGGAATCTTCTTCAGTACCGTAGTGTCCAGTTGAAAGGTCTGGCTAGAAGGGAGTTGTCCACTTTCCATCTGTGTGCTGTCTCGTGCCTGTAGTCACTCACAGGTTGGCCTGTCCTTGGGCCATCTGCCAGGTGAAGAACAGTTTGACATCAGTTGTGTCCGGTGCCCTACACCCATCGTGCTGCTGCCTGAGCTTTTGCATATTGTGGATACCCCACCGTGGGGGTCTTCATCTGGAGGAGCAAAAATGTTGGTCATTTTCAAAGCCTTTGGGCTCCCAGTAGGTTTTTGACTGGAATCGCTGTGAAATGAATGCTCATTGAAAGCTGGGGTTTCTTGTGAGAGCCAACAGTTGACCTTGGTACGGGGTTTGTCAGGATAGTTGCGGTAGCTTCTCCCAACCCTAAGATCCCAATTTTTGTCGGATTCCAGGTGGAATCGGTTACTTGACTCTCAAGCTTGGCCAAGAGTGAAAATCGCTTCTGGGTGTGGAGGGTCAATGCCTGAAGTCATCTCTAAGACAGAGTAGGACGACTTGAACGCGCTGTTGGAACAAGGAGGTCACAGGTACTCCGTGGTCCTCCACTGTCAGCTGTCTGAGCTGAAAATAGAACCGGGGAGATGGTGATGAAGGAGCCTATAGCTGCATCATCCCATTTATTATCCGTAATGCTCCGTATTTCCATGATTTTATAGGATTCTTAATGCCCACCAAGGGACGGTAGTGTGAAGATTTTGCTGATGTATTATAAATGTAAATCATGCTTAAACCATATTGGATTCAACTTATTTTATAAATGCGTTTTAGATAAGAACTCGATACTGGCTTTCTTCGGGACACCTGCCTTCCCTGGACTCTGCCAGATCTTGAAGAGCGAGTTAGAAATGAGCTGGAAAGGAAAAAGTCAACTCCGAAGAAGAAAGTTTTCCAGTTGTATCGCATAGATGCATTCTCTCCTAATTCAAACAGGATGCAAAGTAAGGTCCCGGTTCAGATTTTCGTCTGTCTCTTTAACATCTGCATGTGCTTTTCTGCACATAAGCAGTGCTGGCCTGCAAGCTGGGAATGAGACTGCTGTTGGGTTTGAGCCGCTTTGGAAGTGTCTGTTTCAAATTTAGGGATTCACATGTAACAGTTCCAGCAGCTTTTGCTGGTTTCTTCCTTTGGAAAGAGACCATGACTCTGACTTGGCTCTGAGGTCAGTGGATTGGTGAGCTCAGTGACTGGGAGCTGCAGGAGGATTGAAACGTCTCGATTTCTGCCTGTTGGGTTCCTGGAAAATCTGTCTTGTGCTCTGTGGTTTTCCTCATCCTGGCATGTCAAGTTGTATCCTTAATCCTTGCTTGTTTAGCAATGTATTCTGACTGTCCCTTTGATGCAGAGCTCTCGTTAGAGTAATTTACAAAAGCGCACGTGCTCTTCATCCAGCCCTCCTCCTATTTCCTAAGTATGTTCCCGGTGGAGGATTTAGCCTGGTTTGTGTATCCTGAAACTCGTCGCCTCTCTGCAGCAGTGCGTGGAGAGCCTTTTAAGTTTTAAGGTTTGACCTTAGCGCTGGTGTTTTGAGGCAGGCAGTGGAATATTTGGCAAAACCCTTCCCAGGCTTGTGCGCTGATTTTTTTGCCCTTTGCCTGGTGGTGGTGGATCAGCCAGGGAGCGGGAGGTTAGCTGTTAACTCGAGCTGCTTTTAACCACAGAAAAATGAGCCGTCGCCTCATGCTGTGAAGTTGCTGTATGAAGGCCAAAAGTCGACGTATGCAGTATGTGTTCTTTGAAATCACTTTCCATCGGGTAATATGCTGGGACATCATCGTTTCATCCTCTTCCAGCCTTCACACGTGGCTGCAGTGGCAGGGGGATACTCTGGGAAAGTGCAGGTGAGCTCAGGTTTTACAGTTGCTGCGGAGAGTGCAGAGCTGTGCGAGTCAAGGGTAGTTTTCAGGCAACAAAGTCTTGTTTTATTTTAAAGGCGTGTTCTTGAAATTATGTGCTCCAGTTGTGGGTTGGGTTATTTTTCAATACTGGATCTTAGGCATTTTTTTTAAATCCGTGGAAGAGTTTCTGCTTCTGTTACATGCATCTTTCTTCCTGGAAGGTGAAATCCAAGACCCTCTCTCCTGACAGCGCTTTGCTTAGCTGAGCTGTGAGAGCATTTCAGTGCTAGAAATTCCCTGGCTATGGTTGTGGCTAGCGAGCCTTTCCCAAGCAGAGATAAATCCCTCCTTAAAAGTTGCCATTCAGCGGCAGGAGACTGTTAAAATTAATTCAGGGGCATTTTTAACATGTCAGTTCTTCAGCTACTGCGGAAACGCAGCTTCTGCTTTTATTTGGTGAAAGCGTTGCTGAAATTTGTTTGCTTCTCCCCCGAGTCAATGCCAAGGCATTTATTCAAAGAGAAGCAGCTTCAACATCTAACTCCCGGCTGCAGGAATTCATGAGTCTCACTGCTGCCGATCACAAACCCGCTCCCCTGGTGTTGGATTTGCTGTATGTAGCGACCTCCTCCTCACCCTGGATGAGTGACTGGAGGATTCTGCAGGGTTGTGGTTGTCCGCTAAGCGTGCAATTCATTTTTCAAAGGAAAAATAAATACCTTGAAGACACTGGTTAAGCACTCATAGAGAATGTTGGCACAAAGGGGAGAAGGGAGTGCTACGAACCCACGTGAAATGGGAAGGAGTGAAAAATTACACCTGAGTATCAGCTGTTGGTGTTTTCTTGCTTTAAGCTATATGTAAAGCAATGACCACAGGGGCTTATTTGTAATGGGGCTGTGGTTTTAGCTGCTCTACAATGTAAACAATCTAATTTTAAACACAACTTCACTCAAGATTTAAGGAAGGAAAAGCTGCGCTAACTAGACCGTCAGAAGTGATGCTTGCTGTAATCTAGTTTGACCTCCTGTGTGATATGGGAGATGGGATTTCACCCATAATTTCATCATTGTGTCTGATGGTGTTGAGAAGAGTGGCCCTCTTTTAATTGGAAGACCTCAAATGATGGAGCATCAGTACATTTTGTAGCCAACTGCCCACCTTCAAAACAGCTTTGCTTCCTTTTTCCTTTTAATGCCTTTCATCTTTGTCTTGTGTTTGTTATCTCAGGCTCAGGTCCTTGTCCCAGTAGCTCCACCGGCTGCAGTGTGTGCAGGCAGTGTTCAGGTTACCTCCAGATCTTTCTTTGGCTTAAATAGATTCAGAAGTGCTGGGTTTTTCAAGCTGGGTCGTTTCTTGTCATTTCTTGAATTCTCTCCAGCAGCCCAGCTTCTCACTGGAGGATATCATGGGCTCCGGTAGGTTGGAGCAACTTTCTGTCAACATGTATAAGCTGGAAAAAATAAACTTTTCAGTAACATAGAACAGATTTGTTTTACTCCTTCTTGGACGTATCGTGGGGCTGCAGCAGAGGAGCATCTTTGGGAGATGAGCATCATGTGGAGCGAACCCTCTCGCAGAGCAGCTGTATCCGCTCTCTTCAGCTGGGATATTTGCAGAGCAGTGTTGCTGGTAGGAACCTGGCTCACTTTGTACATGCAGGACTGGTGTCTTCACTGTCCAGCAGCTTCTCCAGCCGTGCTGTGCGTCTCTGATGTTCTCGTCTGGTCATTCTGGTATACCTGGGTTGGCCACCGCTCATTGCATGGGTGCAAAATGATTCCCAGAGGCAGTTGGGAGCGAGCTGGCAGGATATGTCATTGAGGCAGAAAGAATTGATGGCCAGGAACTCATTGCAGAAGGACAAACTTGTTAAACTTGAACATTAAATCTCAGTTTGGGAGATTTATGAACATTAAATCTTGGTGTGGGAGCACACAATTTTTCCCTGTCATGCTCTTTGACTTGGGAAAGTGTTAAAAATCCTCCTCCTGATTTTTATCACTTGCCCTTAGCCCAGCACATGCAGGCAGGCAGAAATTTTGGACATCCCATCAGCATCAGTTATTGCAGAGGCTGTTTTGACATCAGGGAAGAGTGCCAACAGCGACAGTGCAGGAGGTGTTGGATGGTTGATCATGGACTTTAATTATTTCAGAAGTGACTGGATGCACCTGAAATGTTTATCAGAATGAAGCTGGTGTGAAAGCACACAGCTCTGAGCACCAGTGCAGAGGCAGATTCACTTTTATGACCCTCCCTGGTTACGCTCCGTGCTGTTAAGTGTATAAATCTGGGGGCCGAGTAGGTGATGCTCTCCCAACTGCTGTGGTCTCATTAGTTGCCAACCTTCAGCCACTGGTCCTGGTGAAAATTGGAGTTAAAGCTACCTCTGGTATTTCACTTCCAGATTTTCCTGTGGATTTAGATACTGCTCTCCACTGGTGACATTTTCTCAACACTGTTGAAAGCAAGTGGCATGGACCTTCCTCTAGAGACCCTCAGCCCCAGGATTGGCAACAACACGCTACTAGGATGCTGTTGTCTTTAAAGTTTTTAGCTTCTGAACTCATGAGAAGCTTGCCCCATGGTGCCACCCACACTGATGCTTCATGGCACTCTGCTGAAGCTTGTTCTGGAGAGGAGCATTTTCCCTCCCACTTGTGGGAGGGTTTGTGCTGCTTTTCATCTTCTGGAGGGACTTGTGGCCTCGCTCCACTTGTTCATGTGAGAGCGAGAACCAGGGATTTGAGTCTGTGTGGTTTCTTGTGGCTTGCTGGTAGCAGAGATGTGACCTCTTGAGGACATCTCGGACCTCTTTGATCTACACTGCTGCAGTTTGTGTTTTCCTTGAAAGGCAGGCTTCGTGGGTGGCATGTGATGTCTGTCCTGATCGCAGTGGAGGCGTGAAACTTCAAGTTTGATTTTAGGAATTGGGTGTTTCTGAAAGCAAGACAATCTACTGAAGCGTGGCCTTCATTGCTCTTAAGTAAGCAGCAGTGGGTTAGAGCAGGTCATGTCAGGAGTAGGCTCAACCTTACTCATGCATCTCTGGAAGTCATGCTCCGCCTGTGGGACGCATCCATCCCGTGTAAACTCTTCACAGAGCCAAAAGTTGTTGTGTTGGGTGTGGGCATGGCAGAAGGTTTTCCTGGCCTGCCTTCTCAAGCTCTAACTAGTTACTCTTCATTTCCTCCAGTGCTGTCTTAAACCAGGAGCTCAGTACATCAGCAGACGGAGGTGCCCAGTACACAGGCAATACTGGAGAGTTTCTTCTCTCTCTCTGTCTAACCTGATAAGCATCAAATCCCTGAGAAGGGCATGAATAATTTTATTCTCAGCTCTCTAATAGCAGCAACTCATGGAGCATCTTTGCAGGTGGCTATTTTGAGATGTGAGGTGCAGCCCACCACTGCTGTGGGGAAGTTCATTGTCTCTCAAGCACCACGTATCACTGCATGACTTCCTCACCCAGCTGGCCCACAGCTCCTTGTACCCTGCCTTCGTTCTCTCTTGGTCACTGGCAAGGTCCTGCCTCATCTATGTTTACCTCTGCAATTGGCTGTAGTGTTTCTGTAAATCTTTCTTGTCCGGGCAAGAGCTTATTTTTTTAATGCGTTTAATTGTGATTTAGAAATCGGCAGTGGTAGAAAATCTGCTGCGTGTTTTTTGTTGGGTTCCAGCTCTCGCTAACTAACCTAACTTGAAAACACATGGCTTACCTGCCTTGACTGACATCCCTTATCTGTGTCTTCTGCGGTGGCTTTGCTGCTTCATGTCATTGTCCAGAGAGATCTCTGATTCCTGTCTCAGTCAAGATGATCAACTTGTCTGTGTTCCCCCTCGCCACCTTTCTCCTCTCGGGACATTCTCATCGCTTTCCTCATTCTGTACCAGAGACCTCTGGGCCAGAGCCAAATCCTGCAGAAGTCCTGTGGGTTTGGGGCACATCAGGATACAATTGAGGCTTTGCTCTTCGGTGCAAGGCATGATTTATTTTGACTGCTGGTGTGTCCCTGAGTGCTGTGATCTGGCAGATGTGCAGCCACCTGTGGGGCTGGAGCCTTTGCAGACAGGTCCAGCAGCTCCTGCAGTGCACACCTGCAAAGTCTGAAGGGGGGGTGGCGGGGGGTTATACAGGGCTGCTTGTATTTTGCAGAGGAGTATTACAACTTGGTGTCTTATGTTGGAGACACATCGAAATCCTCAGCTACGTTTCCGCAGTGATATATGGCTCTCTGGAGAGTTTAAGGTGCTCTTTCCTCTCCTTTTATTCTGAACAGACCACAGAAATACCCAGTGTAAGTCTCATGTTCTCCTTGCACACACCTTTTAACCTAAAAGTTCGTGAGCTAGCGGATTGAGCAGAGCTGTCGCGCTACTGTAGTCCCTTTCTCTTGTCCTCCCACCGTCCAACCTGGGAATGAAGACGGCGAGACCTTTCGCTGTGCTGGTTGGCCCCCCGTGCCCTACAGCCACTCCAGGTTTCAGAAGCCATTTCTTTTGCCCTGCTATAGTTTCATCTCGTGTTGCTTGTGAGCATCCTGGCACGATGAGGGAGGAAGCTATTTGATCCTGCTCCATTTGGGATGTAAAGCCAAGAGCTTCTCTCTCCCATTAAGTAAAAGAGCATCTTCGGAGCTGAATGTTGTGCTAAGTGGTGCTCTGTGCCATTGGGACCCCTTCGAGAGCAGCTGCTATCATTTAATTGACTTAAATAGATTAATGTGGGCACACCTGTAGGCCACCCAGCTGCTCTGCAGAGCTTGTAGCATCTCCCTGAGTAAGAGCACATCTCGGATCAGGGTTCTGGAGTTTCTTGTGTTGGACCATCTCTGGGGTTATATGTAAAAAGCTTGCTGTGGTATGGTTCTCCCTCATCTTATTTTTTGCTGGGAGGAGAATTGTGTCTACAGGTTTCCTCGGAGTCGTTTCCTAAGGCTTTTCTGACCAGTGTTTCTGATTGTTGTGCTGTAGTTCCTGCAGAGTGAGCAGTTCTCCTGTGGCTTCACTTGTAGAGAAGATGAGGGCTCGTAAGTTAGAAATGGTGAGGAAAAACCACGTTGAGCTTTTGACTGTCTCCTCCTTCGGATTTCGTAATTCTAAATTAAGCGGGATAATCTGTCTTCGTATTGCAGGCAGTGCTGCAGAACAATAAGCAAAAGCCTCGGTCTCTTCCAGTCTGTGCAGTCACTGGGCAGTTATCAGGTCTGTTTTCAGTTACTTGTCCTAAATTTACTGGTTTCTTGTCTGTATGTATCAATATATGTATGTGCACTTTAGGAACCACGGAGCAGGAGTTGAGCTGGACACCGGGAGGAATAGAGGAGGTGCGTAAGAAAAAACCTAAATCTTAAATCTTGGCAGTCAGAATAACCTGCTGGGAGAAAGGTGTCTGAACCATTGAGTGCTATAAAATGTCCAGGGGAGGTTTCCCTGGTCTTACCAGGGAATTATTTAGGTCTTACCAGGGTCTCTGAAGAAAACCATCATGGGAGGTGCAAGCGACCGCAGAAGAACCGTTGATCTGGTCCATCTCACCCCTGCCACGCAGAAGCCTGTGGGCATCCATGAAATGGAGCTGACCCGTGTTATGCAGAGGTGAACATCACTTAGAGAAGTGTTAGGGGCTGCCTGTTGGAGAAACTGGAGAGTGCCTCCAAGAAGACAGAGCTAGTGGGGAAATCTATTCTCCAGGAAATAAGACCAAGGAGCCATCAGCTGCTTGGCCACAGGCCTTGCGGTGCTTCTGAAAGCACCAAATTTGAGATTACCTCACTCAAGTCTTAGGTTATCTGCCACCAGAAGTGGAGGTAAAAGCTAGCTCACGCAGTCAGGTCCAGAAGCATCTAGGCAGTAACCTCAAAAGTACTCTTGAAGTGCAAAAGTAATGAGCAGTGAGAGTATTGTTCATTTATTTTTGCCCCCTTTCTGCATTGCTCCATTTAATTCTTGTCCTAGTCTCCATCAACTTGATGCTAAGTTATTTTCGTGGTAAAATAAGCCAGTTTGCAGCCTGAATGAAATAATTAATTGCTACTAGGCTGCAACCCAGTGTGGGATACTCTAGCTCCATCGGTAGAGAGAGATGTTTGAAGCACACGCTTCAAACAGAGCAAGTGACTGTGGATGTTGAGGATTCCCAAGAGGGTTTGGGCAAGAGTTTTGATGTTTTTGGTTAACTGCACTGGAGACGGTTTGCTTAGCTTTAAAGGCTGCTAATAATAATTCAGCTAGAGGCTCTAAATCTGCGGTTAACTCCGACGGATAAACTGAGGCAGATGTAAGAACTGGGCTTTGGGAAATATATTTCAAGAAAATCTGACCTGGATGGATTAGAGAAAGAGTTTGGGGGTGAAATAAGAGCTTGCCTGGATTGCTCAGTGAGATTTGAGCTGAAAGGAGAGAAATGGGAGTGAAAAAAACAAATTTTAACAACCAAATTTATCTGTACCCCAAGCGCTAGGACACCTAGTTTGCATCTGGTGAATATTGACAGGTTTCTTGGCTGGGTCTTTGGTTTCAGGTTGACATAGGCGGTTGTTTTCTGCCCTGCTTGCAGACAGAAACTGAAAAAGTGCTGGTGCCCATCCAGAGAGGATCTGCCTGTTTATCCCGAGAGGTAGCGAAGGCAGAACTGGGAAGGGTTCCACCTTAAACCGCTGAATAACTCTGCTTATTGCTCCCTGTGTATTTATATGGGGTTTTTTATTTTATTTTGTGTTCTTTCTGTGTGTGTCTTTTTTTTTTTTTGTGTGTGTGTGTGTTTGTTTTTGAAACAGCAGGGTAAAACTGACTTGCTGCTTAGCAGTTTTGCTTCTGCCCCCAGGGCTCTGAATATGACGAGGAAACGGGTTAGAAATGTATTCCTTTCCCGCTGATGCTGTTAAACCAGTATATGAGGAGCATTAGGTAGGTTTGAGCTTGCTGGAGATGTAAAAGTTGCTTTTGGGGGAAAAAACAAGTGGTTTTTGCAATTGTATGTGTTTGAAAGTCCGTTACAGTCCTTCTCCAGAAAGCAAGGTGACAGGACTAGCTCTTCCCAAATTAGTGCCTCTCTTGAAGTACAGAGGTGGCTTTGTCGTTCAAGCTAGAACCTGAACGATCTAACAGATTTAATATGAAAAAAAAATATGTTTTCTAACGCTCTACCAATCTGAAAACCATCAAGGTCCATCAAACCTGGGACGCATCATTATTTTTCAAAAGTAGAGTGGTGCTAAAATGAAAACCACGTTGAGGGATGCACATAAAGATGTATTTTTATTTTTTTTTTACCCCCAAATAGTTGTGTGTTCCTCCGGATTCAAGGGAAAACGGATGGAGATTGTAGGCTTCTATGGCTTTACCTTGCTATTGTGCAGCATCAGCCATCGGTGTGGGGTGTTAAAGGGATCCCCAAAAGTAGATGAGGCTTTTGCATCTTGTCTGTGTGGGCGGTTTCGGCCTCAGCGCTGTTTTTAAAGGCTTATTAGACAGAGCCGTCTTAGCATTGTTTCTTAATGCTTGATATCGAAGTCTGGGAATTTGGAGCATTATTGATTTGACCTCTTTTAAATTTCAGCAGCTTCACAAGAGACAGAGTGAGTTAGTAAGGAATGCAAAATATGTAAGTAATATATATTTTCCTAGCTGAATAGTTTAGGCATATACATTTTGCACCTTTGTGTCTTCTTACCGGAGTGAGGAAGGTTGGACCGTCTTTGCTTTGGGGGACTCTTCTTTCTCTTTTCTTTTCTCTCCCCTCCCTGCTTCACTTTCTCCAAGCTGTGGGCACAACACCAGCTCTGCTTTTCTCCTCCTCATAGTAGGTGTGCGTTTTCTTGGCTGGTTGGTATCTCTGACTGGGGGTTTCTTGGTGTTTTTGTTATATAATTATTTTTTTTCCCCCCCTTCGTTACATAGCAGATCTGGGGATTTTTTTTGGAGTGGGGAAGAAAATAAATCAGCCAAGTTAAATCTGACGAACCTGTAGCTGCTACACAACTTTGTCCTGTGTCTTAGATGTTAACGCTAAATTGCTGCAGCGGCAATGTCAGATACGTACGATGCTTCCTGGTGGGTGTAGGTTAATTCAGGAGCATTGCATTTAGCTCGTGAGCCTGAGACAAATACTCATAAGCACAAGTAAAAAACCCAAACCCTAAACTCTGCCTAGCAGCTGTGTAACTGTCTGCAAGTGAATGTATGCTCTTCCAACCACTTGCCCCCTGATTAACGTGCTTTTTTTTCTGTCTCAGACCCTTCGCAGGTGCTACAGCCGCGTGAAGGAGCATGGTGTTGGGAAGAGGAAAAGCAGCTACACGTTTGAACAGCTGGAGCAGGTGTTTGGGCAGGGAGGATGGGACTCCCAGCCCTGCCAGCCCGTCCTCATCAACAGCAGCGGCTTGTACCAGGAGCTGGAGTCGGACGGCAGCACGATGGAGGAGTATTCCCAGGAGGACTGGGGAAACCACAGTCAAGATCTTCATTGCTACCAGACCGGTGAACAGGAATTGGGTAAGAAATCCCATCTTGGAGGATCTTTATCCTCTGATTTTACCTGTGCTTTGTGCTTATACCTGTCTGGTGTGTGCATATCTCAGTACCGACTTCCACATTTTGGACATGATGTGCTCGAGGTGCTGGGATGTCCTTGGGGAGAAAAGGGAAGGAAATTCCCCAGATCATCATCAAAACCAAACTGTGGTTCCTAAAGTATTTTATCATCAGGATTTGAGTTTAAGGAGCCTAACAGGAGGAAATAAGGGCTGTGTGGCCACAAACGGTGGAGGAGGAGGCGACTCATTCCCTGTCTTGCCTTCCCCTCAGTTTTACTTCCCCTCGCAGGATTAGGGAGACACTTTCCCTTTCAGTGCTTCCATGCTTTGGAGGTCCTTGGGTGCCAGTTGAGCCTGGGTGTTACTGTTCAAACCCCATTCACTTTAATTATGAACAGAACTTGAAACTGCTGCTATTAATACCAATGACTATAAAAAAAGAATGTTACTCCTTCTTCACTTATACCCTATATACACGTTTTCCACATGTAAATATGCTTATATCCAGATGTGTAGTCTTTTTAAATAAAAAAAAAGCAAGCTCAAGCTCCAGAATTGGAACCTAAACTGAGCTCTTCCACATGCTTTTCTTGCCTGAATTACTGGTGTCTCTGCAGAAAAATCGATGTATTAATTAATTTGGAGATTTGGTGGTTGCTTGTGGCTTACTGAACTGTGTTACATGGAGCAAGGTACCACGTTTTGCTTGAAAACGCACGCGGATCTGAGCGGTTGCGTGGAGAAGTGGGTTTCTTTAAGCACATTTATCTCTCTTGAGCCACTGATCCTAAGGGTGCGTGTTCCTCCATCGTCTGAGCAAGGGAGTTGTTTTCACAGCATCAAATTTAAGTCGATCAGATTCAACGGACACCCAAGCGAAGCAGTAGTTAGGAGGTGAATTGGGTAAAAGGGCTCATGGTACGATGATGGTTTTTTTTCCGTTGTGATTTGTAGGATGAAACAGGGAGAGGAGATGCAGTCGTGTATCTGTACTCCTCTGTGGTTGGGGGACCGGTGAATTGGGATGCTTTCAAAGAAGCTTAAATCTCAGTTTAACATTAAAATTTGTGAGTTGGCTGTTAACTGCATTCCAATTCTCTCCGACTCCTTCCCCAGGGGATTTAGAAGTCAGAAATATATGGGAGAGAAACAGCGGGGAGAAGAGAGTGTTACAAAATGTATGTAAACGATGGGTAATTCAATCTGTTTGACTCGTTCTAGTGAGTCAAATTGTGGTCTCCCAGTTTGTCACCATTTTCCTTCAGTCATATCGGAGGCATTTGCGTGCACTTGGGCTGACAATATTCGTAGTGTTCAGAGAAGTTATGAAAAAAGCACTTAGCACACAACATCTAAATGGAATACAGATGCATCTGTTCGGGTCCTTGCTCTTCAAACGCACCATTGAAAGCAGACCAGCCTTTTTCCTTTCTTTTTGCCTTTTTTTTTTTTTTTTTTTAAAAATGTTGTTTGCAATTAAATTGGTTTGTGATTTAATAGCAGGAATTGTACTCTTGTACTTGAAAGGTTTTGCACTTGCAGAGATAGATGCAGATCTTAACTGACCATGTCACTTCCAAAGGAAAAAAAAAACCAAACAAAAAACCAAAAAAAACCCCAAAACCAACACTGTTCAATTATGCACGATTTAGGAACTGGAGCTGTCTCATGCAGAACTCTAGCAGACTGCCTGGCTTAGGAAGTAACTCTGATTTTTTTTTAATTATTATTTATTTATTTTTGGCCTTTAAAAAAAAAAATGCCCCAGGAACGTTATTTAAAATATAATAATGTGTTGGAATTTTACCTTTCAGATGAAATGCCTACCACAAAAAGAACTTTAAAGATAAAACAGGAATCTTCAGAAGATGCACAGTAAGTAATTTATGAACATTTTACCCTGAAATGTATTTCCCTGGGGATGCTGTGCAGGAGGGGAGGATATTTGAAACTTCTGATTATAATTATAAATACATTGTGCAAGACTATTCATACAGTTGAATCTGCTTTATGCATTATTCCAGTTACCTCAGAACATCTGAAAATCTTCACAACTCTGTTTCTTCTTGGCTTCGTCATTCAGCAAATGAAACAAGAACTTACTACATGAATGCAAGGACTTAAAATGTGGATAAAATACGTATCACATTCATCAGGGCTGTGTTTGGGCAGGCTGTGGGTATCGTGACACGAGGCCAAACTCTTGGATTTATTTGTAATCCTGGTTTTGATTGGGTTTTGGTGGTTTGTTTTTTTTCCCATTTGCCTGAAGTTTGCTCCTTTGGATGTAAGGAAAAAAGAGAATACAGGAGGAAAGAAAGAGCAAGAAGAGGGACGCATCGACCCAGTAGTGGTGTGTACTGTTGGCTTGGTGTGAGTAATGCTCGCAGGAAAAGTTCATGCATCTCTCCCCCTTGGTGGGAAGGCATGCCAAAGCTTGTTATTTTTTATTATTATTATTTTTATAACTTTCCAGAGCTGACGTGTAACCTTTTGGATCAGTTCAATCTGACATATACTGGAGCATTTCAAATGCTTTGAGCATGTGAACGTCCCTTGCCTCGCCAACAACAACACAGAGCGTTGCAAAAAATGAAAGGAATTGTGCCGTGTTTACTCGGACCAGGGTCTGCTTGCTTCCGACCTTTAGGGGTTTAAAACGTGCAGGGTGGTTGCAGATCTGTCTGCAGAGGGAGTGACCCGTCACAAATTGGCTCGCAGACCCCTCTGGGTGGGTTCCACACGTGAGCTCCCCGACAGGCATTTGTAGCGTCATCCAGAGTCAATCTGGTGTTTCCTACACGGGAAAATCAGCTCCTGTAGGGTAGGAAGCCATCAGTGTGGTATACATTAACGTAGTGTCCCTGCTTAGTAATGCAACAGAGGCTTTTTACTGTAAATGAAAAAAAAATATCCTCCAAAACAAAAAAAACAAGCAGCAGTTTTCATTGCAATGGCCTCACTTCGTCAAACTCTTTGCTTCAGACGGGTTTTCACAGTACCTGAAGGTGACTCTTTTTCTAATGTGGAGCAAATTCAGTTTAGCAAGTCAGGGATGACATGGAGAAAAATAACTTTGTTCACTATAAATGTTATTATTACCTCTTTGAACAGTTTCTTAGGACTGTTCTAGGATAATTCTACCTTTCAAGGTGTGCTTTAGGGAGCTGCATAGAAAATAATCCTGAATTTTCTGGGGTGGAGGCTTGAACTGCCTGAATCTTCTGTTCAGGTTTTGATGTGTAGGTGGACGGCTGGATTAGATTTGGTAGATTAGAACTTTCAGAATTTTCTAGTCTTCCCCCCCTGCCCTCCCCAAGCTCCCTGTAGAATGTACAGAAGTCTCTGAACTGTCGGATATTTTGTGAAGCATGCAGGCGATAAGCACATCTTACGTGCTCAGTGGCAGCACAAAGCATCTTCCAACACAGAGTTTTGCAGAAAACTGCTTTTTTCCCCCCCTTTTATGAGAGCAAGGAACTTTTAAACTCTGACTTAGTAGATTAAAAGCAGTCAGGGGAAGCATGGCTGATGTGAAGATAAGCTGAGTATTTATTTATTATCTTCAAAAAGTAAAATTGCACCCATTCTTAAAAGCCACAGACGATAAATAGATGCCAGACTTTTTCACCTCTTTGGCCAGCGTTCTGAAATACATATAACTTATTTCAGAGAAGGTGGGGCTTTGGTCCATCTGCATTCTTGGTCAAGTGCAGATTCTCAGGAGAAATAATCTCAATAAAGTCGGGGGGGAGCGGCAGCGCTTTCAAATTCTTTGCTGAACCTTGTAATGTGATTATTGACACAGAAA
>JAVJGJ010000036.1:5691659-5702090 GCA_035590215.1 Microhierax caerulescens | reverse complement strand
GCCAGGCTTCATGCACTGTCCACGTCTCTGCAGCATGGCTGTGCCTGTGTGTGCGCGCACGTGGAAGGCTGGCAGGGGAGGAGGAGGTGGCGGCGAGGAGGAGGAGGGCGGCACGGAGCCACGGCCGCGCGCCCCTGCCAGGGACCCTGCGTGCTGTGGCGGCGGCCGGCGCGGAGCCAGACCCCCGAGGGGCGCGGTGCGAGCGAGCTGAGGGCCACTCGCCGCCGCCTCGGGCTCTCGCAGCACCAGGAGCCGCACCGTCCCCGCCGCCGCTGCTGTCCGCCTGCTGCCACAGACGGTGCGTACAGCCCGGGCCAGGCCCACGGCCGGCCGCCACCACGGCCGCAGCCCGCCGCCGCTCGCCGCCGCCATCTTCCCTTCTCCTTCCCCTTCCCCCCTTCTGGCCAATAGCAGCGGCGCGGGGACGGCGCTTCAACCCCCTCCTCCAATCAGAAAGGAAAAACCAGCCGAATGACACCCGCGCTGCCCAATGTCGCCGCCTCCAAGGGCGGGCCTCAGGGGATGGCCCCGCCCCCGCCCGGCTGTTTAAACCCCGGCGACGGTTAGCGGCCGGTAACGGTCGCGGCGGGCGGACGGGAGCGGACGGGCCCTGCAGGTACCGGGGGACGTGGGGAGGTGGTGCAGGCGGGTGGGCCCTGGCTGCCACGGCCCGGTATGGCCCCAGCACCCCGCAGGGCCGCCCCGCCGTGAGGAGAGCGGCTCTGAGGGGCTGCGGCACCCCCACCCCCTCGCAGGCACAGCAGACCACCACATTTCTTAAAATTTATAAAAATAACACTGGAAAAATTTTATTATTTTTTTCTTCCCAATAAAAAACGCAAAGCAGCAAACTGCCTGTCTGCTGAGGTGACCCACCACCATCACTCCATGCCTATGCAGGCCCGCTTGGGGAGCTGCTCGGTGGCACCACTGTGGTGGCCCCTCTTGGTCTCGGGGGGCTGCTCGTCCCCATCCCCCCCCACCTGCAGGCCCTGGGGGGTTTCGATGCGGCCCCTGCGCACGAAGTGGCGGATGCGGGCCTCCAGCCCCTGGCACTTGGGCCGAGCCAGTAAAGGCTTGTAGGTGCGGGCCTTGACGCCTTCCACGAAGCCGCTGACCTGATTGCAGAGCACGGGCTTCATATCTCCCCACAGGACGGTTGTGTTGTTCCCTGGGCCTGTGATAGAATTGAAAAAATACCAGTGGTTTGAGTGATCTATTTAATTACTCTCTTTTTTTTTTTTTTTTTTCCTCTAAACCAGTTATCCCCATCCTTCCATAATTCCCAGTTACTGCCACAAAACCATCCCTTACTTTTTCCAGTAGCCACGGGAGCAGCATCTAACCCACATAACATGTTATGTAGTACTTGTGTTTTAACTGCGTGGTTGGCCCAGAGCTGCTGTAGGTGTGTAACGTTGAACTCCTGCACTTCACGGTCGTAGAGCCACTGAAGGTTTTCAAACTCGCAGTCATATAGGACGAGGGGAAACTCGACTGCCATGCTAGGGAAAAGGAGAGGAGGTATTACCTGTCACTGTCTGGAGGGATGCTGTGACAAAAAAAAGGCTTGTGTAACAGCGTGCTAGCCTGGCCTTTCTGCCAAAGCCAGCCCTGTCTTTTACAGAACTCTTTATTCTGGTAAAAACTGAATTAGTTTTAATCAAATACCAAGGACTAAAGCCACCAAAGGTTTGCCCAAGAGCAAGAAAAATGAGATCCTTACAGATACCTCCCGGAGAGGCCGCTGGCAGCTTGCTTCCATATTGTGAGAGACTGCTTCGCAGGCTGGCAGAGAAGTGACTTGCCAGCAGCACTTCACATGCAGCCGTCGCCTTCAGAAGCAGCCCAGCAGGTTTTCCCAAGCTCTCCGTACCTGTACTGCGGTTTTTGGGGGTTCTTCTCCACATCCAGCAGCTCGTCGATGATCTCTGGGCTCTCCATCCTCTGGCCGATGAGGAAGAGGATCGCCATCATGCAGCGGACTTGGTGATACAGGAACGCCTGTCCCGTCACTTCAAACTGGCACAGGCGGAAGGGATCCTGCGGCCCAGTTTCTCCTCTCTCCACCCACGTCACTCCAGCGCTGAGGATTGTTCTCTGGAAGTTGACCACTCCGTTGGCAACGTCCATTTTACACAGATTACGGAAATCATGAGTCCCCACGTACCTCTGGGCTGCGGTGTGCATGAGGGCTACATCCAGGTCAGCACAGGGGAAGAAGTAGCGGTACGTCCTCTTGAGGCAGCTGAACCGGGCGCTGAAATCCGGCTCCACAGGGGCCCAGGCCAGCACCCTGATGTCAGGCGGGAGCACCCTGTTCAGAATATGGGTGTAGCGGAGCTCCTCTTCCCCCTCGCTTTTGCCTTCTGAGTCACCCTTGTGGCCATTTAGCTTCTTCCCCTCTGACAGGTTCGAGCGGAGATCTAGGGAAATCACCTGCAAAATGAGGGAAGCCAGGATTAGATTGCAGATGGGCGTATTCAGCGTGCCGAGCCAAGTCTTCCTACACCGCTGTGAAATAAATTCAGGATCTCCTACAGATGAAGGTGTCTTAAATCAGGCAATCTTACCACTCCTTCCTGCGGGTAAAGCTGCAAGTGCCTCTGCTAAGGTTCCTAGCAGATGCTACGATTCCTTTAATAAAACAGAGAAAGTTGCAGACAGCCTACGTAGCACGGTCTCAAAATGGCTTCAACTTTAGTCCCAGTTTTTAGGATATAATGTACCTTTTTTTCATTTTTTTTTTTTTTGCTGGAGGTGATGATTTCAGCACAGTTACAGCCTGGCTGACTGGGAAACCTGGTGTGGGAACATGTTAATTAACACCACAGGTGCCTGTGCACTTTAAGTGGCGCAAGAAAAGGCGGCCTGTGCCCTTATTTCATGCGGCTCATCTTGTGAAGGACAGCAGACTGCCCATCCGAGCCAAAACCGCCCTGGTGAGGCAAAAACTAAGCCAGCTCCGTTTCCTGAGCCAGGAGGGAAGGAGAGACCGGCCCGACAGTGAAACCATCGTGGCGCCGGAAAGGCTGTGCTTTCCCCCATGGCTCAGCCAGCCTGATGGCTTCGTGCCCACCAAGCGGGCCGGCTCGCTCCCCTCCCTCCAGCTCCCACTCCCACGCTCCCTTCCGCTAGCTGCGGTTCCCCTCAGACTCTTCTGCGCAGGAATTCAGCTGCCTGACTTTGCAGGAAGCTATCCAATTCTTGGCTTTTTAAAAATTTTTTTGTGGGGTGTTGGCAAGTTAAATCAGCTGAGAGGACTCTGCAAAGGAAAGGGCATCTCCCCTTTTTTAGCAGCACTGAGCTACTGGGGAAGCTGCAGCCTAAAAGTCATTTTATCCTCTCAAAACAGGCCTTGGAAAAAATTAGCACTAATATGGAAAAAAAAAAACCCTAGCATTAATCAACACTTGGACCACCTAAAAATCATCATTCCACATGCAGGAAGCCATCGCCAGGCTCACTTTCAGATTTAAAAGCCGACAGCCTTTAAAAAACAAATCCAACCTGTACTACTGTCTTGGCTTGTCATTGTGGGACAGTAATCCCACCGGCTTTCCATCCCACGCAGGAGCCCACAAATCCGGGAAAGCCTGGGGGCAGAACCTGACCTGTCCAAAGGCACTGACTCCTTTGTCCGTCCGCCCGCAGCGGTGGTAGTTGGAGGTCTGTCTGTCGTCTACCAGCCGCGTCTTCTTCAAGGCTTCAAACAGTTTCTCTTCGATGGTGTTGCTGGTGTTCTCCTGGCTGGCAAAACCCTGGTAGCCCCAGCCCAAGTAGGCGATCTTCAGTGCCACGTGTCTGTGGCCGTAAGCGTCAAAATCAAACGGCCGTTGTTGGCGTTTCTTGGCTTTCCCGGGGGCCGACGGAGCCTCTCTTCTCCCAGCGCCTTCCTTCTCCTCTTGGAGCTTCTCCTGCAGCCGCTTCACCTCCTCTTCCAGCTCCTGCACCCTCCTCAGGAGTTGCTCTTGGTTGGTAACCACAGTTCCCTCAGCCATAGCCACTGTCTTGGAGCCTTAATTAGTTGCTGGTAGCTCCTTGGGATCTGTAGAGAAAGTAGAAAATATTTTTTTGTTTTTTTATGTGGCTTTTATTACACCTATACACTTCCTCTGTAAAATGTTACCCACAGGATAATTCTTTATTTTTGCAATCCCTCCGTGTTCCTAGCAGAGCATGGGAAGGGCCAAGGGGGCTTCATTTGGACAGCTTCATCTTATCAGCTGGGGTTTTTTTAACTTTTTTTTTTTTTTCATTTTTTAATCACTCCTCTTCCCCCAGCTGCTGCCGCACGATCGGATCTGCTCTGTCAGCCCAGGCGCAGCGGCAGCACGTTCCCGGCTAGCCTTTTGCTATCCGTGCGGAGCCGTCACGGAGCCCTTTCCATTTTCGCACCCCGCTCAGCCAGCATCAACACTTCAGACAGCCTGCTAACGGCTGCCATTCATCTCACTGCACCATCTGCTCCGACATTTCGTAACGGCACGGATAAAACTCACATTTTTTTCAAACCCGCTTCCTGGCACAAAGATATCCAAAATCTGTGTTGTGAGTGGAAACCGTGTCCGGATCCCTTTTCATCGCAGGTTTTGAGGTTTACTATAACCATACTCAAAACAGCCTCTGGGCTATGACAGCCAACATCTAAACAAGCATCAAAACACACCGCGCTGAGCATTTTCCTCCTCTGCAGAAATAACTCACCCTCTCGGACGTCCCTAGATTAAATCACAATTAGATACTGTTGTTTTGTAAGAATGGGTACAAGGGGAAAGTCATTAATACCTCTGCCACGTGCTTGCAAATGAACTGAATCCATCCTGTGTCTGTCCATTGTCCTGTTAGTAACTTATAAATAGTGTTATTAATTTTAGCAGTTTTCAAGCAGGAATTTAGAGGTTGCTTCAGGGGGCTTTATAGCTGCACTGGGTTACCATCTGCTGTAGGGAAAGAGCCTTCTGCTGGTGGCAGGAGGTTTAGCAGTGCAGCCAGAGCTCCGAGACCCCCCGGGGCTGATTCACTACAACCTAAATCACCCCCCCTGAACCCAAGAAGTTGAGAGTCAGAGACCCCTTTACATCTTTAGCCAGCTCGAATGTGCCACAAGAAATTAACTCTGGTTTGTTGGTTTGGGTTTTGGTTGGTTGTTTGTTTTTTTTTCAGAATCCACCCAGACTGGCAGAAATCATGGAGGAGACAACGGGATGGGACAACTATAGATGGGCCACTCTGAATGACAAGGAGCAGCCGGTGGCCACACCGGCCCCGAGCCAGCTGTACACCCAGCAGAGAGGCAGTGAGGAGCGGGCACATCCCTGTGACGATCCCTACGCCGAGGCCTCCTTCGTTTTGGGGGTGCAGCCAGCCCCTCCTACGTTTTCCAACCACCGGAGGGGAACCAGGAGGCTGGTAATGAAAAGGAAGGTGCTGAGGCGCAGACCTGACGGTGGAGTGGAGGTCTCTGATGAGTCAGTGACCAGCGAGCCAGAGAGCGACGCCGAGCTTTGCAGCCTGAAGCAGAAAATGCTTCAGCCAAGGACTGCTCCAGAAGACAGCATCTCTGAGGGGGAAATCGAGACCAGCAGCAGCTCCCTTAATGAATCCCCATACTGGTTACCCCATGGGGACAGTCCCCCCTTTCTCCTTGGGGATTTCGGGAGCCGGAGCTCTCCCACTTCTCAGTACACCACTGTGGCAGAACAACCCAAGTCCTTCATTCCTCCCCGGTTTGAGCTGCTGGGACGCAACCGGGGGAAAACCGACCGAGTGGCCAAATATTTTGAATATAAAAGAGAATGGGAGAAATTCCGAATCCCAGGGGAGGACCAGCGTCAAGAACTGCGCTGGAGCATCAGGGAGCAGATGCTCTGCAAGCCCGAGCTCCCCAGCAAGCCACAGCACATCTACATCCCCAACACTTACATCGTGCCGACCGAAAAGAAGAGAGCAGCCCTGCGCTGGGAGGTGCGCTGGGACCTGGCCAAAGGCCTCATCCCCAGAAAAACCACCTCCTCCTAGTTTCCCAAAGCCCTGCTCCACACCAACGATCTTTTAACCGCACACATCCTGCTCTCCCGAGTACTTTTTCTTCCCTCCTCAAAATCCTCAATAATTTGGAGAATCCCATTTGTGTTTCAAGTGGGTTAAATTCTGGTTATTAAAACTTTACCCCACGCCTGGGGTTGTTGGACTGGCTGGGTTAAAATGTCGCTGCCGCTGCATCCAAAGCTTCTTTCCAAATTAAGATTAGATGGGATGGGGAGCAGGTGCCGAAAAACCACACAGTCTGCGAAACTTGAGTATCAGGAGAAATAAGAATGTAACGAGTCTGGTGATTTTGGGCACGTAATTGCCCCTGGATTGTGTGAGCTAATAAGGAGGTTTTATTTATGGTGTCTTGGCGATATCTTTCTTTAGTAAAGTGTGTGGAAAGATTTGTTGTAGTTCTGTGGGTTAATAAAAATGTCTCCGAAACCCCTGTCTATGTTAATTATTCTAGACCCTCACACCACAAATATCTCTGCTCTCCTTGCCTTATTTTACCTTGTTTTTAAAATAATTGAGCTTTAGGATGAAGTTAAGATGATATTATTATAATTATTATTATATTTTTCAGGTATCAGGGTGGATTGCAAATCTGGCAGCTCCTGTGCAGGGAACTGCCTTGAAGTGGGAGTGGGGTGAAAGGCTGGGGGGCTGCCGGCCCCTCAGCCCCACAGACAAGGTCCCCCCTGAAACTGTGGCGGGATGGCTGGGAAAGGCCATGGGAAGGATGGGAAGCAGGTGATGGCTACACACCTGAGCCCTGTGTCGGGCTCCCCCCAAACCTGGGAGCATGGGGGGACCCTGGATGGGGGCTAGGGACCCCCTGCCCCTTCCTGCCAGCTTGGGGACACTGCTGTCACCCCATGTTGCAGGGTGCTGGCACCCTAGGGACCTTGCAGGGTACAGTGGTCCCTGACTCTCCAGCACCCTTCAGACCACCCATCCACCTACAAAGGGGTCTGTGCCCCCCAGCACCCCAGGGACCCCTCCGGAAACCCCACAGGAACCTGCGCTGGCACCCTACAGGGTCCCTGTCTACAGCAGGGGACCCTTCCTGCCCTACAGGGTCCCTGTCCCCACCAACCCAAGGACCCCCACTACCCTATGGCCAGGTCCCTGCCCCGCAGGGAGGCCCGCGGGGACCCTCCCGCCGAACCGGCCCCGCCCGGCCCAGGTAACCGGAGCAGCCTGCCCCTCCCCTGTTGGCGGAGGCCACCCTCCGCCTCCGTGGTCCTGCTCACCGGGGCCACCGCGTCTTCCCCCCCGCACCTACGGGCGCCGGTGGCCGCAGTAATCCACCGTCCCGGCCTCGCCGTCCCCGGCTGCGCCGCGGTTCGGGCCGAGCCCGGCGGGCGGGTGGCCGGGGCGGCGGAGCCCCGGTGGCGCTGGGTGCCATTGCCCTTGGCCGCTGCGGCCGCCGGCGGCGGCTTGTGCCGAGTCTCGGGCTGTGGGACTGCAGCCGGTGCGAGCCCAGTGCCGCGGGGCCCGCCGTCCTGCCCGACGGGTTTCTGTAGCGCCACCGTATTTCCAGACCCGTTTCCGAAATATTTTAGAACTGTTAGGTTCTAAATTAATTCTTAATACTTATGAATAATAATAAGTTCTTAATTTTGCATGCAGTTGTCGATCGCTGCCAGCAGTATCTGCTTGCGGTAGCGAAAAGCCGTAAGCATCAGCTGTCACGTCTCTGTAGGGTGCATTTTTCTGTCGTTCTGTTACACTTCCCTGTCTGGTACAGCCGTCATACCTGTACTCTTTAGTGGTAAGTTGTTTGCATTAATTAGTGCCATTTCAGTTACAACACTTCTCGTGCTTGCTCTGTTACCTTACTGGCTGTGTTGTGCTTGAGGATCCACATTTCTGCGACGGTCACTGAGGTGCGTGAGTGTCTTAATGCCACTTCAGGGAGACTTTTAATACTTCAGTAGTGAGGAAAGCAACTGTAGTAATACGGGTTTCCTTCACAGACTGGTTGGATTGTAGAATGCACAATAGCACTGTCCATTACTGTTTCTCTGAAATCAGGGTCTCCACAGGTCCTGCTGTACTCCTTAGTTGAAATTGTGAAACTGATTTTTTCAAGAAATCTTTTTTTTAATGAAGAGTCGGTAGAGGATCTGCTGATAAATAGCTATCTTGTATGTCCAGTGACAAGTTGTATTAAAATAATATGAAGAAGAGGAATGTGTACTTGATGGAGTGTTCTTCACCAGTGTTTGGAGCTTGTGGGGTCAAACTTCAGGTTCAGTGGGCAGCTGGATTCAGTGGTATTTTGCTCATACAGGGCTCTCACTTGGAACATCTACTTACGGTTACTTGATGGAATAGGGCTGCAAGTGCCAAACTGGGTGTTTAGCTGCTTGTTATTATTAATTCTTCTATAGTGTATGATACTATGCATGTTGGGGCAGGCTTACTTAAATTGTGAGAAACAGTGGAAGGAAGAGAAGGTTGTGGAAATTAGAGTGTGGTGTGCTGATACCAGTTAAGCTGAATAACTGAAAGAATCTAATTTGGTAACAGTCCTGAATGGATGCTGCCAAATGGCAGGTTGCTTTTTAGCTGGAGATTACTGAGACTGCCAGAGATGTTCGATGGGCTGCTGTGAGTGAGATGTTACATTCACATGTGGTTATTAGCGGGAGACTGACATGGAAGGAGGCTTTTTGGGTGGGAGGGAAGTGTCAGACAACTGCATTTTAAAAAGACTAGTTTGAGTTGAAAAGTATAAATGTGTACCACAGGGCTCCACAAAAAGTTTAAATTTAGGCATGTCACTAGTAATCCTAGGTATAGTTGGGCAAAAATGGAGTGACAGTGGAAGAATACTTCCTTTATGTAGTTCTTGGGTTACAGCTATGTATCTTTTGGTTTGGATGATAAGCTCTAAAGGCAGGGGATTGCTTACTAAACCATGATACAGAAGGCTTTCAGCCTACTTTAGATCTGTTTGGAAAATAATATTTATTCAGTGCTCCTGTATTTTCTCAATGTTTTGCTTTGTGAGCCCTGACAGCCAATGTTTCTGTGCTGTATTGGCTGTGGGATGACTGTATAATAATGCCTTGCAGCACGTTGTTGTGGTAAGTTTTTGGTAGAACCTGTGCTTTTTTTCAGTGCTTACAGAAGTTCAGCTTCATTTAAAATAACTGTTTTCAAAATAACCATATCAGGGATAAATAAGCATGCCAAGTGCCAAGAGTTGCACAATGTGTTGCTCTAGCTATTTCATCTGTCTACTTATCTATTACAACTATTTTAAATGGCCTGTAATTAATTCTTTATTCCTTTGCATTTCTCAGTACTTTGACTTACTGATGAATAACACTGTAGGAGGGAGTTGTCAGTAGGGTGTATGTGTTTGTATCTGAACATTTTTGGTGTCCAGCAATGTTTGTTTCCCTAAGCAAGTAGATAGGAGTAAATTATGAGAAAGGTAAAACTGACAGCACAGTACATCCAGTTGTGCTTTCTTGTTTTTCGCTGAGAGCTAAAGCAAAGTGTGCCAGCTAAGTTGATAATTCAAGTCCTGGAAGAACTCGGGGTAGCTGATTAAAATGCTAATCAGATAGCATTTTGTTGTTGTTGAGATTTCCTTCTTTCCCTTGCTGTGGCCCCCTCCCCAATTTCCTTACCTGAGAAAATCACTAGCAGTGATAAGTCTGTCAATGTCAATTTATTGATGCTTATATTTGTACCCAAAAATACAGTTTCTGAGGTGTTTACTACCCTAACTTTGTATGATGCATGTACTGAGAAGTTGATTCGCCACAGTGTTGTCTGAGGAGAGATCTGTGGGTACAATCCATTTTGTCCTTGTGTGGTTTTTTTCCTGGTAGAGATATGGGACCTGTAGAGGTTGGGCCAAGAAATGCTGCTGTAAAAGCTAAATGTCACCATGTGGACCAAGCTCAATGCAAATGCAGAGCTGCTGTGGCCAGCATTAAGTCCATACAAGAGAAAGATGTGGACTTGAAGGCATGACACTACCTGCTACCTGGGTATTTCGCTGTGCTCACCCATGTAGCATGTTCAGGGGATTCTGGAATTAGATTCTGGCCCTGCAGCTGCCATCACCAAACTATCCAGACATAGAGCCTTCTATCTTGAAGGGTGCAAGTGTACACAAATCTTTTCCCTTCATGATTCAGTGAAACTGTGTATTTCTTGGTAATTTTCCTGTTCTCTCATGGTGGGATTTGATTGAGAGGCATTGCCTGAGATACCTTCTGATGTGCAAAATTGGGTATTAGCACAGATGAATTCTGCATCTTTTTTCTAACAAAAGTTGTCTGTTGGTTATATGTAGTTCAGCTTTACTAAATTAAACAGAGAGAAGGTAGCAGCTATCATTTCTTATTCCTTTGAACATTCTCAGTTTTG
>JAVJGJ010000036.1:5662503-5679734 GCA_035590215.1 Microhierax caerulescens | reverse complement strand
TGCCCTGGGGGTCTCCTGTTTGGGGGGGCTGTTCAGTACAGCACACCAGCACCCCACCCCCCCATGCCCTGGGGGTCTCCTGTTTGGGGGGGCTGTTCAGTACAGCACACCAGCACCCCACCCCAACACCTCTCCATCCCGCAGGGGTCCCGGCCGGCGGCCCCTCCTGTGCAGCGGCGGCCACCAAGGGTGACGAGTACGTGATGCTGCGGTGCCAGTGGGAGGGGGGGACACCACCCGTCACCCTGCACTGGCGGGACCCTGGGGGCCGGGCCCTGGGTGACCCCACACCCTCCACCACCGTCCTGGTGCTGAGCGCTGACAGCAGCCTGGGGGGCCGGGATTTCATCTGCGCCGCTGCCCACCCGCTGCGGGCCACCGGCACCGAGTGCCGCCTGCGGCTGGGTAAGCCGCGGCCGTGCCCCCGTGCCCTCCCGGGGAGGTCGCACATCCCCCTCACCCCCGTCCCCCCCATTCTCACCGAGCAGAGGCCCCCCAGCTGGAGGCGGAGAGGCGCGAGGTGGCGGTGCTGGAGGGCGGCGAGGCGCGGTTGGCGTGCCGGCGGCGCGGCGGGGGTCTCGGTGCCACCATGGCTTGGTACGACCCCGAGGAGCGGGAGGTGACGCCGGGGCTAGCCAAGTACCACCTGGAGCAGGGAGAAGAGTGGGTCAACCTCACCGTCCAGGACGTCGAGTGGCCAGCAGACGGTGGGATCTACCGCTGCGCTGCGGCCAACGCCGTGGGCACCGCCAGCCTCCCCGTCCGCCTCCGTGTGGAACGTGAGTCCCGGGAGGGGTGGGGGGGTGCCGGGGCAGGGGTTACCCCCCTCCTGCCGGGTACCGTCTCGCCACAGGGTACCCGGCCCCCCCCAACGTCACCATCAGCAAGCTGCGGTACCTGCGGGCTCGCACCGAGGTGCGGCTGGAGTGGCGGACGCAGGGCGCCGGCAACCTCACCGGCTTCGTGGTGCAGCGGCGCCAGGCCAGGAGACCCCGCCGGCGGGTGCCTGGCCCCTGGGAAACAGCCGCCGGCGACATCGAGCCCCACTCCCGCAACCGGCGCCTGGGGGGGCTGGACCCGGCGGTGGTTTATGCTTTCCGCATCCTGGCCGTCAACCACCGGACAGCCGGGCACCCCTCCGAGGTGCAGACGCCAGGTGAAGTGGGCAGGGGACGCTGCTCCGTGTGGGCAGAGCAGGGTTTGAGTGGAGAAGGGCGACGTTTACACCCCGGTGGAGCTGAGGAGCCAGGTGTGAGCAGCCATCAGTAGGTTTCAGAGTGAACAGCCACAGGCTCCCACCTTCCTGTGCCTTTCTGGGTTCTGCCAGTCCTTGCGCCGGGGAGCCTGCTGCCTGCCATACTCTCTCCTCTCCCTCTGCACAGCTCACACGCGGGCGCCTCGTTACCCTAATTACCCCCAGGGAGGGCTGAGCTGACCAGCAGTCACTCTCTTCCAGCCGAGCCCCCCTTCGAGGCCTACCCAGCAGTGACAGGGGCAGCAGTGGCAGGGATGCTGGTGGCCACCGCCACATCGTTCCTGGCCGTGCGCTGCATCGCCCGCCACCGGGACGCCCTCCCACGTGAGTGCCAGGGGCAGGGGGGTCCCATGGGACTCCAGACACCCACATCTCACACCCCTCTGTCTGTCCCCAGGGCTGCACGACCTGCTCTTCCATACGTGAGTGCCAAAGCCCCTTGCCCCGTTGCTCTGGCACCGCCAGGTGCTGGAGGGGGTTAGACCCCCTCCATGTCCCCTCCCCGCCCCCCAGGGCCAGTCCCGGGGCCCAGGAGCCGGTGGGCGCACCGGAGGATGCTGAAACAGCTGCAAGCACAGAGGATGGAGCCGCACCAGCACCAGGAGACCTGTCAGCCCCTGGCACAGCAGCAGGTAACGGCGCCCGTGGGGCAAGCCAAGGGCTGAGCCACCTGCCCCCATGAGCCAGCAACCCAACTGGTTTCACTGGGGGGCTCTCCCAGACCTTGCAGAGCCGCTGTCGGCACCGCCGGACCCCACTGATGACCCACCGGTTAATGTCACCATCACCGAGACAGCGACACCGTGACCACTGCCACCGTTCCCCTTGATATCCCCTTCCTCCGCTTGTTCCGCGCCACGGCCAGCAGCGCCCACCTGCGCCGCATCCCTGCGCGCTAATAAAGCCGGGAATGGCCGGATGCATCTTGGCTCCTGCGACACTGCTGGAGTCGTAACTCACCAGCTGGAAAAATATCCATGATCCAGACCCAGTCCAAAATTTTGGGGCTGGTGGCAAAGGGGTTTTACTTCTTTACGATAGTTTAAAAGATGTGGGATTTTCCCCAGGGTGTAGCTGGCTTGGGGGAGGGAAGGGAAAACTTTTCGAATCCTGAGAAGCAGAGAGGGCTGGTGAAAGAGTGTTATAGGCCAGGTGGTAAGAAAGATGGGAGGCTCTGCCAGAAACCTTGCACCAGGTTTTTCCCATTTTGGGGTCCGCTGGCTATAAAAAGCAGCAGAGCCCAAGCACAGGGCTGGACCTGGCAGCACCCAGTGAAAGTCCCTCCAGCTCAGCCTTGAGCCATTAGTTACTTCTGGAGCTAAAAGAAATATTTTGGCTAAAAAAAAAAAAAAAATTCTCACCAATGGGAGAAAAAAAAAAAAGCCCCAAGGGCCAAAGCTCTGTCTCAGCCTAAGGGTTGTGTCGGCTGCAGTCACAGATGCCCATTTGGGACCCTGGCGAATTCCATGTGGGACAGAGAGCCACAAAGCTTGGGTGGTGTGGGGAAGGGGTCCTCATCTTCACGCCAAACTCCCCATTTTCAGGCCAAAGCGCAGGATGTTAAAAACAGTGATTAGTGAGAGGGTTTCCTCATGTCAGTGCAAGCACAGAGGTAGGCAGGGTCCAAGGAAAGGGTCAAGCTGTCCCTGGCTTTCCTTGGCCCTCATCTGGTGTGTGAGATACATGAGAGCGTCCCTGGCCATTTTCTCCTGGATTTGGTTAATAAATATCAACTGGTAAGAGCCAACCTCACTTCAGGGAGTATCAATCCCCACTCCTTCCACAAAGCATCATCATCTTCTTTATCACACCACCTCAAAAAATAAAACACCCTACCCAAAACCCCTGCAAAACCGACATCGTTTCCAAATACCCAACATTTTCAAAG
Organism: Microhierax caerulescens; assembly: GCA_035590215.1. Lineage (NCBI taxonomy): Eukaryota > Metazoa > Chordata > Aves > Falconiformes > Falconidae > Microhierax > Microhierax caerulescens. Next base: position 5,676,591 of record JAVJGJ010000036.1, on the reverse strand, counting down.
GAATATTACAGCCTCTCAGGAAAATGTAGTGTCTTTATACGACGCAACTATGACAAAGGGGAGCACATGCAGGGTCTGATTGAAACGAGGTTGTTTAAAAATGTGGTTAAATCTCAAGTGTTTGGGCAGAACAGAGCAGCCAGAGGCAAACCCAACCACTCGCCTGCCAATCTCCATGAGAAAGTGGGGAAAGTCTCACAGCCGGTCTGGCGAAGGAAAAATCCAGCGAGGATACAGAGAAGGTCGGGTTTAGGTGAGGAGGAGATAAATGAAGAGGGAGGAGCGGAGTTTTGCAGCGGCTTCAGGGTAGGTGGCAGTGGAAGCCCGTAGGTTTCACGGCACGAGGTCCAGCGTGCCATCACAGGGTTTGCAGCGAGCTTCAGAATTAGGCAGCTCTGGCCGGCAGGATGCACAACCCTAAAAAAAGAAAGGCAAAAAAATTAACCTATTTATAAATAATCCAATCAAAGGAGGGAAAAAAAAAAAGCCCCAGCCCAACACTTACAACAGCCCACAGAGATGCTGTGCCCAAAGCAGATTGCCAGTTTCCCCCTCGAGCAGAAATTGCTCCCCAGACCCCCGCTGCTCGCCAAGCGGCTCGCTGCACCTGTAGCGCCTTTGCTCCCCGAGGGGTTTGCAGCAGTTCCAGCCAGGCCTGCATCGCTTCCTCCCTTCCCAGCCCCGCGGCCGGCGCTGGCTAGAAAAATACTCGCTGCATGAAAAGGCGGCTGCACATGTGTCGCCTCGGGGCGGCTGTAATTGTAGTTTATGCGTCTCATTTCTGGGGTTATGCGCTCTTGATTTTTTGGGGGGGAAGGAGTGCTTTACAAGCACCGGTTTGTTTTATTTACTCTGATTAAATTTGGAAAGAAAAAAAAAACAACCCAAAAAACAACCAACCAAACCCACCCAAACCCTGCAGTTAATGTTGCAACACCTACATCATGCTGTTTCTGAGGGGCAAGCAGGTTTCTTACAGCCGCGCACAGGGCCAGCGGGAGCCGCTTCGACGCGCCTTGTTTCATTTCGGAGGCTGTTCAAGCCGTCAGCATTCCCTCGAACCACGGAGTCAGGAGCGCAGCTGAACCGCGTTTTGTCTTCTGCAAGCGGGAAGGTGAGCCAGGCTGGATTTGCATCCCCGTTTCTGCAAACATAAGGGTTATCCAACACCTACAGACACAAACAGTCACCAAACAGAGCTCTGCTTCTTGAGCCACACCGCACCGACTCAGCCGAGGTTCCTTTTTCTTATTTATTTTCTTATTCACCCAGCGGGTTCTTCCCAGAGGAATGAAAAGAGGACGGGAGGCATTCATGGAAAGGAAGGTTTGAGGACCACGATGCCAGGCTGCCAGGGAGGCGGCAGCAATCAGTCATAAGCATCAAACCTGCTTTGCTAAATCCCTGCATCAGACTCTTCTCATGCTGGTAATACGCCACAGAAAACACACTCCGTATTTCCCATTGTTGTTCTTTATATTATTACAATTCTTTTTTTTTTTTCTTTTTTTCTTTTACACGTAACAGGCTAGTTTCGCGGTGCATGGGGGAAAAAAAAAAAGGAATTTCAAGGCATAAATAATATAAAAAGGCAACCATTTTTAAAAACAAGATACATTCATATGACACTACTACAAAAAAATAAATAGTGACTCTCTCTGTTATAATTAACATCCCTCCATCACTCCCTTTCAGCGACTGTGCTGTGCAGTTACTGGCGTTCAGTGGGGACAACGGTCACTTCCTCAGGTTTCCTGCAGCTGGAGCTGCGGAAGGTCCCCAGAACCGTTTAAGGTGACTCTGGATGAACTCCATCCTGGTTTTTCCTTACAGTCCTTCGAAACAGGTTGCAGAATAAGGGGACTCCAGCTCAAAATGTGGTTCGACGTTTCCGAGAGTACACAGTTGTCACCTGCAAAGCAAAAGCAGGGTTGGCTGGGTGGTGGTTGTTCATTTTGTTTGGGGGGTGTGTGTTTGTTTTTGGGTTTTTTTTGTTTTTTAAGATCATCTCCTCTTTCAGTTCAATAGACCCAGAAGCCCCAAAAAATCAGATTAATAAAGGCGGGTGCTGCTCTTTGAGCTCAGGCTCATCCTCGCTGTACCAGGCACAAAACATCAGGCAGCAGCTCAAAGCGCTGGCTCCACCTGAGCGCGCCGGCAGCACTGATATCGAACAGGTCACACCGATTCGGTCAGCCCAACTCCCACCTATGTCTCTGTGCCTGTTCATGCTGTTGGGGTGGCTCTAAGCCGTCACGGATGCCTGCTCATTAGGGTAAAACTTCATCAGGTAGCATTTCAGCAGTTTCGGGTACGCTGTAGGTGCAGGCAACTGCGAGCCAGCATAAATCAGTCACAGCCTCGTTATCTGGAGCGCGCTTGCTCCATGAGTGCCATTTAGAGGCATCAATCACGAAGGGCACGACAGCCGCGGGCACCTGAGCACCGCTGCTCCGATTTTCCACAATAGGAAAGGCGGAACACTTAATCTCTCTCAAAAAGCCAGGTCTTTTGTGGGCTTAATTACTAGCTTCTCTGCAATAAATTAAGCGCCCTACAGCTGTCCTACAGAATATTCCTGGCTTCAAAGCCAGGCGCTGCCCTCTCCAGAATGCCTTACCATCCACGTAATCCACAGAGAGCCGGTTCATGCCTTCTCGACAGCAGGGATGCTGGGCGGAGGGCTGCTCTGCTTTCTCCTTGCTGTCCTCCTCCAGCCGGGCGCTGCACTCTGGGACGGTGGAGGCCAAGCACATGGCTACCATGACGTGGTGATTCAGAGGTTTCATCTCCAAACTGTCCTGCTGATAAGGTGCTACGATGGGCACGATGGGTAGCGCGTTGCTGCTGAAAGTGCCGTTGGTTTTGGTGAAACACCTGCAGACGGGACACAAGCCGAGGTGAGGTTACACAGAGCTGCTTCTTTCCACCACTTATCTCAAGAAATTGCCATTTTTAACTACTTTACCACATGTCACTCACTGTATCAACAGTCAAAGCACTTGCCAAATCACTTGTAAATATATTTTTGGATCAATCCTGACATTAAGAAAAGGATCGAGCAGGATTTTTTTTCTCCCAACAGACAGCTGAAAAAATTCTAAACATGCTCTGGGTTACTTCCCCCATTGATTGTGACCCGATGACCTGACTTGCGAGTCCATTTCTCCATCAAGGCAGCCCCATAAAACAAGATTTTCACTGCCAAGAAAAAGAGCTCAAGTTTGAAACCCAAACAGCAAACTTAAGTACCTTAGAAAATAAATACTGAGCGTTATCGGAGCGAGTGCAAATTAGAAAAAATGTATGCAGTATTATAAACTCCCCCTCTGCTGTGTAACGCAGATTGTGGCCCTATAATACGTGCGTAAAGCTGTGGAATTGAGGTTAAACTGCTAAATCAATTGTTACAGCCAAGCTATTTAACCTTTAAACAAAAAGGAGCTGGACCTTAAGAGACATGCATACCATTGCAGCAAGCACGGAAAATGCCGACAGTGTTTGGAGGCCCACGGACAACGTGGCCTCCGTGCACATTTATACAAGCAATTCCTATGTAAGCAAGCCCAAAAATCACACTTCAGTGTGGTTTTATACAAAGCCCTAACTCCCGCAAAAAGGTTCACTTGTAAAGCTGCCATAAACTTTGGGAAACCACCCCCCAAAACACTCCTTGTTTTGTGGCGCAGAACAGAGATGGATCCGCAGATAAAAGTGAGGCATTGAAATAAGGACGGAGAGCGCTCAAACCCACTGCGAGCTAGTGCCGGTCCGAAACGCTCCCACGAATGCTGAACAGGCTTCAAGGGTTTTATATGCTGATAAAAAATGCTCTGCGTTGTATCTGTCATTTTTTTTTTCCCCTGCTGAATTTGTATGTATGCATCACCTGTTGTGCTCATGGTAAAAAGCCCAATGGATCTTGCTACAAGTTGCTGGTTATTACTGGGACACTACCCAAGGGTTGGCATTTTGAAATATAAAACCAGATCCCTGGGATCTGGCTGTTCAGGTGCTAGCTTATCTAGTACCACAGCAGGTTTCTGAGTGATTCTGGCCCAAAATTGAACAGAGCTGATCGTTCTATTGCTGAAAGAGGGGGGGAAGACGGAATTGACATCGTCAGTGCCAGGGTATCAGCCATCAGAGCCTACTCTGATAGCAGCTGAGCCCTCAGCACCACAGTACTAAACTCGGATGGATTTAAAACCGGGAAGCACTAAGCCTGACAATCACAGCAAGGTCCTGCCCAAGCCCCAGAAACTACTTTTATCCCATTAGAAAGGTCATGGTGATGCATAAAAACATCACACTCAAGGGAGTCATCCTACAAACTCACTTGCAGCCTCCGTTTAGGCTTTCACTTGAAAACCATGATCAGTCTTGCCAGAACTGAGAGAGCAACAAAACATCCACAAATAATGCAAATAAACTTTCTAGAGGAAAAACTGGAGCAAGTTTCCCCTGCGGCAGATGTTTCACTTGCAAAGCCAAAACACGGGAGAAGGGGGATCCCTCCAGCAGCTGCGGTATCGCCTTGGGGAGCTCGCTCCCCTCCCAAACACTACGAGGAGCAGCCCCAAGCTCCATGTTCAACCTTCGCTCCCCTATTTTGTCCTTCCACTCCCGTAACTGCCTCCAAAATCATTATTCCAAGTACCAAAATACCACAGAAGCCACTGAAGAATCCACATGAAACATTTGTTTGGTCTTCAAACAAATCCATTTATTAGTTTGCATTTCTTTCCGCAGAGGTTTTGACTGCACTCACTTATTATTTAAAAAAAAAATATCTTAGAGGAACCCATTTAAAATGTTTGGTTTTACATGTTTATGGGGGTTTCTTTTTAAAGACACAGAGGTCGGTGTAGTTCTTTGTTTTACCGTATGGGCTTGAATGATGTTTCAAGACAGCAGTTCAGCTTTTTAAGCTTAAATAACCACATTTTGATGGAAACTAGCCATTGGTATACCCAGAGCAGAGTGCGCACGAAAAGCGCTGTAAAATCCCTGCTGCAGAAAACACATTTTATATCAATTTGCAGTGCCAAAATCCTACCAAACTGTAAACCAACTTAGAAGCCTCCACCAGCATGATTTAGATTAAAAAAGCTGGAAAAACAGACCGATATTGCTTTATTCAAAACGTGTAGTTTAGACTTCTGTTCATAATACAGCAAATCTGCAAAGAGAGATCTGCAAAAAACCCAGATTTCTAGATACCTGATGGTTCCAGAGGAAGTTTTAGTGGAAAAGCACCACAGAAGAAAAAAAAAAATAAAACATTGGTTTTCAATCCTAAGGTAACAAGCGTAAACCACACTCATCTCACTGGCTTTGTCCACAATAGCAAAGCGGGTATCCGTGTTTCAGCAACTTCTACCTCTGGCAAGCCTCCACAAGTAGTTTTGAGAGCATGAAGTGCTAATTTAAACAGAAGACCGAGGGATTTCACCACTGTAATAATAAAACCTGCTCCGGGATGGCTATTGCTGAAAACAGCCACGGTAGCCAGCTATTAAATAGGCTAAACCTTTAGGATTCATTTGCACGTGGTCACAATTCAAACGACTGCTAAATTCAACCCTCCTCAGCAACAACTCCAGGCATCCCGCGGAAATCGGCTCATTTAGGAATTAGCGGTGCCAAGGCGGAATGTAAGAGCAAGGCCACGCGCACCCGAAACGCTCACGAGCTGGAGACCGTCGCCCTGCGAGAGGGATTTCCACTTGAACCTCCCTCCCTCTGTCACTACCGGGGGTGTTTCGCAGAGGGTCTCGCCTGGCTTTAGTACACAAGGGGATATAACCGCAGGGTGGGACGAAGCACGGGTCCTCTTTGCACCTACAGGAGACCTGCGCAAGGTAGCTGCAAAGTTAACAAAGACGGGGAGAAGACTCCAACTCCAAATTCCCTCTTGCCAAAAACCTACCGACTTGATTGCACTAACCCACTATGCCTCCTCTTCCTCCTCCTCCTCACCCTGGCTGTCCATCCAGCCCCCCAGCCCCTGGTGTAATACTCAGGCACGTTTCTGGTTGCCCCCATTCCCCTCTCCCATGTCCTCCTTCCATTCCCCCAGCACGAGGAAGGGAACGGAGTGGTCCCGGCTGTGCAGCTCTCCTGCCAAACAGAGGTTAATGGTCCCCTCTGGGGTAAGGCAGCTGTAAAGGACAACTTGTTTCTCTATCAAGCAGTCAAATATAGAACAGGGATGTGAAAATTCAAAGTTCAGAGCCTGCTGATGACCCGTCTGGGAGGAACAGTGCAGTTGCAGAGGATGGAACCCATTCTCCCTGCTTTCTCAAGAAGAAAAAAAAAAAAAGAGCAATTAAAAATATAAATATGCTTAAAATGGAAAAGCAAGCTCTTAATTATGGCATAACACATACAGCATGTTCCAAATTACGGCCTGTCGTACACATCTTGATGACTGCTGTTACACAGCCTGCCTTGAAAACAGACAACTGGCTTGTAAGGGAACGGTAGCTCACTCTTCCCTGGAGACCAGTCACGACACCGGTCCAAAGCGTGCCCAGCTCTACCTCTGAGTAGCAGCTCATCTCTGTCACGCTACCACATGTATATGTATGGAAGGAGGAAGAATCTGAAGCCTGTTATATTTTAAATAGTAAAAGCATGGAAATAAAGTGAACATGTTTTCTGCCTTCAACAACAGCTTAATTTCCACTCAGTTTCTCCAGATGTACACTTAAAGGCAGTTGACAATTTCAGTAAGACAGAAAATTCAGAGCATGATTGAAAAAATCCAGAATTCACCACTCACAGCAGTCCAGCACATCTGACTTTCAGTCCTATTTTTAGTCACTAAAATAACCAGAGGTTTAGTCAGAAGCCTGGAAGAATATTCTTTAAAACTTTCAAAAGTCAAAAACCTAATAAAAATCCAGATTTGCAGCTACAATGCAGAAGACAGATTTTCCCTTATTCTGCGCAAGAATCCCTTTTCTCACGCAAAAAACTCATCCCACACTGACAATGGCTGACCAAACTGCTCCTGAAGAACCTCAAATCCCACATTTTACAAAGAAAGCAAAGCTGTGACCGTAGTTCATTCGTGTTCTTAAGAGAATGGCAGGAAATGTAATATACAGAAGACCAATTAAATCCTATTTGACAAACTCCATATGGAATGATTTTGTTATCTCAAACCTGAAGAAAACACAGGAAATAAGGTTAAAAAAAACCACACACCCCAACGCCCAACCTGCCTCGTTTCCTAGAGAGCAGAGGAGTATGTTGAGCAAAACATGCTCTGGGGGTTGAATAACTCGTTTTATCACCAACTGCCCTCCAAGTCATATGCTGCCATCGAGCTCCTCCATCCCCTCAGCCAGGGCTCAAGGTCCCTGGCTTTTGTTTGCCCCAGCTTTAACGCAGCACCCAGAGCGAGGGCTGCTGTTCGCGAAGGTCCTGCCTCTGCGCCAGTTTTACATCACCTGTTATTGTTCCGACAATTTCGGCAATTGATGCACTCCGAGGGGTCAGCCTGCGGCACTGCTGTGTACATCCCACCGCCCTGCAGCAAGGAAGGATTCATAAAAAAAATAAGCCAAAGAAAGAAATCAATCACTATTCAAACATACATGAGAGTCACTGAGAAGGCAGTTCAGCTCACGCTAGCACCCCAAGCCCCTCGCTTCGTTTTCAAACTCTAATCACCTTATCAATCTTCAGATCTGTGCCCTGTAACGTGGCATGGCAACACTGAGCTATTATACAAAGTCAAGTGGAGGGTTTTTGCCAGCATGTGTGTCAGAGAAAAGTAAATAACTGCAGCTTAGACAAGTATGCGGTAATTTCCCTGGTCTGTTTTCAGCTTAATATGCTCAGGTTTAATTTAATAAACACACTGTAAATATGTTTATTTTTAACACTGATGACAGACATGAAAGCAAATTGCTGTTCATTAGCAAACTGTGCCCGTTTGGGGAGACAGAGTATTAAATTTGCAGGGCTGATGTCACAACATAAACCCATCCCACTTTCCTGTAATTACGCCGATTAGATCAGTTTACCTCGCTACACTGATTTTTGAAACATTTAATATTTTTACAGATGGGGTAATTCCTTAGCCAGCAATGACTCTGGGTGAGAGGGATTTTGTGTTGTTAGTTTTGGCTGAAGGGGCCATTACAAGCAAGTAAAAATGCCCAGATTAACACATACCTCATTGTTAAAGACTAGGCGGACACTGATGCGGGAGCCACTTGAAAACGGCGCTGCGGAGCTGGGCTACCGCGCCGTGTTTTGGGAGGGGAGCCCGTCTGGGAAAGCTCACCTGGCTTTTGAGATTCCAAGTGGTTGGTAACTTCTAACAATCCCTATTTTCTGCAAAGACAGGGCTTATCCTTCAGTTTTGGAGGCCTCTCAGTGCAATAGGGAGCACTGAGGAAACGCCTAATTAGTCTTGATTGCCATCCTGGCCAGTTTCTCTCTTCCTCGTTTAGCCCAATCAATGAAACAATAAAGTCCTAACAAGGATGAGAACATCCTGTTCCTCTGCACTGTCTCATCCACGTGCCAGTCCTGGTCCTTCTAGGTGGGAAGAGATTGTGTGACTCAAACTTTCTACAACATGGAGGGGGCAGAAGAAAAACTCAACCCAGTCAACCGTTTGCAAAGAGGCAGCAGCATTGCATGTCCCATCTTGCAGACACTGAGGCTTGTGTCCCGACATGCCTTATTTCCTTCCTTCCTTCCACCCCAAAAAATAAAAATAGGAGGGACAAAACATCAATGCAAGCCCCCAGGCTTTCTCACAGACCAGCCTTCAAGCACTGCAAAACCTTCCCTTTCTGAGGGCTTGTATGGCCGGAGACTTTTGGAGAGTTTCACCCACTGGGAGGTTGGACTGGTCCAAAAACCCACGGTTTGCTCCTAGGTTGTTCTTGAAAGCAACAAAAAAGTGGCACTTCTTGCTAGACAAGCAGACCAAAGAGAGCATCAGGTGAAAAACCAACTGGTCTGGACTTAAAGTTGGAGTTAACTGAAGTGGCAACTACCGTGCAAGTGCTAATTTGTTGTTCAATAAAATGAAGTACTTGTGTTCAATTACTAACACAAACAATAGCCCCATTTTTTTTTTTTTTTTTGCTCCAGAAACAGCATGGGTTATTCAGACTTTTGAACTTTTTCTTTCAGTTTTCCTGGGCAATGTTCACAGTTTTGAGTAAGTTTAGTAAGTTTGAATGCAAGCCATCTGTTTCCATAGACAATAATGAAATCATTATTCTCTCTTGGAAACGGGACACATTTCAGCAAATGAAGTATTTTTCCACAGCATACAAAGGCTGGATCACAGACTTAAATTAGTTTTTAATTTTATTTTGAATTTCAAAACAAAAAATGAGCCTGTCTCAACAGTCACAAACAAGGGACTGAAAAAAAAAAAAGACAGCATTATTACGTTGCTGCACTTCAAGATGTATGGGGCATTTTATTTTATGGAACCTCCTGCTACATTCGTGCTTTGCCATAATTAATAGCATTGCTTAGAGTTACAGATCTGAAACAGGTGGGGGAAAAAACGGGTGATCCATAAAGCTGCAGAATAAGCAGCTATAATTAAATCTATTTAACTTGAAGATTGAGAAATACCATATGTACAAGTAAAGTATCTCAGCCCAGTACTGAAGCATTCTCAGAGCTTACATGCTGTTAGGAGGAGGGTAGAGGCAGATTTCCCAGAGTAAGTGGAATTCTTGCTGTCATCTGATATTCTCAAATGAAAACCATGATGTTTGTATCAGAAATATCAGCCCAGTTGCTTCCTCTGGGATAAGTAATTTAGTGGAACTGGCTGTTATCAATGGATGAGTATTTCCCCCACCCAAATTCAGTGTGCTTCTACAGTCTCTGAATAAATCCCAAGGTCTGGGCTGAGCCCTCCACCCGGTGTAAAAGCTTACGTTCACAAGATGGTGGGGATGTTCATAGTCTACATGTGTCCTGGACAGGGAGTTGGTGTGCCCTGGGTACAGTCCAGCTCCTCCATTCACGATCCCATTAACTCCATTAGCAACTTTATGATGGACATGCGGACAGCCGTTGCTGAGGCCGCCGTTGCTTATGAAGTTTCCGTGGATGCTGCCGTTGACTCGGCTTGTGCCAGGTAAGGTCGTGTACTCGATCATTTGCCTGTTGATATCTGCCCCTTGATACAGATAGCCAGGAGGGTCATATTCTGCAAAGACATTGTTACCAAAATTATCACCAAAGGAGAAGTTAAACGAGCATCTCTAAGAAACTAAAGAAACTTAATTTTCTCTTTTTACAGGCCTTTGTAAATTAACTGTAATACGTACATTAACTGTAACGTTAAGTCTTTTGCATACAAACACAGAAACGTAAAACAGTGACATCCAGGAGAACAGACCAGGAATGCTGGTCTGAAAGGACTCGGCTGACATCAGCCACTATGAAGAGCGTCCCAAGAATGGGCCATTTGTATCATCAACAGACCCTCTGCCATCTGCTACGAAGTAATGCCAGAAAATATCTCTGGGCTGCAGTTGAAGACACTATCTTATTTTGCAAGAATTCTTGTTTCATATCTCTCTGACAAAGAGTCAGGACATTTTAAGATAACCACAGGCTGTGGAAAGCACAAGGCTGATTTATGCATTACCAACAGAAAAGCCTAGCGAAGAGATTCTGCTAGCACAAATCGTTTGGTGGGCAGAGCACCTTGCAAAGCGTGCTTAAGCTCCAGCACATCTGCTCAAGGCTCCTACTTGCAAATGAACAGATCTTCCTTATTAACACCTCTGTAAAAGGTGTTGAACTCCACTGTAGCGTGAAGGGACTGAGAGGTAACAAGGGACTTGTCCTCCAGGTGCTGCAACTTCTTTTTCTTTCCAGATACACACGAGAGAGGGAGAGATTCGAGGTCTAAGTCTCCACATTTTAACAAGTACCTATGATTACACACGAGTTCTGTCACTGCAATCAGCAGAAATCTATGCAGGTGCTTAAAGTTAAACATAAGCTGAAGAAACTTTGCCCAGATGTTTCACACACCATGCTTTGGGTGAAACTGCAGCACAACTGTAGAGCAATGCAGCAGGGCAGCGAGCATCAATGTGAAGAAATGGAGACATTGCTGCTTTGAAAAAACTCAAATCTTCACCTAAGGCACACCTAGAAAGTACAAGTCTCTAAATAAAAGCCAGTTGGCTTAAAACAGGAAACTGCTTCCCATTCATAAAATGTAACATGAACGTTACTAATTTTACTCCGATAACATTGTCATGATGAAAGGAAACCAAAAATAACTCACTCTGCATTACGTTTTGCTGACGGTTCTTCCACAGGCACATGGCAATGAAAACAATGAGAATAAGGACCATCACCCCAAGGACACAGCCCACAATCAAGTACAGCATGTCACTGCTCCGAACGGGGCCGTTGGAAGGCCCAGCTCCGCTTCCCCCAAGCCGGTCGGGGGGATTTGGTGGCGTACTCAGATCTTTCACTGGATATTCGGATGCTCCCGGCGTGCGTTTCACTGGATGAAATGAGAGACAAGCACAGGTACATTTGCTGAATGCGTCCTCCAAGTGTGTTTTCACTATGAAATGAAAGTAATTACCTGCCGAGTTAGAATCCTAATGCCTCAAAAAGAAAGCTTCCAAGTCAATATTAAAACCTATAACGAGGAGGCCAACTACTATTGGGTAATAACCATTTTCCAAGGCAAATAGTTATTATCCAGCTTGCTAACCCTCTCATTGAGGTCACTCAAAACTTTAACGAGCAACTTGACATACACATGACTAGAACTGCATTAAGTCCCAACTTGAAAGAGCACAAATCTTTCCACTTCTGAGGTCAGGAAAAAAACCACAACATGCATTTCTATCACCTAACCACTGCCAGATGACCTACTTTTATCTGATGTGAACCCTGCTAACCCCATTTTCAAAACCCTACTATTGAAGATACTAAGAGCTGAACAGCAAAATCACTGAAAATGAGATGCTAGTTTAACCCAGGAATTAAATTTACATTAGTTTTCAGCACACCACAGCTCAAATTCATTTCATTTGACACTGAAAACCTAGAAGAGGTGCCTGGCTTAGGAGCAAAGCTGGTTAGAGACACATAAGCACGTCCACACAGATATGTTAGATAAGCTGGATCACCCCATAAGCCTGGAGGAGATGCATTTTAAGGAAGATTCAGTAAGAATGACAGATTACATCCTGCCAACTTTAGAGAAGAAAGTTGAATTCCTTGCAGGAGGAGGACCAACCGTGTGTGCTGCCTTGAAGCCCTGCAGCTCCCAGCCCCTCTTTTCAAAGGCTTTGCTATTAACTTAGCTAAATTTTGATGCTTCCGCTCCTAGAGAGCTTTTTTTTAAAAAAAAAAAACCAAAAACGTTTTTTCATAGCATGCATTTGAAGTTTACTGTCTGCATTTTCCCTTTACAGCCTTACTTGGGTTTAGAGATTAAAGGAGACAGGAATTCTTCGCAAAATAAATGTGACTGCCATATCTGACACTTCCAGAGAACAGTACAAACTTTGTGCCAGAGGCATGCAGGATTAGTGATGGAGGCAGCCAACATAACCATCAATTGCTGCGGTCTGCACTTATACAACGTGTCACAGAGCCCCAAAGACATAAAACAGACATACAAATCAATTCTGTCATCTTCAAGCGCATGGTTGTCTCCTAAGAAGAGGCTATCAGCATAGCAGGGGAAAAAAAAAGCAAACCAAAAAAAAAAACCCCAAAACCAAAAACAAAAAAAAAACACAACCCAGAACAACAATACTATCTTTTAGGCCAGACAAATCTGCAGAGCTTTGCTAAGAGGCCTTCTCGGGAGTGCAAGGTATCAGTTTCAGTATGTTCAAAACAACCCCAGCTTCGGAAGACAAAACAATCCTCCAGAACATTCCAGAAAATTATGGTCTTCATTGCAGCTGACTTTTGCGCTGAAAAAAAAACAACCACTCAACACAGCAGATATTTCATGCCATAAACCACCACCTTCACACGGTCCAGCAGGCAAGCAGACGTGCTCTTTCGGTGCTCACCTTTGGTTTCACAGATCATGACGTTGCTGTACTCGCTTTCACCACCTTCGTTATAGCACTGCATCTTAATGTCGTAAGATGTTTCTGGCTGCAGGTGATTTATCAAGTGCCATTGCTTCGTACCTGGGAGGGGGGGGAGGAGAAAAAAAAAATATAAATCAACTGCGTTTCATTTACTCGCACGAGCCAGAATTAGGTATGAGTATATCACAGCGTCTTTCTCTAAAATGAAGTGGTATCGCAGCTTTTGCTGTTTGCACAAGAGTCTTTATCAACAATTTATGGACTTAACAGAAGTCATAAGACTCACACTGCCTTGCAAAATAGATTCTTAGAAGAACCTTTTGATGAATAAATGTGGGTTGTTTTTTTTTTTACCCCGGTATTTTCAATTGTGGGTGGGTTTTTTTCAAAAACCTTTCTCTACAAAAAACAGAAGTCAATAAACTCAAAAAATATCCAAGTTTCCAGCATCTGTACATTTAAAAATCAACAGCAATTCTGTGCATCCTAAATATGAAACTACTGGAAGGATGGGTTTAGGATGGGTTACACAAACTAGTTATAATACATAGGGTAAGTAACAAGGAGAAACTACACAGAAAACAGATTTAACTTGGGACAACGGAAAAACTTCACTGTGATAAGACCCTCTCTCAATCTGCCATCCTGCAGGGTCCCTAGAGATGCAAGGCACCGACTGAAGCCACCCGTTTTTTGCAGGAAGGATACATCTGGGTTGCTCAACTTAGCCGAAACCGCAAATAATTGAACGTGCATTTTATTAAACATACTAGGAAACAAAATTAGACAGCGTGGCTGTCTCTCGCGCTGCCTGCCCCTGCAGAGACGGATCCCAAGCCAAGCAATCTTCTCTAATAGGACGGTTTTGTCATCTCTGGCTCCTGGCCAACATTTCATTTAGACACCCTCCTGAAGTACTGAGCACTTCAATATAAATCACTCTCGGTTTTTACTTTCACAGGCTTGTGACAAATTTTAATAAACAGCGGGGGGGGCG
>JAVJGJ010000036.1:5639303-5660302 GCA_035590215.1 Microhierax caerulescens | reverse complement strand
TTTTTAAAAGGGTTTTCCACTTCTGGACCAATACAGACATTATCTAATAACTTCTTCCAGGAAAATTATGATCTAATATGAACAGGGGGAAAAAATAACCTGATTAAAAGGCAAAATGAAGCACAAACATACCTGCATTTGCAGCGCACTACAGCACTTGAGGCTAAAAGTAACTTCCTTATAGTAGGATAAGCAATTAAGCAAGGTAAAAGGAGAGAAAGGCAGTTACACAGAAGGTACTGCCTAGCTTAGAAAATCCGTGCTGGGGTAAATCATTTTAAAAGCCTGCTAGTTATTAGTATGGTCTGTAACACAGATGAGCTTACCCTGGGTTAAATCTCATTTACACTGCTTTCTCTTTACTCAACTACTTTAAGCTAAACCAGCTTAAATAGACCTACATTAAGGATTTGCAGCAGTGTAACAAGAAAAACTTAAACCCAGTATTTAGTTCTCAAGTTTCCACGTAGAGAAGGCTTGAGAAGGAAGAAACAAGTTCATGTGTGGGCAGAACTTGACATTATGTAGTTGAGATAGCTACTTCTGTGAAATATACTGTGAAGACTTAGTTTGGGAAAAGCAGTTTAGATTTCATATAAACACAGCCAACATGGCTACATGATGTTCCTCCCCGTCAAGCAGTGTTATTTAATATACGTATACTGCACCGTACCTTCCACGATATCCCTCTTGTAGTCACTATCGTTGTCACTGTCTGTAGGCCGGTAATAGATATAAAATCCTTGGATGGGTGTGTTGTTGTTGCTTGATGTAATATACTAAAAGAGAATTTTATAAGACTGCGTTAGAGAAGAAAAATTTTAATTGAGTCCTGCTGAGCTGTCATCACTGAATATCTTATCACTTTGAAATATGGTTGTTTTTTTTTAATAAGGTTGCGCAAGCAAGGTGTAGGGGGAGGTTTGCACAGAGGCTCCAACAGAAAAGAGGATTATCAATTGCTGTGGATTTATAGATACAGATAAGATGAGCTCAGTGCCAGCTCTTACGGGGTTGCAGGAGAGCGCACTGCCATTGAACTCCTCGGACCAGTTGAAAAAATGAGGGTAGCACAGTGACAAGAGAGTGAGCTGGGGCTGACACTTCCCTCCCACATCACTTTCTAAACCATCAATTAGGGTTTGACCATGAACGGTCTGAAAGCTCGCGTGATTAATGGAAATGGAAAAGTTAAGATCATTTTCACTTCAGAAAAGAGTGAAGGTCACTCTAAAATTCAGCTCGGTAATATTTTACTTTAAACTATGCAGCCTCCTGAGGAACCAGAGGTTATTCTAAGTTTATTATCCTTAACATCTCTTCAGGCTGAGCTAGCAGAGCAAACTAACACTGGGAATGTTACACGTTAAATCCTCCAAAGTATACTGGGGGTTAGATTTCAAAACAAGAGCAAAGAATTTCTGTGGGTTTCAATAAGGACTTTAAAGTACTTGTTTACAAAAGACGAGGTAACAGGGGAAAGGAAAACGTTTCTCTAACATGAAACCTCTACTGGAAGCGAGGGAAGACAGCGGGTTTCAAACCCAGTGCCCGCATCCAGCCACCACAGCCTGGATTGACAAAAGCAGCAGGAATGGCAGGAAACGAAGCCAACTCACTCACAACTCATGGCATGAACAGGGGTTTGGACAGAGTTAAGCCCACTGGTGCCTCTTAATATGTCTGTGCCAAAGCAGGTGGACTAAGGCGGCTGTAGCCTTTCACTGGAGCTGCCAGTTGGGCTTACATCTGGTGTAACCTGAGGAGGTGGTGCACGGCATCCCCAGGGAGCTGGAAGGGGAGAGCGAGGTGGAGGGAAGCTGGGAGACAGCATGAAAGGCAGCAAACAACTGACAGGGCTGCCTCCAAGGAGAAAAAAAGGGTTTGGAAATGGGGAGCAAAGGGCTCGAGGGACATATGGTCCAGTAAGTTACCCAAGTCTACCATAAAATCATGAAGTATCTTAGTATCTTAGCCCTCTTCTAGGAACAAGATCATCTCTGAGTCCTGGAGGGAGAGGGGGGAACCACCACCCACTACTCTGCAATCAGCTCCTAATCCTTGACTTTTAAGAGCCACAGCAGCAAAAACCGGCCTGCAACTGCGAGAAGGAAAGGAGACAATTATACCTACCGTCCATTTTAACATGATCTGAGTGTCACTGATGGCTTCAGTATAAGCAATGTGAGGTCCTGTGATAGGGCGGTTTGAAAACCGGCTGGTAAATCCAGCTACTTGGTAAGGGCGGGATGCTGCACTGCGTGGGCTCTCCCCGTAATTGTTCACAGCAATCACACGGAACCTATACATTTCTCCTTTTAAGGGAAAAAGCGAAAGAAAGTAGACGTTGTAGCAAAACAAGTACCAGAAACAGGATTCAAGGAGAGACTAAACAGATTAGGAAGCACTTTTTGCACAACATCCAATTAGAAAAAACATAGGACTCATTGCCACAGACTAATGTGCACATCAAATATAAACAGCTTCTAAAAGTGATGAAGGAAATTCACTCCAGAAAAATCCAAAGGCTATTAACACACTGAGATGGAGATGCCTCCATCAGCTCAGAAATTCTGTAAACTGCAAAGTGGTGGGCACCAAGAAGATGCTTCAAAAGATACCTGTCAACATCTGTTCCCCCTACTCTTGCACCCTTTCCCTAAGCTTTCAGGCTGGACACTGGGAGAAGTCAGGATAAACATTTTTCCATTAATGTATTTTTTCTCTATTTGCATTCTGTATGCTTACTGGGACAAATAAGTTAAAAATAGCAATAATACATAACCCTCCTCTACACACGAACAAGTATTAAATTATGGTGGGGTGGGTTTTTTTCCACTTAGAAAGCCAGACATCAACTCAAATTCATGTAATGAGTTCCTATTCCACACAAGAAAAACATGCCTTACCAACCAGAAACAGGATAATCCAAGCAGAAGTTAAAATGAAACAACCGAAGAGTTGCAGCACTCTCAGCAGGAGTGCAGTCATCTAAACACTGACAACAGCAACAGCTAAGGTGAAGGAAAGATCATTTTTTGATACCTGGCTCCAAGTTCCGAACTTCCACAGAGAGCTTGGAAGGAGAAATGTTATCAGCTGCAACTAGCCAGTCACTGTTTCGACCCAGGCGTTTATACTCCACTTTAAAGGCCGTAATGGGGGAGCCACCGTTTGCTCGTGGTATCCACGTGACATAGACAGATGATTCCGATGCTGTGGAGATTGTGGGTCGGTCGGGAGCTTCTGGAACTGAAATGAGAAATTCAGTTACGAGACAGTTAGGGTCGGCTGAAACTTTGTTTTCTGTATCAACCGATTAAGTGAGTTGCTGATGATTAAATTAGACTTTGTGTATTAACAAGGAGAATCTTAAATCCTCCTGTAATAATTACTCCCAATACTCCTCTGGAAGAGATGCTTGAAGAGCAGAAGACAGAGGAATCAATGACTTTATCAATATAATAATCAAAAAAGATACAGTGTTGCACTACCCCAAGTCATCTCTACATTGAAACAGAAACATATACTAAGTGAACAGGAAAAATATGGTTATCATTTCCAAAACCCTGACATTCCCCCAGACCCAGCGAGACTTCAACTCATCCACACTAACGAGTGTTGTATTGCCAGAGAAATGAGAACAAAGAGCAAACAAAGCATGCAATAAATTATATACTTACTGAACTCACTTGAAGTTACAGACAGCAGTGGAATAGAGAGAACGGAAAGAGGTGGTGTTAGCAAATCTGGTTATAACCAACCCGACAACCGATGAGAGCCGTAAGGCTTTACTGAACTAGCCTGTATTCGTTCATACGTAGCTGGTCACCAGTGAGAGAAGGAACTGAGCAAGGAACAGCAAGCTGGCAGCTTTGGGGGCATGAAGCACTACGTGTGTCCCCCTGTGTGGCTTGCCTGATGTTTAGCACTGTCACCAGCATGCAACCATTCAGCTCCTCACTTGCATTATTAAACCTCTCTGCACACCTTTGGCTGCACCGAAAATTTTAGATACCAGGTCACCTTTGAGCTCTTGGCCCCTGAGTAAATTTGCCTGGGTCAGGTCAATGAGTTTGAAGGCTGGGGTGGTAAGAAAAAGGACTATAAACATGCTGTTGTCATGGGAAACCAAGCTAAAAAAAAAAAATATCACACCGGCTGGGAACTGGCTGTATCTTCTTGCCATCAGAAATAAGCCCATCCCTGAGAAGCCACAGGAAAACGTTCAAAACAGATATAATCTGGTTTGAGAACTTAAAACTCTGACACAGCCATTTCCTATTTTCCCTCTTCTTCTAGATCTTTCACAGTAAAAGAAAAGAGAAAACTAGAGTGTTTAACAAAAAGCAACTGCAGGTTTAAAAATGAGCAGCAAAAGCACGGTTTATACCTGAAAATCTTATTTTTTGAGCACCACACATGCAGCTAATAGAATCCTTGGAAATATTACATGCTCAGTAGATTAGGGCATGCATTTGCTAAATTCAAAGTTTTAAACAGTCCATTACAGATGCTGAAGTCTGTAAGAAGTGCACTGCCATTTGGTGTCTTAACGTTGCTGTGGAAACCTGAGATATCAAGGCAGGTGCTTAAAATACTAACTCACTGACCGAAAAAAGGTAAACTTTCAGTTAGTCCCAAAGTATGAATGATGATCTTTTACTTTGGAAACACACAGAAGAACAGAAAATCTAGCAGATATCTGACCTCATTCATAAAAGTCCCACAAGAGAGGAGAAACACCTGTAACAGAGAAGCCTGGGGAACAAACAGGAAATACAAGAGATAATACAAGCACCTAGAGCAGTAATAAACACAAGTTAACTTAGATGAACGCGTTTGCAACACAACTTTTAGGACGCGGATTACAAACCATCCATACACTTACCTCCACTGTGTCGAGACAGGTCTGGAAGGACGACACCAAAATTATTTGTGCCTTCGTGAACAATGGGATGTTTAGGAATGCCTACCGGTGGAGACGGAGCCTGAGTGTTTTTTGAGGATGATGTTCTTTCTAAGAAATATGTGATATACAGTACATCAGCTCAGGGACTGGGCAAGAAAAAGAGGTTCATTGCCTCTCACAATAAGCTCGCTCCATGAGATCACTCACCGCAGCACAGGGGACTAAAGCCCTGGCTCCAAATCACAAGCTAAACAGTCAGGACAGCAATTAGGGAGTTTCATCAGGGGAAAGATATATACCAAGAGAGGTACCTTCCCCTCTCAGCACAGGCACTCTCGTGCTGGGGATAAGGGACTGTTCATCTGCAGTACTGCACTTTGAGGTGATGCCACCAGCTCCTGGGTTTCAAAGCCCTCTCTCATCACAAAATCACAATAGGTGGTGAACACTGCACAATGAAATCTACAACCAGGGGAAGAGGTTCAACGAAAGTGCTATGGACGGTGCATTTGGCCACAACTAGACCCAGGACACTGGACTGAGCTGACTGTTGGCCTGTGGCAGTTTACATGCATCGTGAATCCATAGATTTCACAAATACATTACATTCTTAATAATCTTGTCCTTGTGTATTAGCATGGAAAATATCTGCTCACATGTTTAAAAGTATAGCCACCAGTGTCCAAGCTTGAAAGAAAAAAAATATTGCTTTGATTAGCAATGCTTGTTGCAGTCTGCACGCAACTATCAAAACAGCTGGCTTCTAGTCCGCTGAGAGATTTTCACTGCAAAGCAAACCAGAAGCTGTTTTGTTGATATATGAAAACTTGATGATGCAGAGAGTTTCTTTTGTGATACTCTGAAAAACCTGAACAAGGACAGGCTGCTCCCCGACTTAGCTCCTTTAAGCAAGAGGGATCTTACAGTATAGGTCTTAATAATCATCCCCAAAATAGTATTATCGAGCTTTTAATAGCTTTTACTTACCACCAACCCTGGTAATGCACAGGAAAGTCTGGCCTACAGCTATTTTAGCTATTAGAGGCTGTTCTTTAGCAGCTAAATTGCAGAATGTTTCGCATATGGCTTAGCAGACAACATACAGTTGATGTAATTTAAATAAATGTCCTCTCAAGAGCCTAGGACACAGAGAACATTGTGCTGCACCTACCTTTGCTGGTGCGAAATGTCAGCATAGCAGGCTGGCCTTCACCAGCAGCACTCCTCGCCACCATTAAAACTTCATAGAGGCTGGAAGGCTCCAGCTCGGTGAGCCGCAGCTCGTTCTCACTGCCAGGGACACGCACCGTGTGCCAGCTTCCCACTGTACCGACGCTGTCGTCCAGCTGCACAGGACAGGGAGGGAAAGCTCAGCATCAGTAGCGAATTGCATGGAATCCCATGTAATACTCAAATATCTCAGCACTTTCACACACAAGTGTGGCCAAAGGACCTCTGCCACATGCCAGAGTCCCTTATGTTTTCCTGTGTCTACTACAGCTTGTCTCCAAGTGCTTCTGCCACAACTCAACACTTTCACAACTACCTTCACAGCCCCCCCTCAGCAAACTTGGCTTACTTTCCCCTCTCTACACAGATGCACGCATTGGTCATCTTCACTTGCGGCTACAACTAGCAAGAGATCAAATGATTTTAAAGACTTCCATCAGCCGGCAATGTGTGTGACATTAAGGGGCTGGACCCAACACCCTAATGAGAAAGATATGTTCCCTGAACTATCCCAGCATTTCCTGTACTTAAGCATTTTAAAATATTTATTGGCTAATATGGGCAACAAAAAGTATGTCCTAGTTACTTCTTGAGACTGGGGAAAAAAAAAAAGTGGGAGACCAACGATTTGGGGTTTTTTATTAATGCATGTTTGCTTTTTTTTTTTTCCTTAAAAAAAAAACACAAAAAAACACACCACCAAAACTTTTCAACTTAACAGTGAAAGCACCAGCTCCATTTAAGAAAGGAAAGAGATTCAGGGTAGTCTCTTAATGCTTGGCCTTCGCAGGAAAACATTACCCTAAATCCCAAAGGAAAAGACAAAGATTCTACCAAAAATAAACTACTAAACAATATAAGACTTTAATAAAACATGGAAGGCAGATCTAAATACTACGGATTATCAAAGATTATACCAGAGGTCTTTGTTCCAGTATTTCCTTCTGAAGCAACCACTCTTACAGCTTTTATCCCCCAACTTTTTTATTCCCCCATCTTTTAAAGAGGGAAATCAATAAAATAATTTAATGACACAAAGAGAACACCGCCCAAAAAAACCATGGTAAACTCCCTACTGAGAAACACATGAGTGAGTACAGTTAACATGGAAAGGATTGTTATGAATGAAGGGTAAGCATCAAAAAGGTCAAAGTAGTATTCAGAGCTTTCAGTGCTTATGTGAACCAACCACCTTTGGATGAGAAATTGTATCAACAGACTTTGGCACTGGGTTTTCAGGAACTAACAGGTCAAAATTCTAAGCATTCCCTCCAGGCTAAGACAAGATCAGGATGTAGAGGATTAAAAAGCTTATGAAAAATAAACCAAACAGCTTTGCCATGCAGAAAACTGTTTGCTTGGAAGAACGGGCACAGGCACTACTTGATTCTCATTTTAATCGAGTGCACTGTTGACACGCCTATTGTGTCCTTAGAAGTGGTATCTGCTTTGGAAGTTTTAGTTCAACTTCGTATTCGGTAACTTCAATTTAATGGAGTGTCCTTGGGATGCAGAGGAGCAAGCTTGTTGACATACTAAGCTAATGCTTGGCTTCCCTTCTGATCTCAAGTGTACCCACCAGATTCAAGTTTGCTCAGACAAATGGATTTTTAACATCACTGAAGTTGCATACAATATGCCCCAGAGCCCCATTCCCCATAGACCATAATGACACAGTAAAGGAAAAGAAAGCTTTGGCCCTGCTGAATAAATCTTGCTTAAAACTAGACAGAACAGCATCCTTGTGACAACTTCAGTCATCCCTAAAACGAGCTGCCTGCATGGCCACGGTAACATTGCGGTTTAACTGTATTCTATATTCTCTCTGGCCTGACACCACATTCTTGTTAACGCCAGCACTGCAACAGTTATTGGTTCCTTGAGAAACCTAAAACAATGAAATCCATCTGCCGCGGTGCACAGCTTCAATGCGATGGAGAAACGTTACCTTGCGGTATTTGACAAAGTAGGCGTTGATGGGCAAGCCCCCATCCCGCCCCGAACGCCACACCAGGTTGTATATGTCTGGCTTCAGTGTCTGCGGGGGGCTGAGGATGATGGGGGCCTCGGGGGGAGCGGCTATATTCGAGGCTTTTTCCGTTGCAGCTGCTTCCAAATGCAATTTTGTTGGAGGCGAGCTTGAAAACGCTGTTGCTGCACCAAAATCACCCTCACTTTCATCGCTCCGGGCAATCTCCACGGGAGCCATTTCTTCTGCTTTCGAGCCAGTTTCGAAAGGAACTGTAAAGGGAGGACTCTGGTTACTTCTTCAGGATGACGTATGTTTGCCCTGCAGAGTGGACACTAAATCATTTAGGAGTGTCATTTCCAAACAAGCCCTGCTGCAAAAAGCCAGTTAAGAGATGCCCACGCAGACCTGAGCATGGTGCCAAGCTGCACGCTCGCATGCCAGCTAATTTTTCAGGGAAGAACAGTGGGTTTTGGTTTGTTTCTTGGTTGTTGTTCCCCCCCCAAAGCAGCAAAGAGAGAAAACCTGAAAGGCAACATCTGCAGGCATGGTTTGACTAGTGTCTCCAATAAATTAAGTAGTGGCAATGCATGTTAAAGGAAAAAAATAAAATAGCTACACTTGTGACACAAACTGAGTAATTTTAAATTAATCACAGTTGTACAAGGAACTTTTCATGGCCTGAACTGGCGTGCACACAAGAGGACATTCTCCTACCTCAGTTTCTGAGGTTTTAGCTGTAATTTCGATCAGCTTTGAAAGTTGCACAACTCTACTACTTCATTTGAAAAATTATACTGAGAATAAACTCAGTTTACAGACATCTAACATGCAATTTAATACCAACGCTTTTCTAGAAATCCTTCTCCAGCCTCCTTCATCCTATTTACTTTTCCTAGTATGAAAAAAAAAATAAATATATATATATATATGCAATATCAGTAGTCTGAAAGAGGCTGCGAGACAAAACAAAGCACTGTTCTGACGATGCAGGGTTTGTCAGCATTCCAGGCAGGAAAGGGGTGGCAGGTTGGACATCTGAGATTATCCAGGACAAGTAAACGTCAGTACTTAAAATGAGAACGTTTGGGAACCAGTGCAGCTCCTCAAGGTTGCATGCTGCAGCACCAAGACTGCCAGATGTTCTTAGCCCTGTCCATCCTTTCAGATTAGTGTAGGTTTATGTTATGTGCTGGGGTCTGGAAGGGGAAGGGAATGAAGGGAACTTGGTTTACAAAACAAACAAATTCCTTGGTAATGTAAAGCCTAGGCAGTGTTAGCCTGGCTGACTCAGATTCCTCCAAACCTCCATTAAAATACCAGCAGCAAGTGTGGCTGCTATTTTTGGCCACTTTTTAAAAAGCTGGGAAGGAAAGTTCTCTTTTCAAATTGAAGACACGCTCTCAGCAAGCATTCCTTGTTTTGTTTCTTCCTATTTATTTAGCAATGCCACAAAATTCGGAGACAGGAAGAAGGGAACAACACAGGGAGGGCGTCCCCAAAGCCAGATGGAGTTTGCTTAAAATGTCAGACACCCCCAGAACAATCTCCAAGCAAAAGGGTATCTACGACTGTCAGCGGAGCAGCGGGAAAGGGATGCACCGCCGCGTGTTAATATTGGAAACAAATGCCATATCCGCTGGAAAAGGCAGAAGGCCCACTGCATTGTGGTGGACCCAGAGGATTTGTGGGTGGGCACAGTACGGTCTGACGCCTGCTGGCATGGGGAAACGGACTCTTGCGCGTGGAGAATAAGTTGTGGTTTAGGCTGGTGACAGGAGACCTGCAGTCATTGCCGTGTTTATTGCTGCAAGAGGGGAGTCATCAACAACTGGCAAGTAGTTTGTGTTTTTTTTCCTTTGGAAAACAACCCCCGGGTAACAATTTCCATTAAGCAATAAGGATCTAAGCTCTTTTTGCTAAGTTTCTCGCATAATTGCTACCCATATAAACCAACACATCAGACTTCTCTTTGCTGCTGTGTCATTATGCAACTTTTTTTTGGCTGGTGCTTGTAGTACCATCTCTTTGCCTTTAGCCACTGAGACTTACTCCTCTTCCTTCAATTCCCAGCCCCACTGTGAAACACGAGCAGCACTGAGTTGGGTCAGATGTATGGCTGTATGTGCCCAAAATCCTGTCTCCAACAACAACCAGAGAAGGCCCAAACATCCCAAATTTAGGTGTTGAAAGAATGTATTCACAGCTTCTACACACATTCTCCATAATCCCCAGTACTTTACAGCTCACTGTTGTGTCTCCCTGTGCCTCATTTTGAAGGTAAAGAGCCCTCACCTTTTCAGCCTCAACTTGGGCAGAACCTATTCCACACCCCTGTGAACCCATCTGCCGCATTTCAAAGCACATTTGCTTGTTCTTCTACACCCTTCTTGAAACAGGGGTGCAAACATGGAAGCAGATTTCAACCCTCTGGCACGCCCTGGGGAAGCAGAGCGGCTTTTGTATTTTGCCTCCACTGTGCAAACAGATCGCGTTCCCAGGCATTGCTTCCCTGCTTCTCAAACAACCAGAGGATCCTGCCTCTGTACGAGCTCTCCAAAAACCTTAGCAAAGGCTGGGAAAGCACTCTGGAAATCTGAACACAGCAAATCAGTGAAGTCACCCATGCCTGGCAAGTCTTTCAAATCACTCTAAGACTGCTCAGAGGTGCCTGGCTTCTATAAATGACAGCTTCAGCCTGCTCTCGACTGTATCACCTACTTACAATAAATGCTGCTCTTTTTTTTCTTGTTTTATACTAACCTGCCTGCTACTCAGACTTCCTGGAGTGTGTTTTTCTCCTTCATTTCCATTAGATGAAGTTATTTTGGAGAATTAACCCTGTGTTTAGTAGCTCTGGGAAGGTACTGCCTTGCATGCAAACACCACAACTGTCTAAAGCCTTAAAATAAGCGCCATGGGTATAGGATCCTAAGGCTATCATTTTACATTTTGGTGGTTTCTCACTATGATGGCAGCTTAAGTTGCCCTGCTTGCTTTTAAGACCATGCAATGAATCACATTGTGGAACAGATCCAGCAGAAAAAAGAAATAAAAAAGAGATACATTTTTCAGCCAAGTAAGTTCTCTTACTGTGTGCTTGCACAAGGCAAATTACAGGAACAAGCTGCTGAGACTAAGAGTTGCTTAAGTTGATCCTACTACCAAAGAAATGCACTGGAATCACCACTTAAGTCATTCAGGTGCTTCGGAAGTGTTACCTGGCACAAATTGTTCATTAAAATGTTTAAATGTTTGAGCATGTCTTTTGGCATGGTTGGGAACTGTTCTAAAACCCTAACAGCTCCCAGAAACTACTTAAGGACTTTTCTATCAAAACCAAATGCCTTAACCACCCTCTGCACCATAATCAGCAGCTAGTACAACTTAGAAACCGATAAAAGTTAATAAACAAAACATTAAAATTGAACTTACTACCATAAAATTCTGAGGCAAAGCAGTGGGATGTTTTTTTGTTTGACACAGACCAAATTCTAGGATGATAATTTAGTTTTGTTTCCACTCAGCAAGGTCCAACAATAACTTATTTATAAAACTATAAGATGGGATCGCTTTCTTGAGGTTTCTTCTTTCTTTCTTCCTCTAAGAGAACATTTAAGCATCTTTTCCAATTATTTACATGAGTTTAAACTCTAACTGGCGGTAACAAAGAACTTTAAATATGGGGCCACTTATTAAATTCCACTGACCATAAATCTCCCTGACATTCAGCTAAATTTACTATGGCAAGATGTTGAAAGAGCCGAGAAACTTAAAGTCACTTCATGTAATTGAAAATCTGTATCTTAGTTCTTGCAAAGGGAACCTGGGGGAGTTTAAACCTGTTATTAATAGCATGGAATATTCCAATGTGAAAAAAGGAAATCTCTCCTTCCCATATTGCTTTTATACTAGAAGAACTGCCTTTTCCTAGTAGCAATTTCAAGAAATTAAAAAAAAATAAAAGCCATCCTTATATAGGTTTCATCACATGTAAGAATGCTAAATCCATGTCACAGACAGGTGTTTCTCCTCTGCCCAAGGTGGAAGGGAGAAACTGGTCTACAAAGCCAGCTTAGACTTGTCGGTTTTGTTTCCCCAGGATACCCACAATACCTACCAGCTGTTAACGTCTTACTTTGAGGCATTTCTCACCTAAATCAGAGAGCCAAGTGTGCATTTCAAGCTTACCAACTGTAAGGAAGGCTTTAGACACCACGGAGCCGTACTCATTGATGGCTTCACACGTGTACTCCCCGGCACGCTCAGGAGTCACGTTCCTGATGTGCAAGGAGCTCCAGCCCGCTTGAGACACAGAGAAGTAGGTGGGCTCCGCCACGGCACTGCCCAGCACTGCTTGAAGAGGTTTCTGCGGTTTTGAGTGAAGCACCCGGGAAGGGTGGCTGGTCATAAGTCCTCTGCTGTCGTACCAACGGATGATGGGAACAGGTAGGCCAGTGGCATTGCAAGACAGCGTAACATCCCCACCATCTATCACAGCGATGCTTGCTGGTGAAGAGACTATAACCGGCCTAGAGCCTTTGCCGAGGGGGGGGAACACAAAAAAACCCCAACATATTTGGCTAAGGAATATGACACACCAAAATGAGTCAATACATTAAAAAAGTCACGCATGCTTCTTTTTAACGACTTTAGCTATTTTTTCTCTAGACAGCCTCTCCAGTCCTCCCTTCTAGACTGAAGAGATCAGCTGAGACTTGTGCTTAGAGAAGACAGATAGAAAACTACACTAAAACGACACTTCAAATTTTCTAAATAATGAAGACCATCACTGAGGAAAGCAGTGCAGGGAAGACTGGCTTAGTCCACTCCACAGACAAGCAGGTCACAAAGTATCTGCTCAGCCAGTCTCTGTGCAGCTCCTACCAATCTTCATAGGTACAGAGCAGGTCAAAAGCTTCAACTGCACGTGACAGGGACAGAATAGGAGCAGCAACATCCTGTACTAGCAGAAACCAAGGTCTCTAGGTATTAGAAGGTACCTTAGACTGAAGAGTGATTAAAAAGACTATTGGTACCTGTTAATGTGATACAAGGGAAGTGTGCAATCCCAGCTCTGACGATCATTTTGTAAACTTGAGGATAAGGAAAGGGCATAACTACTCATCATCCAATACTCCTAAGAATACCAGTTCATCCAGAACAACAGGCCCTTGATTCTATTCAAGAATGTCATGTCAAATTCAGTCATAAACTGATTTAACTGCAGCTGGTAATCTAGGGTTTGAGTATGAAGTAACCACTCTGCCCCAAAATTGCCTACACATCTTAAAATTCAACTGAAAGCACCTTCTTTGTAAGACTTGTTAGAAACAGTGGTCAGAAACACATCAATATACAATCTAGGGAGGGGGAAACAAACAGGAATGAAGCTTAAAGCACAAATGCTTAATTCAAATTCTTGAGGGCTGCAAGTGCTCTTACCTGGCTGGACACGAAGTCTGCCAGTAGACTCCCCAAATCCAATCCCATTGTCTGCTACACACTGGTACAACCCAGAGTCCTCTTGGGTGACGTTGGAGATCCGCAGACCGTTTCCTGTCAGCAGATGTCTTGGGGAGACGTGGACGGGAGCTGCGTTGTGGAGCCAGGTGAGAGTCGGAGCAGGGCTTCCACGAACATCGCACCAGAAATGCACAGTCACTCCAGCGGCCACGGTTTCATCTTGCAGTCCCTTGGAGATCGAGGCAGGTTCTATAAAGGGAAATAATTTCACATAAACCACTGCATGTTGATCTTGGCCTGAGTCCTGAAGAAAACCCTGTGAAACGTTACACAAACTTATCACATACAAAGGCTAAGCAAGCATCACGCAGCTCTAGTTCTACTCAGCCTAGAGCTGTTTTTCCCCACACTCTTGCTTATTTTCATGGTCTCTCCCTTCTATTCCGAACATTCACATTTGCATTAATTACCATAATTAAAACATCTGTATTTTCAAAATAATTCTTTAGCAACATCCCCATAACAAAAAGTGTATTATGTGTCAACAACCAGTTTTCTGAGTTACTCTAAAGTATGCATTTCTAAAACCAAACAGAACAGTCATGGATGCAAAAACCTCAAACAGGAAAATCTGCTACAAAGGAAAGGGGAGATGCAGAATGACTTGCAGCCACGCAGAAGAGGCCAAGTATATTTCTTTTGCTTTTGTTTTTGTCCTCATCCAAACATATCACCTCTCCTCGCCAGCCTTTTGCTTACATACAACCTCTAAAGAGAAACATCTGATCTCTGGCACATCATTGACATTGTATCCCATGTACACTTGGCACTCTGGAGAATAATAAATAGATCAGCTCTTCCCTCAGAGTTTGTTATCCTTTACTGTTTAGTTATTTCAGACTGCAAAAGGATGTGAAGAGATAAATAGTTACGGATTTTAACTTGGGAGAGATACGGTTATTATGAGCATATCTTTATTTTAATATGCTAGGTTGAGAAAGAATGTTAGGCTATTTGTAACCAGATGCCAAAACCAGCAAGCACACAAAGCAAACGTTCATTGCCTGGCCGTGAAAATTTCTTTATTTCTTACCAAGTATAGTAAGTGAATAGTTAGCGTATTTCACTACTCCAAATTCATTTCCCACCATGCAGGAGTAATTTCCAGAGTCCGATGCCTCAAGCCTGTCTGTCACCAGATGAGAGTGCAGCAGTTTCCACCTGCCTTTGCTTAGCACATCCCGGCCGTCTTTAACCCAGCGGACAGAGGATGGAGGCAACCCACTGACAACACATTCTAGCATCAGAGAGCTGTGTCGAGGCACTGCCAGGTTCTGGGGTACCAGGGGGTGAAGTATTTGGAAGCCACCTGAGGAAGAGCCTGGAAGAAAGGAGACAAGGCTTATAACAAACCAGTCCTTTAAACCACACTCTCCCATCCCGTCCTCCAGTCCTGAGGTTTGCCATGTTGTTCAGACACAGCTGCTTATACTTAGGACTAAGTACGATGCTGTAATGCTCTCTTCCAGAAGTCTTGCTCCAAAATCAGTTTGGCAACCAAAGTATCAGCAGTATCCCCTTTTCAAGGGCTAAGTGCTCTGTCTTCTTGGGATTTGAAAAGCAGTCATGCTGCTCCTCCACAGTAAAGGGAAATAAGAACTGAATGCGCAAATAACGCAGAACAGATTTTGCCTAACACTGTATTTGAGACCAGTGGATATTTAGGGTGAAATGCCCATACTAAAAATCTTAGGGATGTTATTTATTCCGTTTGAGATGTATTAATAAAATTCTGGAAAGCTGAACTGAATACTCACGTGTGACTATGAGCTTATGTCCGGTGAGTTCTATTCTGAGATCGTGAGTAACTGGGTTGTATGCTGCACATTTATAGGATCCTTTGTCTTCTAAAGATACATTCAAAATCTGCAGGTTTCCAGATGGAAGAATTAGGTAGTTGTCTGAACAAGTGGGAAAGGAAAAAAAAATTATATATTTAGCTTAAGTTTCAAAAAGACAGATTTCCTTTTAATATTTTTTTAAAAATAACTTGTCAGATGTATCAATCTATTCCAAATGTAGGATCACAAAGAAATCATGCTGCCACACAAAGGATATTAATTTACAAAGGTAGATTTAGATACAATGATTTGCACAGGAAGTTGGGCAAGTTTCTGGAAGCTTTTTTTTCCTTTAAGTTCTAAGAAAAAAAAAAAAAACCAAACAGGCAAGCTTTGCTGGTTATTTATATTGCTGACCAGTAGCATAAATCTCACCTGTTGATTGTTCCAGCCATTTTCCCTGCACTTGAAAGCGAACCTGTGCTTTGGGGTTACTATCTGGCACCTTGCACCCAATGAAAGCTGTACCTCCTTCCTCTGCTGCAACAACAGGTTTCACCGACATATCAAAATTAGCTAAACCTAGAAGAGAATCAGTAAAAAGGTTAAAAGCAGTCACAGCTTGGGAAAGAGGAAGGGCAGTTAGTAATCTCAGTATTTGTGTTTAAAATATTGCTGGTTTCAAGCTGATTATTTTCTCTGGTGCAGCATTTGGACATTCATATCAACAGGCATGGTCTTTCCTGCAGTCTGTAGCAGTACAAGCCCTCCTGTGTACGTATGCTTCCTTACTACAGGAAGGGCCAGCTTTTACATGGGAACAGTGAGGGGAAAAAAAAAAAAGAAAAAAATAGTTCCTACATTCCCTCGAGTGCTCCAGGAAAAAGCAAGCAGAGATACTGGAAAGTCTGCAGTGCTACTCACAGGCTCTGAAGCCACTACAGAAGACAGACAATTTACACTAGCAGCAGGAAGCCTGTCCGTTAAGAAACATGAAATTGTCTTTCTGTGATTATAGTTAACACCAAGTACAGCAGTGCCTCCCACTCGCTGCCTGAGCAATAAGGCAAGCAGAAAGCCTCAACAGCTAACAGCATAGTCTAATTTGCTACTAAAATCTCAAAAGGAGGAGCAAAGTGTGAAAAGATACTCTTCTACTACCTTCCCGTTCAAAGCATCTTCTAGGTTGTTAAGTTTTTCTATGTTAGCCACCCTTAGAGCTCTCCTGAGAAGGTCCTGCTATGGGTCAGTACTTTACCAAAACACTTACTTCTCTCACTTATAAGAAATTTTCCTCCCAAGAGGATTTTGGACATGCTTCATAGATAAGGTACCCTTATAGAGAAATCACTCAAATCCTGCTTGACAAAGGCCCGATTCAGACAGCCCGGTGATCCCAAGCAGACAAATCACATTCACGAAGGAATATTATATTCCCATTCTCAGCACCACATTGTCCTTTCCACATGGAAACCATTGCCTTTCCTCTTCTAAAGTCCTTTAAGATCAAGTAATTTACAGATCAAGCACCAAGGCACAGACTGATTAGAAGAACCAGTGCAACTGAGAAAAGGGAAATTGTCCTTAAAAGGACAGAAGACTGTCCTCACCTGGAGAACATCTATTAGTTTTGACAAAATACAATGCTAGGAGTGAAAAGGAAAATTTGCAGCTGCAACTTATTTCCTAGGAAACGATTCCCACTCATTTCACCTCAATTCCCAACACACTTCCACAACAGCACAACAGCTCAGTTGCTCTTTCAAGATCCTTTTTGAAGAGGACCTTTTGGGTGCCTTGTACTTTCAGGTCAATTTATTGAAATTAATATAATTTCATTGAATAGTATTTGTATTTGATTGAGGTACTTCAGCTCAAAATGAGGCTATCGCCAACACTACATTGATCAGATGTGGGTTTGCCTAGTGGAGTCTTCAAAAGCCTCCAAGGATAGGGATCCCCAAGCACTCTGGGGAACCTGTTCCAGGGCTGCATCACCTGACAGGTCTTGGACGACACAGGGAACAAAAATTGGTGAAAAGTGTGTAACTGATCATATACTAGGTACTGGCTGGCAAAAAAACCCAACCCAAACACCTTGAAACTAGTTGTTTGTTAAGAGTCAAAGAAAAACAAAACCACACAAACCAGTCAAGGTCTATATAATTTGCAAGGAGTGAGGAATATAAAGAAAAATGAACTTACGGCCCATAGATACCATTGCAGGCCTGCTCACAACAGCACCCACGCTGCTGTTAGCAACACACTGATAGCGACCAGACGTTGACAGGCTGAGGGACACGATTGTCAAAGATCCTGACTGGATTTCCACTTCTCCCACCTTGCTTTCCAGAGGCTCCCCATTAAACAGCCAAGAGAGGCGAGCCATGGAAGGCTCAGCAGCACAGTGGAGTTGTACAGGCCCACCAGACTTCTGGACAGCAGACAAGGGCTCAGAAATAAAACGGGGAGTTAAACCTGAAAGGAAAAAAAAAATATATATATTTTCAGCTAGTGAACAGCATTTTCCATAAACACAAGTGGTAAGATTCATGATGCACTGACTGGTGTGAAAGACTACAATCTGTATTATAGTGACGTTCTCTCCCAAGGTTCCTGCCACTGTTCACAGACCTGGCAAACTTCTGGTGGAAGAAGGTTAAAATACTGCTGAAAGACTATTCAGTTTGAACACAGACAAATAAAGAGTCAGTCTCTAAACTCCAAGTTGCTAGTGATACTCAAGCAGGTGTTGCCTTTTCCTCTGCAAGAAGAACACACAACAGATTCCCACTTGCTCCCAAACACCAGGGGAAATGTCAAGATTCAAACCCCATAAAAAGGGTAACAGTAATTAAATGAAGGTAGGTTCAGCATACAAAATGGGTGAGATAGGTCCCCAAGTGTGCACAAAGCAAAGGCATCACGCTTGCTGGGGCTAGCAAAAAATGCAAACCCACTAGATTTATTTGGAGTGAAACAGCACCCATCACCTGAAGAGATGGAGTACAGGAACAAGCAGCTGTATCTGATCCATCCCATATGAAGCTGGCCTGGATGTGACTTGTAAAATTTTAGAAATGGTAGCAGCCTGCCAGGTATTTATGCGGAACAGTCTCAGAGTCTGCAGAACTAATTAAAAATAGCAGGGTCAAAAAAAAAGCTGGATGAACAGCAAAGGTTCTTGTTAATTCCAAATACATGGAATTCATCAGGACGAGAATGATGAATTGGGCATCCATTATCTTCACTGAGTAAAGATGAACAGAAACAGGAAAAGCTGCTAATAAATAAAAGGTTCAGTTCCACAAAACTTGGTTATAAGAATACATTTATTTGCCAGAAGAAAAAATTCCTGCTTGTTTGAGGAGATTTTTTCCTATTCTGGCCAATGAAACACTGGGAATTATTTCCATTTGTTTTCTATGGAATTCTCTGCTAAAGACTTTGTATGAAGGGGTCAAGCAAAAGGCCATCAACACCAATAACTCCTATTTGGTTAGAAATATGGGAGAGAAAAAAATTAAAAGATAGACACAGAGGCATGCAAAAACAACTCCTAGTTTGTAAATGAGCTAAGGAATTCCAGATAGTACAGGTCAAGATGGTATTAAATGACATGCAAGTAAGAGACTGTTTCCTTGTAGGTGGGGCCCTCAGCTCATGCTTTTCTTCTAAAGTCAGTCCATCCAAGCTCTGTTTATGAGTTTCAGATGAGAAACTGTGCATTTTTAACAGAAACATAAACTATCTGCATAAACATAAAATAAAACTGGAAATTAAAGTGTGGCTTCACTTAACAAAAAAGATGAAATCCATAAAAATGGTATCCAAGCATTTCACAGGACTCCAGATGTCCATTTTTAGCTTTTAATTAGAAAACTGTTTTTCCTATTAGTTCGGTTTGCATTTCCAGGGATAAGAGAAAAGCAGTGACCTTTTTAGCTTGCTAGCCACCAACTGCTATGGAATTGCACTGTTACTTTCATCTTTGCCCCTGTCCTTGCTCTTGACACCAACGCTGTGGGCTCAGTGCAAAAGTCAAAATTGGTAGCAGTGACCCGGCAGCTGGAATTTATCTCCTATGACTGCTTGAAAAATAAAATTTATCCCATTTGCTTATAACTATTAGCTATGAAGTGCTAAAAGTAGTAAAAGCTTCTTTTTTGTGTGGTTACATTAAGACAAGCTGACTACACAGAGCAGATGTGTCAATTAAAACCATCCCTCTTCTTTTTTTAACGCAAGAGCTGTTCCAACTGCAGCCACACATCAGCGTTCGTGATTCAAAGATCTGATTCCCCTTTCCCCCTGCAAAATTCAAACCCCTCCCAACCCCATGGGAACACAAGATGCACTGTACGCAGCAAAATCGGGATCCAGCTAAGTCCACAGAGATCCCAAAGAACAAACCTACGTAAATGAGAGTCTTCCACATTCTAGCACTTGTTTTGAGCCAACTTTTCAAAAGCAGAGTCATATATTCAGCTCAAGGTTGTG
The DNA here is from genome assembly GCA_035590215.1 of Microhierax caerulescens. Taxonomy (NCBI): domain Eukaryota; kingdom Metazoa; phylum Chordata; class Aves; order Falconiformes; family Falconidae; genus Microhierax; species Microhierax caerulescens. The sequence continues at coordinate 5,640,384 of JAVJGJ010000036.1, read as the reverse complement.
TTCAAGTGCTCCATGCTTCCTTAAAAGCACATAATCGATAACATGCATTAGGGTTGGGCACTTCAAAATGCATTTCAAATTGCTGCTCACTCAGAAGGATGGGCTCAACCTCCAAAACCTCCAAGCAAGTCATCTCAGCTCAGGTGAGAAGGCCTTACCTGAACTCGTGGCAGAGATGAGACTCACGGCAGCGATGAAGAGCAGTGCCTGTAAGAGTCCAGGAGCTGGATGCATAGCGCCAGATTACAGAAGTTTAAAGCACGAAGCTCCAGACTAAAATGAGGCACAGAAACAGCTACAAAACAAACAAACAGATGTCTACTGTAAGTTTCAGGAGTTAGTCTTTTAACTCTCTTACAACAAAGTGGGGTTTCAAAAAAAAGCACAACCAGGAAACAGCCAATATTCTTTGCAATATAGAAACCATCTGTAAAAATGAGTTAGAAGTTGAACTTAACTATGTTTCCAAGTACTATTCTTAATATAAGATTTTTTTCCACAGCTGGGGTATGAGGCATCTGCACTGAACCATACTGCCTTGATAAATCAGACTACTTTCCAACCAGCAGAACTGAAGTCCAAAGTAAACAGCTTATCTATTGGAGATAATATTGTTTGCAAACAATAATCATTTGACCATCTATCACCAGGCCACGCTCGTTTTACAAATTATTCTGGATCTACACACTGCAATGCAGCTACCACTCGTAATTGCTCTAAAACTGCTTACTGAGACGTGTCATCTGCTTGCTCCTTCTAGCGTGCTTTACAGTCAAATGTCTACTGAAAAAACCCACCAGTATTAATCTTGTTCTCACTTACATTCCCAAAGCAACACTGCTTTCTCATGTATACTTCTGGGGCATCCACCACATGCACTTTTATCTACACGGCTGATTCTACATAAAGCCAGTCCTTTCCTTCGTCGTATCACGCCTGACCATTTCGCTATGTAAGTTTTCACTTTCATCACCAAAAAATACAAACTAAGTCACAAAACCAGCAAAATACAAACTAAGTCACAAAACCAGCAAAATACAAACTAAGTCACAAAACCAGCAAAATACAAACTAAGTCACAA
>JAVJGJ010000036.1:5625585-5639203 GCA_035590215.1 Microhierax caerulescens | reverse complement strand
AACCAGCAGCTTAACTTGCATGAGGTGAGTCTCTAAAACTGTTTCCAACACTCAGAGTCTCCATCAAATACTCTCTTCTCCGAGAAAAAAAAATAAATTTGCAGCTGTCATTCACTTAAATTTTCTATTTTACTTGCGTAATGTTATGATGAATAAGATTTGAGTTCATTTAGCACAGTTACTTCATTTATCAGCCTGGCCATACAATTTCGCTGCTGATAACACTCAACATAGATTTCAAACATCTCATATATCAGACACGTATATAAACACATATCTAACACACATACAATAACTAGGAGTTCTACTGGCAGCACACAGAAACAAGTGCGACAATACACAATTGACAGAACTAAGTCCCGGTTTATTGAGCACTCGCAGAGCTGTCTGCTTTCCAAGAAGCCGGATCCAGGTATCAATAGTAAAATTATTTCCATGGTTTATTTAAAAATAACAGTATTTTATCATCGCAACATCATTGTAAAATATATATGCAAAACAAGCAACAGGAGAAGACTCCAATAATAAAAGAATCACTCTAGATTTTACAGAGCTATTTGCTTACTGCTCCTTCTCCCTGCAAATTGCACTCCAGGCTTATAATGACAGCTTGGGAAGGCTGAAAGAAACGCTGTCAAGTCCTGCTCCCATTTCTGGGCAGTTTTATCTGATGCGGCAAATTTATTTCAGCTGTTCGGAAGACCCGACGCCCAGGCTGGCTCTCCAATGAGAGCCAGGGCTGTTTCGGTAAGGCGCAGATGGCAGAAGAGACCAGCTGCGCAGAACGCGTTTCGGTTTATTTGAATTCTCACTCGGTTCAAGGGCAGGAGAGCCGCTCCACCAGCGAGAGCAGAGGACAAAGTAAACACCCAGAGAACTTGTTAACATCAAACACTTTGCTGAAGAGGGGTGGGGGGCAATGTTGCTTTTTGCCAAATCTTCCCTCAACTATTTATTTATGAAAAGCAATGAAACGTATATTCTGGGTCAACTTTAACCCCAGCACATGGAGCTACTGGGTTATTTTGCAGCTGTCTTTTTAAACAAGGCCAACTCATTATCTTTAACTAAACTTTATCTTTGGAGATCTACTTTATCCAGTCTCTGATTTCCCTCTGTTTATCTTTCCCTTTACATGTTCCTAGCTGCCAGTGTCAACAGCTACTCCTCTTTTGACCTACCAGTTTGGCTTTCGCAGGCTTGCGGAGTGGTAAGATCAACTGTAAAGCAGTGAGTACACAAAGCAAGCCACAAAGACCGAAGTTCTCTGAATGAGGGAGAAAGAAAAAAAAAAAAAAAAAGAAAAAAATATTCACTTTAACCAGAGCAGCATTGTTCAGCAACAACACTCAGGCATCCCAACAGTTTCTCTAACGCGCACTTTGGCAGGGACCACAGAAACCCCTCGTGCACTGGTAGGTGTGGGAACACAGGGGGAAGATGAGACCCAACGTGCAATACACAACACACAAATATTTGCCTTTTTCTTTGACAGATGGTGTCACTACAGAAGTCCCTTGCTTCTACTGTAATAGAGAAGACGGCAAGGCTCATAGTTTTGGGGTCTTTAGAAACCAAGCAGAGAAACCGTGCCTCTTATAGTATTATACTAAACCATATCCAAGCAATAAAAGGCCTTAGGGATGGAAAAACAAGACTCTTCCCCTTTGCCATCATTTCAATAACCCTGAACTCCTGTTTTGACAGTAAGTACCAGTCATTGGAGATCCACTGGGAACAGAAAGAGAAGCACTTTGGTTAGATGTGGCTCCATCAAAGTGTCTCCAACTGTGAGATGAGCTCACCCAGGAACAGCTCTACCCACTGTTCATTATTCCTTGCTTGAGAGAATGTATCTCCATCACTGGTGAATCAAAGTTATTTTGAAGTAAGAGGTGTCACTGAGAAAAGGGGTTATTTCAGAGCCTTTTAAAACAAAACAGTAGTAACAGGAGTTATTTATATAAATAATATTCAAGGTTGAATAGAAATTGACATTGTTTTCGTGGATCAAAGGCAAAGTCCTTTCTACTTTCACTGGTGATTTCTCCAGACCATCAGCACCACATACCAGAAAGCCAGAGCATGGCAAAGGCCGGTATTTTTCCTTCTTCCACTGAGACATCTTGATCTGAAGTCTAATTATTTTCATCTAGCACTTGACTTTGTCAGCTCTAAAGTAACTTGGCACTCACAGATCAAGGGAAACGAGGAAGATAACAGTCTTGGGTCAGGAAAAGTCATCATCCCGAGCCACCCGCCCCTCAGGAGCATGCTGCACATGCAGGGGCATCCTAAAACGTGTACCTGGTACTTTTGGAGATAATCAGTAAGATGGAGTACTTCTGAAGATAACATAATTTTAGGTGTGTAACTCATTTGTTGCAGACCCTTTGTAAAAGGGACCCCTCCCCACACAGCCATGGAGACAGGCATACATGCCTGTCCGTCAGCTCACGGTTTCAGCCCCATGACCTTCAGGATGCCATCTCCAGGCAAGCAAAATAAATCACTGGAGCTAACTCCAAACAGAGGGGAAGTATACATTTTAATTAGTCCCTTTAGGAGCACCAGAGAGGTTTCCCGCTGCAGGAGCAGGGCTGGCCCTGCTGCTGGACTGTCACACCAGCCCTGGCACATACCAGCTAGGTTCTGCAGGGCAGCTTGTACGCCATCCATCATCTCGCTGTCGAGGCCTGAAGAACTCACCAGGAGGGACCTGGGCCAAGGAGCATCCCTTGGCACATGGACTTACCGAAACATCCTACCAAGCCAAGATGGGAAGACACAGGCACCAGATCAGCCAGGCAGGGGCTTCTCATCTCTGCTCTGGACAAACAGTGCAGCCCTGGCAGCGACTCTCTCCTCTCTTCCCAAAGCTTCACAGTTGTAGTTGTTTCTCCAGAAACCAGTGGTCTTCAATGAAAGGCTCCACATGCCTGGTTCATTCAGTGTAACTAACTTAACCTGTCACCTCCAAATTAACTCACTCCTACCCATGCTCGCACCAAAAAAAGTTTTACACTCTAAAAGATGACAAAATGCTGTATGCCAAGCATTCCTGTGGCACCCGGCCCCAGAGGATCCTGTGTCCTTCAAAACACAGCCGAGAACCTGCCCTGCTTATTTACCAGACCATGAACTTCTCATCCCCACCCTTGCAGCTATGGGCAGAGTCGCTACTAAGAGCGGCATTATCTCATACCCTTTTTTTTTTGTTGTTCCCTTTTTCTGACAGTTTTTTTCCCCTCTGGTTTTACTCCTTGAATCATCTTCCTGCCATCTCAGCCCAGCTGGCAGAACAACTCCAGGACCTCCCTTCCTAACGGCCAGCAGCCACCAGAGCTATTTAGCCACCACCTCACTTCAATCTAACCGCTACCATATCCCGGCTCCATCCCTCCCTTCTAAAACTCATCTGACCTTCAGCAGCCGTTTCAGCACACTGAAGCTAAAGGAGGAAAAAGTTTCTTCGCTAGCCAAATGCACTGGGTCCTATAAACGCCAGAGCAAAGCAGGGGAGGAGGAGGAGAAGGAGGAAGGAAATGGCATGCTCAGGAACAGAGGGAGTTATTCAGGTTGCCCACTCCACCTCCAGGAGCTGACGGCCTTCTCTAAGAAGCCCTAGGAAAAAGTGACAGAGCGCTGCTGCTTCAGGGGCAGCGCTGCTCACCAGCTGCAGACGTGACAGGAGTTTTCACTTAGAGTAAAACACCTTTGGATACTAAAAAAATACTCTTATTTTTCCTAAAAAGCAGCAACTCAGAATCAATTAACCCAGCCTCACTTTATAACACTCCATGTGATTCAACACCTACAGCACATCAAGTTGTTTTTTTTTCCCCCAGGTCATTTATTCCAGAATTACCAAGAAAAATTTCATTGTAACTTGCTTCCAAAAATTGTTTCCATCAGTACAACAAAAATCACAGATTTTCAAAGCACCTGAATTTAGAGCAAACAAAACCCCCAGAATTAAGTAAAACACTATGCCTTTAGTGCAAGCAAGCTGAGTTAGATCATTAAATCTCACACCAAGACACCTTAAAAAAAAAAAAAAGGTATTGAAGCCTGTGGCATTCCAAGAGAAAGCAATCAGACATTCCTGCAGCTCGGCTCCTCAGTGATCTCCAAAGCCTTTGATCACCGACTGTCTTCATGCTGTCCTCCTGGGGTCTGGCAAAATGAGTGTAACAGCTGGCATATATACTTCATTAGCTTTTTGTGCTGGGAGGAGTGGGTTAGCAGCCCAGTAGCAACCGACAGTCTGCCCGTCGGCTTTACAGACTAACCTCCGAGGTTTATTCTTGCATCTTTTGGTAGCTGGGAAAGACTTGAAGTAGTCGCGAGCAACTGACACCGGTGCGGTCACCCACACGCCACATAACTTGTACGTACAGCTCCTAAAGACACGGCTGCCATACATTAAGGATGCGGCGGATGGATTTTTAATGCCAACACGTGGGTTTCAGATCCCTAAAAGGCAACAGAGCTTGCCGAAGCCTCATTTTTATGAATGCTTAATGACCACTCAATCATTAACATCAACCTTTAAAAAGCAAATGCAGCACCTACAGTGTTCATTACCCTCCCCCTCCCCCCTTTTCAGGGTCTCAATCGAGTCAGTCAAGCGTGCAAACCGATCCTGTCGCCAGCAAAAGCATTTCCTTTCACTGTGGTCAGCCAAAAGCAGGGGAAGAAAATGGAAGTGACTTGGAGTTATGGCACCAAAAAGGCCAGACAAGCAAGGAAATAATCAACTCCACATGAGCCACTTCTAGCCCATCACAATGAAAAGGGCCTACGACTAACCCCAGGAAAGGTCAGCAGGACTATGGGGGTCATAAGCTGAAAAAGGCAATAGCGAGCAGCTGCCAGCTGCAATAAGAATCAATGTGTTCCTAATTACACTCCGAAGAGAGAGCTCGAGCACCGAAAAAGTCATGCTGTAATCACAGCTTGTGGAAAAAAAAATATATATATATACATACACACACATACATTCGAATGCTCCTGGTTTACTCTCCACCTTGAGCACTGAAACTGCAGTTTCTGTGTTACTAAATTACAGGAAGCAGAGCAAGGGAGATAAGGAGCCAAGCATTTACATAAGTGTTGAGGTTTAGGGTTTTGTTTGGTTTTTTTCCTTTAAAATACCATAATTAGGCATTTGTATTAGAATTACGGCATCACGAAAGACAGGATTTCGTGAGTGTAAGTAATAAAATTATGTACTTCAAAGGGATTTTGTGGGTGCTTTTAGAAAACAAACCAAACTCTGCCTAGCAGTCCTGCAAGCCTGGTATTTTCTCTAGCCTAAAAAAAATCTGAAAGGGAAAACCCCACAAAAAACAGTTTGCTGACAGTGACCCTATAAACCAAGTGTGAAAGATATAAACAGGTCAGAATGCAATGAAACATACTCAAAGGCAACTACAGAAACAAACCAAATGGAAAGGTATTTAAAAATTACAAGAAAAAGCATCCTTTGATGTTATGTTCATATTTATTTATTACATTTTAAACAAATGGAAGTATAGATCCTTATCGTGACAACTAAGAGAAATTACAGTTGCGCAACCTTTGCAATCCTTGCCTTGAATTTCATTAACACTTCTAAAATTCTGCCCATACCCCTGCCAGCATCCAAATCAATCAGTGCTAAGCCAGCATCCAAGTGTTGCCTACAGATATTCCCAATTAATTATTTAATTGGTATTTTTACTCTTTTCTGGTAATGTGGTTTTATAAGCAGCCTTGCATGAGCGTGCACAAAGCTCCATGGTTGCTCCACATGATTTAAACCTCCCCATGAATTGGTAACGAATCCCAAGAGCAATTTTGGGGGCCAAAATACCTTATCGATTGTGCAATGGTTTGTAACAGCACATTATTTTTGTTAAAATAGAGACTGAGTATTTGCTCAGGGTGGCAGATGGCAGGAAAAACAAACAGCGCTGAGCAAATGAGACAGCAACTGAGTTCTGACAAGGACAGGGGTCCTTAAGCCTTGATGGCCTGCCTTTATAAGGCATATGTGTCTTTTTCCAAAGCTGTAAAAAAATCCTAAATAACACCTGTAATTTACTCAAACTCTATTACAGGTAAGGTCCAGTGTCACAGGACAAAGATGACACAAGGATACATTAAGCAGTTGAGGAAAAAAATAAAAAAAGTAGAAGTATTAGCCTAAAAACATGACCAAAACATTGGCCTGCCTCAAAGATGGAGAAGCAGATCTTTTGCCTAGTTGTTCACTGTTTTTTTCTATTTTGCTTTCAGGCCTGGAAAGTCTCATGGTTGGTATCAGCTGTTGGACTCTGATCAAAGTTTAGCTTTCCATTAATCCTTTGAGTTATATGTGAGGCTGATAGAGAATTCTTTTTTAGAAGACAGTTAAGATTACTCAGATACTTAATTTGTACTCCAGTATTTCAAAAACACCTTGACTTTTAAAACCTCGGTCTTGGCATACATATGGTCTTGATAGAAGAACGCATGCTTTGGCATTGACTGAAGAAATGGATTTGTGAGCCGAGGGGGAAAAAATTTAACAGTTTGTGTACTGTGCCTCTGCAGCACACAGTCAAAAACACTCCCGAGTCACTAATCTGCTATCGACACACGAACGTGCTCTGATCGGGGAGGCCTGGGATCCCCATCCTGCTGTATCAGCACCGGTCACAGCAAGACAGGCATTGGGGGAAAAAATAAATCATCACAGAAGCCATGCTTTCTTATCCACAAACAGGCATAACAATTAGGTTAATTTCATTATTAACTTCAGGAAAAAAAGCTGAGACAGTCCCCCTGCTGCCACGCTAATGAAGTGGGTATGGTTTCTGACTCTTCTAGCCTCAGGGGAAGCAAAAGAACAGAGCATTAGCCTAATATACAGTTCTGTTGGGCTGCAATTATGCTTAAATACCTAAATAAGGGCTTTTAGACCTCAAGGGATCTGAAGGTATCATTAGTCTAACAGTTCCATCAGAAGAACTGTAAACAAAATACATACAAAATTCTCACCCCTTGCTCTTCAGGGACCCCCCGAGACCCCAGCCCTCACACTCTCTCCTGACTACTTTGATATGAGGCACTATTTGGCCTCATATTCCCATTTTCTTCCCTGTATCTAGCTCACCACCTGTCCCGATTCTGCCTCGCCGCCTTGCCATCACCAGTGACAGCTCTGCTCACCTTCAACTGTGTCTCGAAAGGTCCTTCTGCAAACGCCTCCCTCTCCGCTCCTTCCTACAGAGCTGGCCTCATCCTCAGAGCAAGGGGGTTTACTTTTTCAACCAAGTGATTTTTTTGTTTAAAACTAAGAATGAGATTTCACAACCAGTTTCAGCCAATTTAAAGACAGGCTGCTGCTGAGGGCAGTAACACCTTCCTTCAGGACCTGGCTTGCATCCTCCTATCTGCACCAGCAATCACGCGGCCACCGCATGAGTCAGATCTGCTGGCAGATCCCGCTGAAAACTCAGCCAAAGAAAAAAAAATGAGGTTGAGTTTTCACCTGGACGAGGGAGCAGTTTCAGCTCACCAAGCAGACTTGGAGTGCTAGCCCAAAGGAGGGGCTAGGAATGGATGTCCATGAAAGGGAACTTTGCACTCTTAACAGCGTGAGGCCTCAAAGCAAGTAGCAAAGCACCACCCCAGTGTCTTTAATAAGCCCTGAACTGCAAAAATGTGGGCAAAAGACAGGAAAAAAAAAAAACAAACCACCAAACCCAAATCCAAGTGAGACATGCCTATTTGCCTCAAGTGAGCTAGGGGACTTGCTGTCCTAATTATCTGACCTACAGGTGCACACACCACAGCAAGCTTCAGTACTGCCTCAGGGTGTGTCTTTTCCCCTCCAAAAAGTTTGAATTTTGCATGTCAAGGACCATCACCTGCAATTATAATCTCTCTATGGTTCCTATAACCAGAATCCAGCACAGAGACACACACAAAAAAAAAAAAACCAAACAAAAACCAAGGACTAGAACCACAGGCTCACTCAGGTCATCAGAAAAAAGCCTGTCAGACTCAGACAAAGGAGCTCATGTCCATGCACGCTGCCCAGAGGTCTGCTTCCAGCAGCGCTCTCACTCTTGGTAGGTTTTGATGCGAGAGAAAGTTGATGAAAAGAAGAGGAACCTTGTGCAAGCTTTGGTAGAGGACACAGAGCTCATTCCTGAGGCAATTCCAGATGAACACTGACACCGTCCATTGGTAGCCTCCAGCAAGCAACAGCTCTAAAAGACACAAGAGCCAGGGTTCTTCTAGCTGCCTTATCCTGAGTCCAACTCAGTCTGTTGCAACTTGCAGGGATCCATGCTATCCGTGATCCCTTAAAGGGAAGCATGACTATTAAATCCACACCTGCAGCCAGAATTTATAGCAACCTCATCTACTGCTGTCTTACATCATAGGCAATTAGGAGCCTGTGAACTCATGGCTGCAGGATATGGGAGGCACGCTGGAACCAGAGAGCAAAGCCTGTGCATTACAGCACAGTTGTAAAGTCACCCTTTAGAATCCACTGGTGCCTGCAGACAACTGAAATCAGGCACAAAACGGAGCAACAGCTCCAGTTTGACTTGTTTCCTCCACAAAATTGCTGTCCTCCACTTGAAATTGCCGCTTCCCCTCCTTTTACAGTAGTCCACACACTGTCACATGCAATGCCAACACACTGCCGCTGAACCCAGTCTCCAGGGTAAATAGGCAGGAGAACAATGGTTATTAAAAAGCAAACCGGCTAACCAGTGACAGCTGAGGAAGAAAGCAGGAAAGAGTCCATCCTTTCTTCCCCCCCCGATTAAAACAAGCCTTCGAACAATTCATCCTTCAGTGTTACAGTAAGCTAACCGGGTAATTCGGTTTTACTGCTCTCCTCCCCTCCCTTCCCCCACGCTCCACAGATCAAACCTGGTTTCAAAATTGAAGTCCAAACTCTCCAGCAAAAACACACTTCTGCGCTTCTTAACCTAGAGGGAAGGAATCCCAACACAACTGACAATATTCCTCTAGCAAAAACAATCCCGTTAGCCTCAGGCCCAGATAAAAGCTGTCTCAATGCAATAGCTGGGGGGGTAGGGGGGGAAGGGAGAGGAAGAAAAAAGAAAAAAATCATGTTGCCCAGGCCAGGTTTGCTACACAAACTGACTTGGCTCCCATGTGAGGTGAGGGATAGCAGAACACAGGGGAAGGGGGGGGGGGCTTTGGGTTAAATTTGCTCAGCAGCATTGCAGAACCAGGCACCAGCCATAGCTTCCCACTTCCTTCTTGTGACAGCGGAGCCAAGTTGGACCAGGGAAAGGAGGCAGGAGCGATCAGGAAACTGTAGCCTGAGGATTCAGCTTCTCCAGCTCTACTGCTTCACCCACTGCAGCGGAGCTCCGAGTCGACACTGCGCCACCGGCTCACCCCTGCTAGAGGCAGGGACCCCAGCCCCAAGCGGAGGGGCAGTCGGGGGCAGCAGCATCTAACAGTGGCAGTTCATGAGTCAGAGCCCAAATCTTTTCCCGCAAATGAGGGTGATGGCAGCTGCTACCAGCAGAACTAGTTCAGACACGAGCAACTGATAGGAAAGTAGTTCAAGTTTCATCACAGGTACCAGGGAGAATTTTTGTACCAGGTTAACCTGACTGCGCCCTGTTTTCACCCGCACAGACACATCCTACTTTGCTGAACAGGATTTCTGTTCGGATGTCCAACAGCAGACTGGTAATTCCAGGAGACACCTTCCCAAAGGAAGACGGGACACCGCTGCTGTGGCCTCAGGATGTAGGAAGAAGGTTCGAGACTCTTCGTAGCAAGTCAGCTCCCCCACAAGACTTTAATGCCGAGCTCAGCAACACACAGGGGCCCTGCAAAGATAACCGGCTGCCGGGACTGATTCCATCCCACGTTAGCATCCATCAGATAGCAAGAAAAACAAGATTAAGCAGCACCACAGCATTAGTCTTCATTTAAACTTGGCAAAGAAAGCAAATGCTTCTTTTTCTGCTCTAAAAAACACACAAAGAAAAGCCAACAATCTTGGACTCAGCCAGAGAAAGGTGCCTGGACTTTTTAATATTGGGGGATTAGAAGGGACAACACTTGTACGCCTGCCAGACCCCAGATAAGTAGCAAATGCTTAGGTTAAGCAGGCTAGCATCTGCCTCCTGCAATATATATGCTCCAGAGTGAAAATAAACAGCTTCACACCTTTGGCTCGGAGAAGGACTTCAGTTTCTTTTACATCCTCAACCTGCAGCCTTGAGGAAGAGGGGTCGGAAGGGTGAAGGTGACTTGAAGGTCCCTTATTCCAACCAACAAGAAGGCAGCTAAAAACTTTCGGTCTCCTGTCATACCAAGTAGGCGGTTTAGGGTCTTTGCCGCCGCGCATAGGATCTGGTGCTGCTTCATTACGTTTTACTGGAACCAGTAAGAGCTGCTTCAGGAAACCTCTGAATATACTTACTTTTTCCATGTGTGCAGGTTACACACGAGCAATGGCAAATGCACTAGTTCAGAAAAAAGCTGACTTGAAAACCAGACTATTTTTTAAGTGCTGAGCTCAAAAGCCCATAATCTAGGAAACTCTGCCTCAATGCTACCACCCAACTCACTGGAGATCTGTTCCTATGACGATTCACAGAGCTGAAGAGACTCAAGCCACACAGCTGCGGACTGTGTAACTTCAGCATCCACCGTCTATGATCTACTCCTAGACTCCTCTGATTGATCCCGACTCACACAGCAATTTGGAAGTGCAATCTGCACCCAAAAAAATGCCTCAGTCTGAATAGCTGAATTCAAAATTATATCATTAAGGTTGAAATTTCAACATATTTAGAGAGTTTTGATAATAACATTTTTGATTACATCCGTTGCCAGCTTCCTTCTACACCCTGACAAAGATTTAAAGTATACATTCCTATTTCATTCTGCAACAAAGATTAGTGGCAGGAACAGAAAACATCTTCTGTTCCAAAAAACCCTCAGGGTTTTCCTCCTGAGCTTGCATTTTATTAGAGGAGACTCAAATCTCCATCAAGCTGTGATATACTGTCACTGCAAAGAATTTAGGCAGCAGGTATCCAAGCGCTACACCAAAAGGCACCTTCTGAAAAGGCTCTTGAAAAACAAAGAGATTTCCCGAAGCTATTGCAAACGTGAAATAGTTCCTCGGAAGTTAACAGCCCTCAGCAAGCTTTATGAAAATCCAAGCCTACGCTCAAGTGTATGCACACATAGCCATAATTCTGGAACTTTTGTGAACTCTTACTGTGGGGAAGGGGGGGAACAAAGGAAAACCACATGCTATTGTTTAGTTTGACTCCGCAATACATTTAATCTACATGGAGCTGGAACATTACAAAGCAGCACTCTTCAGCTACTAGAAATCACGTACAGCCAACACCAGCAAAACCCATCCTCTAAAGGGGGAAATACTGTTTTAAAGATCTTATCTTTGCCCCACGCAGCACTGAAGTTCTCCAAAATACAGATGAAAGCTGTAACCACCGATTCTGCGCCCCCCCCAAGTGAATCCATCAGTGCAAGAATACCAGCTCTCATGAAACAAGGAAAGCCAAAGCTGGTGAGTTTCACCAACTTGACCTTGAGCTATCAGAGCTTTTGCCAGCCAGACCGCAACAGACTTGGGGGGTCCCAAGCAGAGCAAAGACCCACCCAGACATCTAACTATCAGCAGGACCTACCCCTGACATGTTCCAAGATGTTAAAGCAACAAGACACACAGCTTATGAGCTGCCAAAGAGTTATTCCACTATATCCATAAGGATGATAATAGATTTAACTACATGAATTCCATTGCTGAAGTTGCACAGCTCCCTTCCGTAGATGAGGTATCAGCTGGGCGGGCAGACAGATCCACCCCAGCACAACTGAAGAACCATCTTCCTAAACATTTTATTTCCACATCTAAGCCACCCATTGCCACCTCCTTGTCCCCAACTAGTTCATTTCCCCCAACCCCAATTTTCAAGCTCCTGTGTACAACTTTTTTCCAGGCTGCAGAAGTGCTCTGCCTTCTGTTGGGGGACAGCTGTTGTTGCTGAGGGACCAGAGTGGTGCAAGGTCACCCCTTGGCAGATGCCAGCATCAACACTGCTAATTAGGGTAAGAACTACATGCAGCCAGTTGATGTCATGGCCAGAGCAGCCCACGGGCACCCTCTCTCCAACCTGAGCCTCCCCCTGGCTCGGTGGAGCTGCAGTTTATCTTCTCGCCCACCTGGGACCTGAGGCCTTTGGCAGAGCCCCATCCTCATCCCTCCTTTGGTATGGGGGGCTGGCACATACGCAGGTGGCTCTAAGATTTCAGCAGGCAGGCTGAATGAAATGGTGAAGAAAGAAGCTTTTCAGAGGGGGAGGCGGGGAGGACAGGCATACACTTATTAAACAAATCATCTGTTTGGAGCACTGGCTCCTACTTGTTCTCAGTTATATTATTCACTGAAGAGTGGATTAATCCATCACTGCAAAGGAATCTCCTGATCTCCGAGATAAAGGCAACATGTCTTGCACTGACTGTCTCTGGATCCTCCTGAAAATCACCAGCCTTTCTCATACCCTTATTTGGGCTGATCTATCATCTCTTAGCAAACAAGAAGAAAAAACAAAGGAAATTAAAAACTGAAAAAACACCACCTGATCAAAGTAACTTTGCTTGGGAAAACCTAGCTGGGATCAATGTGGAAACAAGTAGGGAATTTCACCTCAGATGAATCATCCTCTTCCCTTGCTGCAGCTCCCCTGATGGGACTCGTCCTCACAAGAGGAATGGTCACCTGGGGGTTACCTCCTGAACTGGCATGTAAAAAACCCATGATTTCTTTTAAGATAATTGAAATTGAGGCCTTTTAGCCAGATAAACAGTTTGTTTCACTCTGCGAGGACCAGGAAAGGAAAAGCCCCAGTACCATCCACTTGCAAGAACAAGGGCATCTCCAGCTAGAGTGGGCTGCTGCTCTGGCACAAAGCGCCTACACGAAACACAACAACGCTCTCCATGAAGAGGGACATGTCCAGCATCTGTTTGTCCTTCAGTGCTTTAGCAGATGATGCAGAACGATTACAAAGGCATTCAGGAACGTTCCCCACAGCTCACCTCTGACTGGAGCTGACAGCCCACAATGCAGGGGTCCCACCAGCACGCAGAAGGTGAGGTGGAGCAAGCTGGCAGGGTGTGCTTTGCAGGCAACAACCCACAGCTACCTCTGCAAAGACAAAACACCCCAGAATGTAAACCAGTGGCACCCAGCCCCTTTGCCTTTCTCCTTCAGAGCCCATTTTTCAATGCTCACGGCACAAGCATTTTTTCCCTTTGTCTGGCACTCTGGCATTTTACAGGTTCACCGCGAGGAAAACCAAGGTCTACAAGGCAGGCAGACTTTGTACAACTGCGAGGTAGGAAATATTAAACTTGTCTTTGAATTAAACAAATAAGGCTCAACCACTCGGTTCGTTATCAGATACAATGGTTGAAGTCTGCAGGGAAAACTAAACAGCAAAACCCAGGGTATAAATCAAAGGCATGATCAGACAGACAGGTGAGGCCAAGGGTGCGGTTTCACCTTACAGCTAAGGCGAAAGCTGGCCGCTGCCAAAAGGGA
>JAVJGJ010000036.1:5550935-5568385 GCA_035590215.1 Microhierax caerulescens | reverse complement strand
GGGGGGCTGGGACCACCTATATGGGAGGTGGTATCCCTTAGTTGGGGGGGGGGGGGCGATGGATGCGACCACCTGCTTAGGGAGAGGGGCACATGGATGGAACCACCTATCGGGGGGGAGATAGATCGATGGGACCACCTTTGGGGGGGGGGATCACCTAATTAGGGAGGCAATGGATGGGACCACCTGCTTGGGGAGGGGGACACATGGGTGGGACCACCTACTGGGGGAACTGGTATGGATGGGACCACCTATGGGGGAGGAGTCCCCTAGTTGGGGGGGGTGGGGTTATGGGTGGGACCACCTGCTTGGGAAGGGGGGATGTATGGGTGGGTCTACCAACCTGGGGCTGACCCATCTGGGGGAGGAAGTGTGGGACCACCTGCCCAGGGGGGTGGGCTGCACCCCACCTATAACAGCATAACCTATAACAGCACTGTAGCGGTGCTGGAGTGCTTGCAGGGGAGCAGATGTCAGGGATGATGTGTGGGGGGGTCTTCTCACTGCTGGTACCCCCCTTCTGACAGTTCCTCTCCCCTAGGAGCGAGGTGGCAACAACTCCTTCACCCATGAAGCCCTCACACTCAAGTACAAACTGGACAACCAGTTCGAGCTGGTGTTTGTGGTGAGCTGCCTCCCCCAGACCCCCCCCTGGGTGCCCCGAAACCCCGAGGGATGGGGATTGCTCCAGAAGAAGGGTGTTCACATCTGGCTTGGTTGGGAAAAGGCTGTTTAACACCTTCCTGAAGGCTTTCTATTGCTTCCCTAAAATTTTCCTGGCATGTTTTTTACTTTTCCCTCCTCCCTGTGCCAACACCTGCCTGCATCGGTGTGGGGAAACTGGGATGCGTTGGCCTGGTGGAAGAGCTGGTGCCGGTTGGGAAATGGCACAGTGCTGGATTGCACGTTGGTTAGTGCTAATCTGGCCTGAAAATGGGGAGAACGACTACCGGCTTGTGGTTTAATGGTGCAGGGCTCTACCTCGACTCCCAAAGCAGGGGTAGCTCCTTCTTGCTCTGGGATTTTGGGGGATGAGGAGGTGGGATGTGGGTTTCATCGTTCCCAGCTCCAGAAGAGCCCAGGAGGGCCAGGTGGTGATCCCAGCATAGCCAGGCTCCCTGCTCCTTTGTGCTTTTTCCTGAGCAGCTCGGTCGACTCAGTGGGTGGATGTGGGTGTCTGTGCTACCAAAGCTACTGCTGTGGTAGCAGCTTATTTTAATCATCTGCGATAGGATTAAAACTCATTAAACCTCAAATAGAAGCTGGACAGGGTGTTACATTCTAATAAAAGTTTTTACTTTGACCAGATCTATTTAAAAAAAGCCAGAAATGTATCATCCCCTTTACTTTAGGGAGTGTTTCAACGCTCTCCCTTTCAGTCTCCCTGTACCTTATCTGTAAACCTGCGCAACCTTCGCTGTGTACGTAAAGATAAGCAAAAGACTTTCTGGTCTTTCACTACGTGTCTTTGTTGCCACGAAGCGGTCAACCTGTTTTTATTGGTGTTGCCTTTTAAAATGAAGGTCTGAGCTGTTTTGTTTTTTTTTTTCTTCCCCTCTTTTTGAGAGGATATAAAAACTTGGGAAGCCAGACTACAAAACGTAGCCTGAAGCCTGGCAAAATTAAAGAGCTCAGTGTTAAACGGAGAGGATTTCACTTCCTCACCAGCTAGATGCTGCAATTAAATTACCTGAAAGAGCAACGTCTTTTTGCTGTGCTGCTTTGCAGGTGGGGTTTCAGAAGATCCTGACTCTAACCTATGTCGACAAGTTGATAGATGACGTTCATAAGGAGTTCAGAGACAAGTACCGCAATGAGTTCCAGCAGAAAGGCACCCTGGGCCTCCTAAATGGCACCTTTGATTTTAAAGATGATTTCATGCGCCTACTCCGGTAGCAAAGTCTGATATTTTTCCTCTCAAGTTGCCATTTAGAGTGGGAGGGAGTGGGGGGGGGCAGAGCTGAAATTCAGGCTAACGGGCCACCTCCCTGCAGGGATGCAGAGGAGAGCAGTAAAGTCCGAGCTCCCACGGTAATGAAGACGTTTGAGCAGTCTCTCAAGTCCCAGAAGACTGTCAAGTGTATGATAGAAACCCGAGGGGAGAAACCAAAGGAGAAGGTCAAGAACAAGAAGAACAAAGGTTCCAAAAAAGAGGGTGAGTTGATGGAAAATATGTTTGTGGGATGGGGGGGAAATAAATATTCCAGAATTGTGTCCCAGCCTGCACTTTCCCAGTCCTCTTGTAGCACCCCAGCACTGGTCTGAGCTTGCGTCGGGGCTCTTTCCATCAGGAACTGAAGCTGTTGCAGCACCCGGTAAAGCATCTGCAGGTGACAAGCAGCCCTCCGCAGCCGGGGACAGGGAGGAACTGACCAAGGATGAAATCCTGCAAAAGAACCGGGAGGAATTCTTCAAGAGACACATGAAAGCCGGGGAGAAGTCCAGGTGGGTAATGAGGACATGGTCAGTCCACATGTGCTTCACACCTTCCTGGTGTGCCTTGGCCATTGCTGAGTCTCTCCTCCTTTTGGTGACCTCTGGAAGCCAGACCTTGCTTTTCTGGACCTTATTTCCCTTTTCCTTATTTTCCTGCTTGCTGGAAAGACTGGGAGAGGGTGTGCTGTGGGTCCCAGAGGGATAATAGAGCCTGATCACTTCCCTGGGAGAGGTCCAGACCTCTTTTTAGTGAGGCATTCGCACTGTGAGCAAAGGGCAGTGGTGCATCAATGCCTGGCTTGAGGTAAAGTAGTTTGATACGGGGTTAAAGTTCAGATAGATAAACTCTGGAGACTAAATCAGACAGGTTTAGCCTTAATTTCTGCCTTTTTGGGTAGTCTGGGCTCTTAACTTTTACATTTTCTAAGGAGGCGATTGCAGCTGCTTCCTTGCACTGAACAAAATGTCTTTCTGGTCTTTATTTCAGCAAATCTCCAAAGCCTGAGGCACAGAAGGAGAAGGGGAAGAAGCCCCGAGTGTGGGATCTGGGGAACTCTAATGCCAAAGTACTCGATTACAGTAACTCTGCTACCAACGGAAGCGCGGAGGCTTGTCCCATAGAGGAATTTGACCCCGATACAGTAAGAAAAAGTCAGGTCACTGTGTCTGCTTTAGTGCATTGTTCTGGGGCCAGCTGGGCGTTGCTAACCCAGCCTGGTCTCCACGGCTGGCTGCGGTGGTGTGTGAAATGGGGAGCACAGCGCCCAGCCCGCACAGCTTCTGCCTAAAGGGTCATTTCTCCAGCTGCGGCAGCTGCAAACAAATGGCACTGGATGTGGTCATTCCACTGAGCCCTCGTGGCAAAGATCTCTGCAGAGCTGCCGCTGCTGCTGTGATATGTCACCACATGTGACAGCAAAAGCGGGTGGGGGGGATGGCGGTGAGCTGTTGCCAGTTTTCAGGGTGCATCTTTTTGCCCACTTACAGGCCCTGGGGGATAGAAATCGGGAGCCCGGCCGCCTCTACGACCTTGAGTATGAGAGTGATGATGAAGCCGAAGAGGAGAAGGTTATTCAGAACCCTTCGAAACCCAGGTAGAGGCTCCTGCAGCCCCAGCTTGTCACACGCTTCTTGATTTCTGTCCTGTAACTCCTTTTCCAGTGTAACCAGTAATGCAGTAGGGACAAAACAGTGTCAGCTGCGTGGTGGGCTCTTGCATCTGGCTGTTGTGTGACCTGTGCGAGTCGCTCCTTGAGCCTAAAGGCAAGGTAACTCCTCCACTTCTCCACAGCGCGAAGAAGGGTGGCCTGGGGGGCATGTTTGGCATGCTGAAAGGCCTGGTGGGTTCCAAGAGCTTGACAAGAGAGGACATGGACCCCGTACTGGAGAAGATGAAGGATCATTTGATCGGTACGTCTGGATCTACTCTGAGCGGGTTAGTTTGAGGTGGTTCCCTGTGCTCCCATCGAGCAGCACGCGTGGTTTGGGATGTTCTTTCCTATAGGAACTGTGGTGGGTTCCTCTCTTGCCTCTGAGGCAGCCTTGACAGTGCATCAAAAGGGGGGCAGCAGTCTAGTCGGGTGGGGATCCTGCACGCTGACTCCATCCTTCTCTTGACGCTGATGTCTGGCGCGTGTAACCTTCTCGGCAGTGCTAACTCCCCTCTGTCTCTTCCTTGAAGCAAAAAACGTGGCAGCTGAGATTGCAGTGCAGCTCTGTGAATCAGTGGCTAAGAAACTGGAAGGGAAGGTGATGGGGACGTTCACCAGTAAGTGGTCATGTAGCCTCCTGCTTGTGGTTTGGGGCTCAGGAGCGTTCCCCAGGCATGATGGGTTCCCTTTCTCTCTCCTCCTTCCTAGCGGTGACCTCGACAGTGAAGCAAGCCCTGCAGGAGGCTCTCGTGCAGATCCTGCAGCCCCAGCGCCGTGTGGATGTCCTCCGTGATGTCATGGATGCCCAGCGCCATCGCCGACCCTACGTGGTCACTTTCTGTGGTGTGAACGGTGTTGGGAAGTCCACCAACCTGGCCAAGGTAGGACACAATCCTCCTGGTTCTCTGGGACCAGCATGATGAGGTCAGGCTGCGGCTGTTAACGAGCCTTTTTTTGATCTGTTGCCACTTGCAGATTTCCTTCTGGCTCATCGAGAATGGTTTCAGCGTCCTTATTGCCGCCTGTGACACCTTCCGCGCAGGAGCAGTGGAACAGCTCCGCACCCACACCCGTCGCCTCAACGCCCTGCACCCTCCGGAGAGTCACGGCGGGCGGACCATGGTGCAGCTCTACGAGAAGGGCTACGGCAAGGATGCTGCAGGGATTGCCATGGAGGCCATTTCTTATGGTACATGGAAAACCGTTGGTGGGAGATGCTGTTTCGGGGGAGCATCCTGCTTAATGCTGTTTGTCTCCCCAGCTCGGAACCAGGGCTTTGACGTGGTCCTGGTGGACACGGCCGGCCGCATGCAGGACAACGCTCCCTTGATGACTGCGCTGGCCAAGCTCATCGCTGTCAACGCTCCTGACCTGGTCCTGTTTGTTGGAGAAGCGCTGGTGGGAAACGAGGCTGTGGATCAGCTGGTGAGTGTCGAGACCTTGCTTCTGGAAAGGCCGAGGTGGGGAAAAACCTGCTTTTGTAGGTTTTATCAGAGATTTGGGCAGCAGCAGCAGCACAAATATGTTTCTCGGGTCCATTCTTTCCCTCAGGTTAAGTTCAACAAGGCCCTGGCTGATCACTCCATGGCCCAGACACCGCGGCTCATCGACGGGATTGTCCTCACCAAGTTCGATACCATCGATGACAAGGTAAGGAGGCTGTTGAGGTGATGGCGCCCAGAGCTTTCCACTGGTGACCAGAGGGAGAGGGATGGAAATTGGCAAACATGGAGTGGTACTGCACTGTGCCAGATGCCCTCCCCTGCTTTTCTCTTGCATTTAAGCCATTTAAACAAACTAGCAATTTTCTGTGCATGTGAAAAACAGGGCCAGTAGGTGCCTCGAATTCTATGTGTTACTGCAGCAGGGCATATAGGGATCACACGGAGAAGTACAAAGAGGCTAAATATTAGCGAAACTCTTTGATGCGTTCCCCCGAGGAGGCCATGCTGCATTTGTGAGCTAACACTGCTTGTTGCCCTCGGCAGGTCGGTGCCGCTATCTCCATGACCTACATCACAAGCAAACCCATCGTTTTCGTTGGCACTGGACAAACTTACTGTGATCTGCGAAGCCTTAACGCCAAGGCCGTGGTCGCAGCGCTCATGAAGGCCTAAAAACCACCAAATTGCTGTTTGCAGATGTCTGAAAAGAACATGCTTTACCCCGTTACCGATTAGTCTTTCCCGTGTAGTGCAGAACAGAATGAAGGGATACCAGCAGGAGGGGTACTTTTTTTTTTTTGGATAAAACACCTTTTATCCAGCAAAAGCTTTTCCCTGGCTTCCTTCATTCTGTTTTAAGTGATGCAGGCTCCCTTCCAGGGAGGCTGAATCGAGAGCTTTGTATTGTTCGTGCTGCACGGGGCGGGTAGGCAGCGCAAGAACTTGCTGTGCTTTTTGGGGGGTTTGAAGGCATTTTTTTGAGCTGCTTTTGATTATATTTTTTTTTTTTTTTTAGACCAGCTTAGGGAGGACACAGGAGTGACTTTTGTCAGGGGTGAGCAGGATAGTCGCTGCTTGGCAGCAGTGTAAAGATGATCTGGCTGTTAATGTCGCTGCTAGCAGCAGCTCCACTGAAGCTGATAAACCAAAAATGGCGATGGCCTGCATTGGGCTGGAGAGGAGATGCTAAATTGCCTTAAGGTCCCTATTTCTGTCATCACCGGGACCCTGGACTAGGGTACCTGGACTCCACATATTTGTGCAGGAGCTGGAGAGCTGTGGCAGCTTGGTCCGATAGTGCTAATCGTGGCCTGTCTCCTGCCTGCTGGCCTCAGTGTTACTTGCTAGTAAAAAGGAAAAAAAAAAAAAAAAAAAAAAAAAGGAAAATTAGCGGTGGCTGCTTGCTGCTTTCCTGCACCCTTTCTCCCCCCCTTCGAGTGCCTCTTGATCCCGGTCTGAAGTGCTACACTGAATAATACAAAACTCTTACGATGTCTTGTAGCTCTGTATCGCAGATGTGCTATAGTGCAATAAATTGAATGCTGTCTGCTAAGAGACATAATTTATATAAAATAAACTTCATAATTTGTTTTCTGTGTATAAATAACTTGTCTCCAGCCAGGACCTATTTCCTCCTCAGGGCTGGGGGGAGACAAACGGTTGCCTGTGTGAGGGCGTGTAAATCGCACACCAGCCAAAAGTTAAGTGAACAAGCCTTTAATACAAGCTTCAACATACAAAATACTGTACAGTATAAAGACAGGACTAGAAAACTAGAGCTTCAAGTAAAAAAAAAAACAACGCTCAAGTTTCTTCTTTTTTTAATTGAAAGTACAGAATACAAAAGCACTAGGTATGAAATTAGATGTGGCTGCAGCTCCCTCGGGGAGACCACGTTCCCCAGGTGTGTGCAGCCTCAATAAAAAGACAATTGCTATGTTAAACCAGATTTCTGGCCAAGGAGGCTCTGCCCTGGCCTCTGTTCCATGCCTGAAGTGTCCTGGCTCGGTGTGTGCTGGTGGCAGCTTGACAGCAGTGGCCTTCACTTCTCCTCTAGGCTGGACTTAAAAACTGCACAGGCCTCCCTGGGAGCTGCTGGCTCTGGCTCAGGCCCGTCCTAGGGAGTCCCCTGCTGTGGCACAGGTCCTGGGCAAGGCTGGTGCTCAAGTGCTGCATCCTGCCAGAAAGCAAAGGCTCTGCAAAACCTGCCCCAGAGGCTGCCAGGCTCCCGGGGAGCCATACAGAGGCTAGAAAGGGCGAAGCCTCCTCTTGGCTTGGGAGGGTCTTACCCTTTATCTCGGTGTGGGCAGCAGCAGAGCCATTCAGCTGTTGTCCCTCCTTAGGCATACCTAGGAGAGAGCAATGACCAGGTGGGAAGGCAACCCTGAGGTGACTGCGCAGACACGGGGAACCCCTGTGTGAACAGCAAGCGCTGTTCCCCTTTTTATGGGTTATTAGCGTGATCTCTTGTACATTAAAGTACTGGCTCAGGCTGAGTAGCAGGAAGGTCAGCGAAACTGAAATGCTGAAATGCCCTTTCACTAGAAAGCGAATAAACAACTGCAGCTCCACACAAAAAGTACGGTTTGCATGCGTGGGAAGCTGCAGAGCTGTTTAAACTGTAAGAACATACAGTGGTTTCATAAAAACAAGCCTCAATAAATCCAGCTACACTTGCAGTTTCTCTTTTGTGGGGGGTGGGGTGGGGAAGCTTATGGAATAATACAGCACAGACAACAGGAGCTCTTAACACTGTCTATGCTCCAAAGTCCATGGGGACAGTCAGAAACTGCCCTGTCATATGACAGGATGCCCAAGGTAAGCGCAGAGATAGTGGGTATATGCAGCAAGCCATCCCGCACAACCCGGAACCCCTGTACCTGTTCGACCCCGCATGGCAATCTCGCTCGTCAGCCTCTCAAAGTACTCAGGCAAGTCTGCGTATTCATCTCCGTAGGAAATCACTTTAATCCCTTTGTCCAGCATGTTCTCACGGAGCTTCTTGAACTCATCTACATCTCCCCTCCGTACGAGCATGAAATGCTCCAGGTCTGACTTGTGCTTCACAGCCTCTAGAAACAGGGCCTGAAACGTGGTGTCATCAACAGTCCAACCACAGCCCAAGAACAGGAATGACTTATTTTCATACAGCTTCTGAATCTCTCGCTTTAAAAGAGGGAAAGATGTTCTTAGTCAAGGCAAGTTTTACCTTCACACAGCACAAGAGACAGCATCTGCCTTATTGCTGATGAGGCTCTCTCTGCAGGAGTGCTGTCGTTCGATCATCCCCAACACAAGCGTGGTGAGGCCTAGTGGGTTAGAGAATCCACCCCTCGTATTTCACAAAATCAAGGACTCTCCCAAGACCCTGCACAAAGCTCAGTCTTTAAACTCAGCTGAGTCTACGCCTGGTTAACCTATGGGGCTTGCCAGGGAAGCAGGAGATGTATATACACAATGTATGGGACCCCAAAGTACACGCTGCAGAGAGAACACAGGGCTGCCTCACCATAACCTCTGTGTTGCGCAGCACATTCTGGTATCCAGCTGGGTGGAGCACGATGCCACTGGGGTTGGTGTAAACGCCATGGATGTGCAGGACGCTCAGCTTCCTCTTCTCTTGTGCCCACTCCAATACCTGCGCAAAACAAACCCCTCCAGAAATGTTAGTGAGTGCATCGTGTTAGCTTCCACGGCGCTGTTAAAAATACCATTTTGGGGAAGCATTTCAAAGAGCAGCTTCTTCCTCATCTCCTCAAGAGGTCACAAGTCCATCAGCCTCAACATCACAGCCTATGACGCGTGTTCGGGCCAACACTTCAGCTGAACAGCAAATGCGATGGGAAGAGACTAGATTGATACACCCAACTCAGCAGAAAAAGGGGGAAATTCTGAAAATACTGTCAGCATGCCTCTCGGGCCTATGAAGTTTTATTTCTTGGCCCCTCTAGGCTCTGAGAGGCTCTGAGGGAGCTCAACAGCTGACCTTCATTTCAGAAAGCCACTTCCAAGGCTCTCAGGTTACTCATGCAGACCTTAGCTTGTTTAAGCTTGCAATAATTAGAACGCTTATTTGTAACACTGTAAGTACTTCCAGCCATGTAGATTAAGAGGTCATGCGGGAAACATGAAGCACAGAAACGAGTCAGAATGGAAAGAGACCAAGTGCTGCACAGCACCTACAAGTGGCGTGTGTTTAACAAGCAAACAGAAGGACAAGACGCTCTCCACCAGTAAGACCCATGATGGAAAGATGAGGTGGGCAGGTGGTGAAGAGCTCAGGGTTTCACAGACTGATTTTCGGCCTAACCAGGGCAGAAGGAGGGAACCTTGCATGAAGCGAGCAGCTACAAATCCGAGAGCATGGCAGAAGAAGCTGGAGCACGTGAGTAACCCAGCAGGAGCCATCCAGCCATTTCAGAAAGAGGACATGGGGCTAGAGGGAAGCCTCGAAGGCTACAGCCCCAAAAACGCTCTGTCACAAAAAGCACTCCGCAGCACGTTACAAAAATAGAAAGATCAGCTTGGCGTCTCGCACGGAGCTTCCCGTGTCGGTTAGTCGTCGACCCAAGCCCCAAGCCTTATGTGGAAGCGAGGCTTGCGGTACTTCAGCAAGGCCAAGCCAGAAGTTTCAAGGACAGAGATCAAAGAAATGCCAGGCTTAAGGGCTCCTCCTGAGCAGTGGATGCCAGCCAGCAAGCACAGCATTTCAGAAACGAGCGTTTGTCTTCATTCCTCTGCTCACTGCCCCAAATGGTCACAGCCTCTGCTTGGAGCTTGTCTAACATCACTTAAACTACTATGATCAGTACAATCCCCTTACACGGGTGTGAGGGCACATCCTGCAGCCGTTGCTGTCCCAGCTCAGCCCTGACAAAAGAACATCATCATCGTTTACCTTCTTTTCATCAGTCAGGTCAAGAGACTCCAGATGCTTCCCTTGGTGTGCTGCGTACAGTTCCAGCAGGTTATCAAAGTTTGTGGTTAACACAAGTGCCCCGTTTTCCATTAAGTGAAGCACAGACTGAAGCAGCTGCTTCCCAGAATCTTCCATTTTAGATTCCAGGTCATCAAACACCTCGTATAAACAGTCTTTGAAAAAGGTTGAGCGAACATTGCTTGTGCGCTGAGAAGGGGAGACAGATTAAGATCAGAGCCTGGCTTCTTTTAACACCTCATGCCAAATGACTTGATGAAAAACTACCCACATATTTCTCAAAGACCTCTGCAAAGACTACAGGTCCTTGCAAGGCAAACACAGAGCACTTACTGCTTTGGGGTGGGTACTCCCCCGCAGCGTGCTCTGAGGGAAATACCCCAGAGCTGGTGTCCACGGCAGTTATTTCTCGGGAACCTGGCACAGTAACTGCACTTGTGGTTCCTCACAGACAGAGGAATCGTTGGAGATGGGGGCACACAGGAGAACCAAATCTGGCTATTTCCAAAAGCCAAATCCTATGCCCAGGGTGGGGTACCGAATATTTACGTACAGTGCTACAAGCACACTCACCGGAGACAGCTTCTGGATAAGGTCGTGGGCGACATGAACCAAGTTCTTGTCTTCATGGAGACACTTTTGAAACCGTTTGCTCTCTTCATCTTCAAGGAGATCGAAGTCAATAGCAGCATCCAGGAGGGCCTGGATTAACCCCTTCCAAGACTTCAGTGCCGGGACCTGGGGAGCAACTGCTGCACTAATTCCTGTCCCAATCACCAGCACAAGTTCCTGAGGCTTCTTAGTTTTGAGGCTTGGCAACAGCTTCCTGCAAGAGGAGAAAGTAGCACAGCTGGTACCTTCACAGATGGAAGGCCATGTCCAGCCGTGGAACATGCAGACTGAGGACAAGGGAGGTACCCTCTGCCTAAATTTTCAACCAACATGCCCATTAGGGCCCTCTGATAAACAGAGGATGAGAGGAACAGAGCTTGGTATCCCTTAAAGATAGCGCGCAGCTCCACAGATCAACATCACAAATGCCCACAATTACAAGATGCATAATTACAACATATTTGGCAATCGAGTTTGTTACCAAGACGGTTACTGGGGAAGTCAATACTGCCCCAGAATACTTCTGAAGCAAAGCTAATCCAATTAAAATTTGGAATATGGGAGGTCTTGGTAATAATAGCTGCCTGAAAGCTAGCAAAAAGGCTGGAGACAGTGGAAGAGGTGTGGTGAGTAATTATGGAATGTGTTCTCAATGGCTGTAGAGACACATACATACTATTTTATATCCCAAGACAAAGCATGCATCAGATCCTCATGCAGGAAGTAAATACAACCGTGGCTGTACCTGCTTTAAGTAAGGTACTAAACAGGGGCCTGAAGGCAGCAGCCCTGTTTACCCCAGCACAAAAGGAAAGAAGTCGAGGCTTCCTCCCAGCTCTGCCGAGAAGAGGACCTTCCCAACTCTTGGCCCCTCTTTGCTGAGAAGACCCCTCAGCGGGACACTGCTGTGCCAGCAATCCCTTCCCCGTTACACTTGCAATGTTAGCAGCGCGCTCAATGCCAATATTTTGGAATCGCAGATGATATGACAAGTCTCATGAAAGAGCTGTGGGGCTGTATTCTCCTTCCTCCTCCTCCTCTCTTCCTTATTTTCCTAGCTTTACACCTGCAGAGTGCTTTTAAATCTGATGTTTATTATTGATCAAATAGATGTGCTTCTCCTTATCATGCCTTGCCTGGTGTCAAGCTGCTTTTCTGAAGCAGTGGACCAGCTGCAGCTTCCCAGAGGGTCGAAGCAGCAGCCCAGGGAGGCAGCTCATTTGGAAGGAATGCTTTTTATCTGCAAACACGTGATATTTAGCAAGAAGAGGAAAGGAAACCAACACCACACAGATGAAGCTTTGCCTTCCCTCTGCTACTGCCTATGAAAACAGACAAGTTAACCCTTTTCTTGAGAAGGTCTTCACTGTTAGTGACGGTGAACGAGTTTTAATTTTGGGATTGCAAGCCTCAGACAATATATTAGTATTCATGCCAACGAGCTAGTATCAAAACACAACCAGAAACCCAGGGACTGAAATCCAAAGTCTTAACATCCTACACCATGTCTCTGAAAGGGGCATTCTGTTCCCATGCTGATAAATACACCTGGTTTCTACCCTGATATCCTGAGCAAGGAAAAAACAATCTCCCAGCCTATTTTCTGCACATTACACACACACTGGATCAACCTTGAGACCAGAGCTCCCTCACAGAAACTACTCTCCAGCCCTGCATAACTCATAAGCAAGTCAGATTAGTGGAAGACAACTCCCTAGATGAATTAGCTGCTTGTTTCCAGATGATGATGCCTTAATTTCTGAGCACGTGCTATCGCAGCAGCCACAGTACCAACCCTGGCTGGAGAGAAGTGCAGGTTATGCCTCAGCTTTGCATCATGCTCTGGTCTCCACTTGGACAACTGTAAGATGACCTACTTATTAGCATGAGCCTCCAGAGTAGCACTATTTAACCTTTGCATGCAGCAAAATCATACTAATTAGAGTAATTGCATATCCTCCTAGGAACTGCTGCCCAACTCAAGTGAAGAAGCATGACCACCACATCTGACATGACCCTATGCATGGACAGGACCCAAGCTAAAATCGTGGAGACAGTACAGTAAAAAACATCTTTCTGTGCAACCATGCACCCTGGCTTAGGGGTTAAAAAAAACCCCAGCAGCAAAGTACATTCTGGGCATTAAGGCTTGTGTTCCACAAACTGCAGGAAAACACAAGGCACAGCTAAAGACAGCCCGCTTTTCTTGGATCAGCAACCAAAATGACTGCTGGGGCTTGGTGCCAAGCATCATGCTCTTTAAAGAACAATGCAAGGTTACGGAAAAAGCTCTTATTAGAAAAAAATCATTGGAGTATAATTAAATTTACCTGGGCTTTTTTGCAGGTGGCATTCCATCTTCCAACAATGTTTCTTTACCCAAGCTCACCGTAGAAGCCATCCAGTTTCTATAGTAGACAAATCACCACAAGCAAAGTCACTACATACATGCAATATGACGTGGAACAGACCACAGGTTTTTGTTGAGCCAGCTTTTCACTGGTGGATAAATACTGGCTTTTGTTATCTTTATGAGATCACCTTCGAGCCAAGAATTACACTTTTTTGTTTCCGAACTTTGCCCCGCGACTCTCCATCCGCTTCCTTAACCTCCTTTACAACGAAACTCAATAAAACCGTAGGGCTGTTTTGTCCAACCGGGATGTAATCATCGCTGGCAGACCACTGTTTGCCAGACCCCTCATTTCACCTCGGCCGTTCATCTTTGCCTGAGAGCTGGTACCCTGGAGCAGGCGCTCCCCGCTTCCAAGGCGATGGCGCCCGTTAAGAAACCTGCTGCTTAGGAAACAGCGTGAGGGAAGAAAAACAAAAAGATTTTTGTTGGCTTAAAAGCCACCGAAAGCTTTTCATTCTCTGGTGATGAGAGAAGGATTAACCAGCCTGCCATACATCTACAGGCAGTGGGATATGACCTTAAGGCCCACAGAAAGGAAGTTGTCTGAGAACTCTTTCAGCAGCCCATGACATAAAATACAAAAGGTCTGCCAGCACACAGTCCTCTCCCACTCTGCTCCTCCCAAAATAAGACTATTAAAAGGGAAAGTAAGCAGACAGAACTGTTTACCCTTATCTATTTTCCTTGCCAATTGTAATGAAGACCCCACAAAAATTCTGGTTAGGTGGGCTTTTGCCAAAAGGAAATGCTGTGTAAGAGCTGCTGGCCCAAAATCACAGGCTTTTTACAGGTTTTGCAGCCTTGGTGAGATCTGAGCATTTGTCCTACAAATGAGATGCTTGTGCTTGCTTCACTGCAGTACAACAGCAGCACTGACAGGCGATACACAGGGCAACTCTTTGCAGGTAGGAACCCCCAGCTGCACAGGCTGCAAATGCTGGCAGGGATCATTTAAAAAAATCGTCCCTGTAGTCTCGGTAACTGTCATCTTTCATTGCTAGATGATGAAAGCAGGGAACACCGACTGTCGCAGACACTCAGATGTGGTATGTTTGCCAGCCTGTCATTTCTGAACAGTTCCGAAAACTCTGTAATTACAATAATAATCTATCATTCTAAAAATAATATAATAATAATAATATTATAACATCTCAGAGAGCTGGCCTTCATAACCTGCCTCCCGAAACACCACTCAGCATATGCTGCCTATCACCTGAGATAATCACATTTTTAATTTTACTGTAGAGCCCAGATTTCAGATAATAGTTTCAAATGCATTTAACAAGTGAGGAACCAAGCTCCAGCTGACTGCTTGCACCTCTTGGTTTTACACCCTCCGTGCTTGCAAGGCTGAGGTTTCTCCATCGCACACCCTTTTGTACATTGTACCCTGTGTTTTTCCAACGCACCATCAAGCCTGAGAGCACTTTGGTGCTGTTCTGACAACGAACCTCCGCAGGCTCATGCCCCCTGAACACCTGCAACTGCCAGGCCCCACGCTGAACCTTTTTGGGGAGTTAAACAGCCAGAAAAAACACCCGCTCTGAAGCGGTGACTCTCAGGGAGGCAGGAGGACCTGCAGGACACATGATCAGTCAGGCAGTAACATCAAACTTGCCTTGAGTGAATACAGCCAAGCACAGTCAGGATGGGAAACATTAAGCAGGGAAAAAACCTTCTTTTTTTTCTTTCCAGTAGGGTAAGATCTCTCATTTTGGATTAGCTGATTATCCTGGAAGAACAGGCTGCTTCCACAAAGCCAGCCAGATTTTAATTAATGGTGCAAAGACACTTTAGATGAGCTAGGGACTAAAGCACATAGCCTTCGTTAACTGGAATATTAAGAAGTTGGCATAAAGCAACATGCTGAACTACCGCTGCTGTCAAGGTCTGCTGTTGCCCCCCTCCAAGGCAGCATACCTAAAAGCCAAAGGTAAAACCTTCCCCACTTTCTAGAATGGCTTAGCTTATGGATATATTTTAAGTTATATTAGCTTTACATTTTGAATTATCAGTAAGTCTCAAATATCAAGCCTGTTTATAAACTCCTACCTAGGTCTTCCTGTTTTGCTTGTTCACCTGCCTGAGCACTGCTCCTATTTCACTCCATTTTTAAGTGCCTTCAAAGCACTAACATTTCAAAAGTCATTCTCAACTTAGGAAAAAACACCTTTCATAATTAGAGTTACCAAAAAATAGCTGTCTAATACCATGAACTTCAACCTTTATTTCTATTTAATGCAAATAGCCACAAAAGAAAAAAAAAATCAGAAATAATGACTAGTCGTCTTCTGTCTCCAAAAAAAGTCTTATTTCTCTAAGTCCTGGAGATTCAGCCAAGAAATGTGAACCTCCAGACCTTAGGCCTGGGGAAGAAGCTCTGCTCTCCAGGGGGACAAATCATGCGGGCACAGTTGAGATAACCGAAATTAAGCAGTGTTACCTCAGAGCGTGGCACCACAGCCGCAGGGCAAAATGCACCAAGGAGACCTGCAGTACCTGGCCATTCTGTGACCATAGGTGCCACAAAGGAGAGAGAGCGACAGGCACTTACAAGATAAGAAGTGTCTCTCCAGCCTTGCTCCTCGAGACGTCAGAACTTTCCAGCTATTTAGACTACCGGGAGTCAGAGAGAGAGTAAACATCAAACTCTGTGGGTTCCTGGCTCAGCTGCCCTGTTCCCTTGTCACAGCATTGTCCCTCACCACCTTTATCAACAGCACTAAGCTTTCCTGTCACAGCATTGTCTTTCATCACCTTCATTAACAGCACTAAGCTTGTAAGAGTCCCTGCATAGGTTTGTGGTGTTCTCCTTTGCCCTCCACACCAAAGAAATCAGTTAATTTATCCTAAAGCCTTTAGGACACAGATTTCAGCAAGGAACCATTATCTTTAAATGATACCCAAGCCACCAACACTGAATAAACCCAATGACAACAATTCTGTATGCAATATAAGGGAGACAATCCTGCCGCAAAAATGCCTGAAACACAAAGATATATCCCAGATAAACCCAAATGCCTAAACAAAGCATGTTCAAATTAATGCTGACACACAGAGCATGTGTTTACAAAAACCTTGCCATAATCTATGAAACACGGCTGTGCCATTCAGTCAACAAGAGATACCAGCCTGCAGAACCAACCCAGGAAATTAATGAGACATTTTCTCCATTAACTCATCACCAAGGGAGATGAGGAAGTCACTGTGGACACCCTTGTCTCCATGCTCAGCAGCTAATACACAAGTAAAGCTACACCTGCACGCTAGATCTAAACATTTAAAGTTTAAGCAAAGTACAAACTGTGTGCTTGCTGCTCAGTGCTGGAAGAGGGGCTTCTCTGGAACAGCCCCCTCAAATTATATAAAGAAGCAAGTACAGATTCATTGCTCATCTATTATTTTTAGCTTCTTGGGGTGCTGAGAAGAAATACTGCCAGTGAAGGCATAATTCAGATCTCCTTTTTAAACTGAGTGGATTTAAGATGTTGGAATAAGACAAACGTTACGTTATAGTTTAAAACCTGCTATGTTTCAGCTAGAAGAATCTGAAAGGACGTTTATGAGCTGTCCCTGGCTGATTCCCAAGCTCTGTCCCTCCACGTGGGAGCTGGAATTGGAGCAGGCCCGCATTGCTTGTCCAAAACCGTCCTAGAAAGGGACGGGACGGCCCTCAGAGATAACAGGGACCAGCAGCACAAGGAAAACAAGCCCCACTTCTGTTCACACTAATGTTACGAACACAAGATTCAGCCTCCTTGGATGCCAGTTAAAATACACCAGAGGTTTTTATTTAATGTTGTGATTCTCCATGTGCTTTGGGCTCCCAACAGCTTCATGAAGAATATACGGGAGTGACCCAGTGAAGCCTGGAAGAGGTCTGTATCCCAAAAAACTGACACAGGAGCCTGCATCCTCTGACAGGCGCCAGGCTGACGCGGTCAGATGCAAGTTTGCTTTGCTCTGCCTGATTAAAGCCCCAGCAGACAAGGCTGCGGGACAGCCCTTGAGCAGGCACTTCTGCAGGCAGGGCTGCCTTTCCACCTTTTCCAGGGTGTTTCTGGAAAGCAAACCGGGAGCTGCTGGGGGAGGGGAGTCGCACCTTCAGGGATGCCCGGCGCTTCGAGGCCTTACCTTTCCTCTCCGCTGCGCCCCCTCCTCGCCCCCTCTCACGCTAAACCTGAGGGAAAAGCAAGAACACGGTATTTCAGCAGGCAGGGAGGAGGCCGAGGCTCCTTCATAGGGATAGGAAAACGTCCAAAAAGACAGCTTTTAGAGGGCGACGGCGCGGGGGCGGCCGGCAGAGCGGCGCCGCTGAGGTGAGGCTGGGCCCCAGCGGGCCCCGCCGTGAGGCGGCCGCCCCCCGGTTCTCCGGCTCCCCCCCGGCCCCCCTCGGTGCCCGGACACGCCGCAGCCCGACCCCGGGAGGGAGGCCGCTGCCCGCCGTCCTCGGG
>JAVJGJ010000036.1:5530755-5550882 GCA_035590215.1 Microhierax caerulescens | reverse complement strand
CAACGCGCCCCCCGCTCCCGCCCGGCACGCACCTGGCGCCGCGCGCCCGGCCCCATGAGGAGACGCCCGGCCGCCGCGCCCCGCGCAGGCACCTCTCGCCGCGCCCCGCCCCCTGGCGCGGCGGCGGGAAGGGATTGGACCGCCCCCCTCTGTTTCACCCTCCCATTGGCTCGCAACGGAAAGGGCGGGACTTTCGCGGGTCCGCCATAGGGAGAGGAGACGCTCGCACGAGACTTCACTTGTGTTCTCGCGATGCTTCGTGGAGCTATAAAAGGCTCGAGCGCAGGCGCCTGGCAGTTGCTGTCTGCTGGCGGTGAGGAGGGCTGTGGCGAGGCTGCCTGAGGGGTCGCGGTGTGGCAGGCCGGGGCTCAGTCCCCTCTGTTCGGGTGGGCTGTTGTAGGCCTGTGGCTTGTTGTCCCTTGTGGGGCTTTCTTCCGTGAGCTGATTTCCTTGGGTTCGCGTCTCTGTGACGGTTTCTGCGACGGTCTCTGCAGCCCCTGAGGTGGTGACAGCAGTGCTTGGCCTTGGCTGGCCGCTGTAACACTTCCAGGCATCTGTGCAAAGGAGTTTGGGTGTATTTAGAGCTTTTCAGGAAGAGAAGCTGTTTGTTGGCTTCCAGGGTTGCTTCGTATTAGCGCCATAAGTGAAGAGTGCTAAAGGGGGGTGTATTTAGAGACAAAAGTAGCTTTATTTTCTCACTGGAGCACCTTTCTGGGGGCTGGCTTTGACCCTGCCTTGCACTCACCATATCCTCAACCCATTTCCTAATACTTTCTGCAGGCAATCAAGCAAGCTGCCACCTTCCCTGCGATGACCAGCCTGGTGACACCGTAGCTGGAATGTGCTTGTGCTGCCAGGGAATTTCAGTGTGGTGCTGGTGGGTCAAGGTGTGTTCAGAATCGAGCTGTGCTTTCTTAACTACTCTGCTCCCTTTAATAATGATAATATTATAGCTAAGGCAGGGGTGGAGGTGGGTCCAGCGGGGTGTTGCCCCTCAGGGACAGATGTGTGGGGTGCTGTTCACCCTTTGGGGCATGGTCTGGCAGCTCAGGGGTTTTCAGGTGGGGTTGATTCAGATGGGTGGGTGACTTAACCTTTTCTGGGGCATGTGCTTGGGGTGGGAGTTGATTTTTGGGGTGGCGGTAGCAGCAAAGTCACCAGTCTCGGGGTGGCAGAGGGGAAGGGATTAATGCAAGGTGGTTGAGCAAAATGGGTCAAAACAGGACAAGTAGTGCGTGATCTGTGACTAACAACTGCCTGGGGGTCCTTGTGGGGCTCACTGCCCCTTGGCCTTGGGCTTTTTCCTTTGTGATTCGGTCACTGAGGGACCAGCCAGTGGCTCTCGCTTGGTGCCTGGGGGAGAGAAAGGCAGCTGGGGTGGCAGCTGGATGTGAAGTGAGTTTGGTGCCTTTTGGGGGATTCGTTACCTTTCCGGGCATGGGCCACCTTCATGCGCCCCAGGTTCCTCTTGCTCGCTGCCCCATGCTCCACGATGGGCCAGGGGTAGTGGGTGCCCACCAAGCAGCCTGCCCGCTCCTGCACAGCCCGTGGTGCTTTCCAGGGCTCATAAATGTACTTGGCAGGGAAATCCTTGAGAATGGGGACATATTTTCTACGGCAACGGGTCAAAGCCACCAGGGAGGCTGTGTCCCATTTCACATTGCTCTGGGTTTCACGCCTACCGAATGTATGCCCCGTCCCGATCTGTCTTCTTGCCAAAGGCAACAGGTGAGTAGACGCGGAAATACCGGTGGAAGAAGGCACTGCCTGACAGCCACAGCCAGTTGCCAGCATTGAGGGACCAGTCAGCATCCAGCAAGAGCTCCTCGAAGACCTGTGGGACACCATAGTAGTGTGTGAACAGGGTCCCCAAGAGCCCGATGGGTGCTGGTGGGTGTTGGGGGGGGGGGGATCTCCCAACCTTCAGCCCTTCTTCCCAGGAGACCCAGAGGTCCCCGCGGGTGAGGAAGCAGGCAACAGCGTGCCGAGCGAGGTGGTGGATCCAGCCCTCAGTGCGCAGTTGGGTCATGATGGCATCGATGAAGGGGTAGCCCGTCTGGCCCTGGTGTGGGGTGTTGGAGTTACATGGGGCAGGGGGATGTTTTTTGGGGGATCAGAGGACTAAGGGTTATCCCTGATGGAAATACCTCCCTCCAGGCATGGAGGTGCTGGGGATTTTTGTCCCAGTCGACCTGCAGGCAGACAGGGTTGCCAACCATCCGGTCGAAATTTGGGATGCTGGCGCCGGCTGTGTAGAAAAACTCCCTCCAGAGGAGTTGCCCGTGCAAGGAGATGGGGGGCTGGGAGTGCTGCTGCTGCTGGCAAAGGCAGGATCAGTCTCTCTGGATGGGCTGGTCCCCATTTTCTCCAGCCCTCCACCTTTTCTGCCAGGTTTCTCTGGCTCACCCTCTGCCTCCCACCCCAAAAATGCTGCCTCACCCCTTGGTAGACCTGGTCCAGCCGCCACCAGAAGGTGCGGACTGACAAACAGCCAAATTTGAGGTAGGGGCTGAGGACTGTGGTGCTGGGGCTCAGCGAGGTGGGCTCTGTCCTGGGCTTTTGGAAGCTGCACACCCAGGCCTGGATGGGGGACACACACTGGGGTCATGTTTTGGGATGGGGGAGATAAAGCAGCCCCAAAATTCAGGTGAAGGCTGCTGAGCACTGACCGTCCTCTCCATGAGTGCATCGAGCCGGGTGAGTGCTGCTGTCTCCCCGCCAGGGTAGAGGTGAGGACCCACATTGGTGGGGTCCTGGCCCAGTTCCTCCAAAGTGGGGACCCCATAGTCGGTGTCGTGGCTGGCCTGGCATGGGGTGTGGCAGCCTGGGGCACCGGGTACAGTGTGGCTGTGATGGCCATCGCTCCGCTCCAAGGTGAACGGGGAGATGCTGACCCAGCTTTGTGCTCTACCCACTCCAGGTCCACCCCATGCTCACCCTGCAGATGCTCCTGCGTGAGTGCTGGGGCTGGCTTCTCGGGGGGTCCAAGAGTTGCCAGGAGGCTCTGAAGGCGCTTGTAGGTTAGGGGGGCTTTGCCCTCATTCAAGGTGAGGACTCTGGGGTGGGAGAGGGAGAGACGGGCTCGGCACTGGGTCTGGATCCCATGTACCCCAAGAGATAGCACCAGGCACCCACCTCTCGGTGTCATAGAGGGTGTGGGACACTTCCTGGATCACCTCCACGCCATGCTGTGCCGCCAGCTTGGCCACGGTGGCATCGCGCTGGCGGGCGGAGGGTTCAGTGTCCACCTCAAATGTCAACCGTGTTGTCCCCCAGGCATGGAAGAGACGAGGGAACACCTCCTCTGGGCAACCCCGCACCACGAACAGCCTGCCAGGGAGTCGGGTGGGCACTAAGCCCCTTGAGGACACCCCCCACCCCCCCCCAAATTCCTCGAGGGTGGCACCGGGACTCACCTGGAGCCAATTTTCTGCAGGTTCCCATCCAAGTCCTGCAGGGCATCGAGGAGGAACCGCTGGGCATTGGTGCCTGCCCGGCTGCCAGAGGGGTTGAGGATGAAGAGGGGGTGGAGGCAGCAGCAATCAGCGGCAGCTGCCAGCAGTGCTGGGTTGTCGTGCAGCCGGAGACCCTTCCGAAACCAGTGGATGGAGCTGTGCTGCATGGCTGGGAGGTGTCCTGGTGGGGTGTGACCTGGGAAAAGAGGGGAAAAAAACCTGCCTTGTTTGGTAAATTTAACTTGTAAAATAAGCCAGGAGCAGCAGAGATTGACCTATCTATGCCTGGTTATAAAACCAGGGGGAAACGGGTCTGGGCTTGCTGGTGAGGGCTGGCCTGGTGACGGCATCTGGCTGGTGGCGGATGTGGGTGGGAGGCCCTGGGGAGGGCTGGCTTCCCAGCCTGTGGATCACAGCAGACTTCCCCTGCCTGTGCTTCCGCAGGCCCTGGTGGACCCCAGACCTGCTGGCAGCCGGGGGGTCTTGGGCTGGGGCAGCAGGAGCAGAGGGATGGGGCAGCTCCTCCTCTCTGTCCCTGGAAGTTGGTGGGTGCCCCCCGTCGTTCACTCCACCTCGGGGCTGCTCTGTCAGGATCAGCTCCTGGATGAGGAAGCTGTAACAACGGATCAGCCTCACCATTTACTGCAGATCCCGTTAGGCTCCAGAGTGAATGTGCTGCATCCTATCTCTCTTTCCCCATCTAGGTGATCCAGGAAGATCTTCCTCCTCACTGAGCTCAGGAGCTGATGCATCCCCCTTTCCTGCTCAGATGCCAGACTCCTGCATCCCAGGTAGGCATCCTTCAAACTTTCCCCTGCACAGTTCACAGTCTGTGCTTGTAGTTCAAGCTGTGCTTGAGCTTTTTGCTATTACTAAGCGGTGGCTTGTTTGGGAAGTGTGGTTTCCGCAGGTGCCCCAGAGCCTCCTGGCATTTCCTGTGGTCCTGCGCTGTTTTGCATTTGGGTAAAGGCTTCAGTGTGACTTGGGGTGTTTCATTTTGGAAGAGGTGATGCAAGCAGTGGAAAAATTAACCACGTTTGCTCCTGGGGCTTGTCCCCCATTGCTGCTCCTGGGTATCTGCAGAAAGGGTCTGGGAACCCCAAACGATGCTGGGAGCACAATGCTGAGGTGTGGGCATGGTGTGAGCTGGCAAGGGATGGGCAGGAATGCTGGGGTAGGCGTCATGCATGGATCTGGGCATCACCGAAGCAGTGTTTGGTTTGCCATCAGCCAGTTGATCCCCAGTGATCCCTGCTTTTCCCCTCTACAGGATCCTTTCACTGCTGCTGGGAATGAGGTTCTTTCCTGGCCATCAGTGCTCAGCCTCGCTTGCCACAGGTTTGTATCTCCAGTGGAGAGCTGGTAATGGGTAGCAAAAGTGCAAACAGGAGCGCTGTTAGGCTGCTACTTCCAGCCCTACTTGAGGTCAGAACATGCTTTCCTGGCAAATTGTGGGGAGGCGGATGTGGAAAACCATGATGGGGTGATTTTGGGGCTGCAGGTGAGCACGCCAGAGCTGCGTGTCCCTGGAGTAAACCACTGAGTTTCTGGGGCTGAGACTTGCCAAGGGATGGTTCCTGCTCTCCTAATATTTTTTTTTTTTTTTTTCCTGTGCTGGCAGGAGAGATTTCACACCAGTGGTTGTGGCTGAGCAGCGCACTGCCCGGTATGGCTGGTGAGTCTGGGCTTGGTTTGTGCCGGGGTGGGTAAACCATTCAGCTCTGTCCACTCCATCACCAGTATCCCCTCTGTGCTGAAACGTGAGGGTGCCCACAGGCTGCTTGCCACAATGTGATAGCCGAGCTTTTAGGAGCTGGGGTGTTTTTTGGGGGTCAGGGTGAGATCCTGTTTGGCTCTTTCCATCTGGAGGTGTCCTGCTGAGCCAGTGATGCTGTGCAAGTCCCTTGGGAAGCCCATTGGGGGCTGAGCCCCCCAAACTTCACTGCAGTCTCTTCTGACTCCACAGGCTGGTTTAGGTGGCTCCTGCGCAAGTCCAAGCCCAGCTCAGTGGAGAGCAGCCTCAGCACCAGCCGCTCTGCTTCATCCTCACCTTCTTCTTCCTTCTCATCTTCTGCTGAGAGTTCCAGCTTTTCTTCCAGCATGAGCCTGTCCAGGTCCATCCGCCCATCACCCATGTCGGTGTTGGACATCAGTGCCTCGGGTAGCGCCCGGTGGGCCAAGAGCTACGACGTCTGCATCTGCCACAGTGAGGTGGACCTGGAGCTGGTGGAGGAGCTGGTCTCCTACCTGGAGAGTCAACCCGAAAGCTTCCGTTGCTTCCTCCAACTGCGGGATGCAGCACCGGGAAGCGCGGTGGTGACAGAGCTGTGTGATGCTGTGCAAAACAGCCACTGCTGGGTCATGCTCATCACCCCTGGCTTCCTCCAGGACCCTTGGTGCAAGTACCAGATGCACCAGGCGTTGGCCGAAGCCCCGCTGGCCAACGGGCGCACTATCCCGGTCTTGAAGGATGTGGATCGGAAGGATTATCCCAAGGAGCTGCGAAGCCTCTACTACATCTACATGGCGCTGAAGGAGAACAGCTTCAAGCAGATCAGGGACACCATCATGCACTGTGAGTATGCCGTGGGATGCTGGCACAGGTTGATGCTGGTGAAATACTGCTTTGTTGGGGTGGAGCCCATGGGAAGGGACAGGATTCTGTAAATTTATTGAAATAGCTGATTCATAGAGAAATTAGTTGCTAACGGGGCTCATTTGTTGCCTCTGCAGACCTCCAGGAGCTGTGCCAGAGCTCCACGAGCAGGACAGAGTAGTGCCAGGAGCCGGCAGCAGTGTTTTGGAGCTGCCACCACTGGATCTGGGTGCGGCCATGTCTTGACGGACCTTGGGGGGTGAAGCTGAGCCCCTTGGACCAGACCTGGGAACCAAAGATGGGGAGATCCTCACAGCTGTGGGGGGACAGTGGTGTGAAGCCCACTGCATCCTGGTGATGTGACTTCCATCCCAGTGGCCAGCACCCCCTTGGTGGGAACAGGACGTTCTCCAGCAGGTCCTCTCTGCTCATCACACAAACACTAAGCTCCGATGTTGGGTGCCACTGGAGGTCTTCAGAGCTTCTAACAGCGGTGTTCTCCCGGGGTGAGGACCCGTCCCAGGGGGCTCTGACCCCCCTAGTGCTCCCAGTAAGCTGATGTGGTGGTGCCTGCCCTCCAGTGTTGGGCAGGAAGAGCAGGGGCAGGCACTGACGGCGTCTTTGCACGGGTTTGTTTGGACTATGAAAATGCAGAAGTTGTGATTTTGGTGGCGGGTTTCTTTGGGTGGTTTTCGTTTTGTTTTTAATCCTCTGGCTTGTGTGGTGAGCGGGCCCGGAAGGAGCCCGGGGGCTGAGTGACCCCACATGGCGGGGGGTGATCCCTGACCCGTGGGCCGCGCTGGGGAAGGGGAGGCAGGTTTTAGCCGAGGCTGGTGTCGATCGCGACCCCTCCCCGCGGGGGCTGGTGGCCGGGGAGCTCCGCCGAGCCGGCAGGGGGCGCTCCCCGCGCAGCGCCGCGCAGCCGCAGTGCGCAGGGGCGCGGGCGCGATGGCGGAGAGCCCGCGGCCGAAGAGGAAGCGGGAGGAGGAGGCGGACGCCGGGGCCGTGCCCCACGACGGGGTCGCCGCCGCCCCGTTCCCGCTGGCGGAGCTGCGCTTGCGGCGTGTGCTGCGGGAGTCGGCGCGGGACAAGGCCGTGTTCCTGCACGGGGAGGTACCGGGCGGGGGGGCGGGCGGGCGGGCCCACCGCCATGTTCCCGAGGAGGGGTAGTCCCGCCCCGTGGAGGCCACGCCCCCGCCGCGGAGGCCACGCCCTCCTAGGGCCACATGGCGCGGCCCCGTTCACCGTGGCCGGGGGTTCCCCCGGTTAAACCCCCGGTGTCCTCCACACCGCAGTGCTGCGGCCAAACCCGGCCTTTCCGTGGTCCTCACGGCGCGGCCCCACGCTCGCGTTTTCAGCCCGGTGCTGCCCAGAATCGGCTGGGGGCGGTTGCTCTCCTGGAAACCTTGGTGCAAGCGTCAGGTTATTTTTTTTCTCGTTAGTATACCTGTTGCTTTTATCCCTGAGAGCTGTTTCTTCGTGCTTGGTAGGTAAAGTGGCGCTGAATTGCAAGATGCTACGTGTGTCAATCAGGTGCCATAAAAGGGAAGTTTGTAATAACTCTTTAAGTTTTATGGTCAGGGAGCCTGGCCATGGTGTTGGAACCATGTAGCCACCTTGGCTCCAGTCTCCCACAGATGTGCATCTGAGCACGCAATGAGGACAGGGCAGTTTCAGGCTGCTGCTTTGCTTTCGGGGCAATGGGTTGATGGTCAGTAGTGACTGAGCTGGGCACAGACCTGCCTGCTCTACCCTGGGTGTGTGGCTGGGTTGGGAGCCCCAGGGGAACCCCTCTGCTCTCCCCAAGAGGTGTTCAGTGAGGCTTTGCCAGGGTCCTCTATGGACAGGAGTGACTTGAGGATGTGCTCCACACCCTCCACCTACCAAAACCAGTGTGCTCAGGCCATGCCTGGATGTGGGTTGTGGTTCCTTGGAGCAGGGTGGCAGTGCTTCTTGACCCAAAATAGTCAGGGAACAAACCTGGGCCACGATGCTAACCTCTACACTTGCCTCTGCCTTCTTCCTGACCTCTCTGACTGCCTGGTCAGCAGCCCTGTGGCAACTCACAGGTGTATCTCAGATGAAATCAGTGATGTGGGTTAGTGGGAATGCAGCTGTGGGTGCTGGGAGCATCTGGAGAGGTGCATGTGGGCTAGGAAGTTTTCTGCATCTTGTGCTCCCGCAAAAAACTATCTGCATTCCCTGATAGGGAGCTTCAGGGCAAACATGCCTTTTATTTTTGGACAGGTGCTGCCCAGTGGGTGACTGAGCTAGGAATAGGTTTGTGCATGGAAATGTTGAGGCTGCGAAGTGTCTGCCGTGGTCCCTATGTGGAAGCGATCAGGTTCTGGCCTCGAACTCTTCACCCAGTGTTGGATCTGTGTTTGCCAGTGGCTTTGTCTGTTCTTATTCCAGGTGACCAGTCCCTCTGGAGAGGGCACAGATGCTGTAGTCATCCTGGAAAAGACTCCATTCCAGGAGGAGAAGGTACTGGACCTGCTGAAGAAGCACACAAAGCTGGAGCTGCAGATGCGCAATGACATTTACAGCACGTACCATCTCTATCCACCCCCGGAGCTGAGCGGTGAGTGCTTTCAACCTTGCGTGGGGGGTCCCAGGAGGGCAGCTTGCTCCACGGCTCAGCTGTGGACCAGTGGTCATAGCTGGAATGCTGGTCAGTGTGCTTCTGCTAGCTCCAGAGTAATATGCAGTGAGACAAGCAAATGCTGCTGGGGTCCTGATCACACCACCTTGGCTGTGCTTTGGCTGACAGCAGCCAACCTGGCTGAGGTAGGATCGGTGGGTTCTTGCCGCTCTGAAGGTGATGTATTACTCCTGAGGATTTGGACCCTGCCTTGTTTCACCCGCTTTTCTGTGCACTTGCTGGACACCTAGCTTGGCTGATGAGTAGCTGGCCATTAAATGGCCATGGTGTGATTACTTGTAATCATCTGCCTGTGCCTTGATTTAAAGGTGAAGAAGACCTTATGAGTCTGACAGCTTTCCCTGTTGGTTGTGGGTGGTTTTTTTTTTTTTTCAGTTAACCTGGTATGATAGTCTCTCCCCATATGGTTTACTTAAAACAGTCTCTGCAGAGCACACATCAGCTGCTTCTCATGCCAGGGTGTCATCTCATGTGCTTTATTTTTGTTGCTTGGTGAGGACAGACATCTAGTATATTGCAGAGGGGATTTAAATGTTGGTAACATGGAATGCCTGGGGCAGGTGGGCACCTGGCCTCTGCTTTTCAAGCCT
The DNA here is from genome assembly GCA_035590215.1 of Microhierax caerulescens. NCBI lineage: Eukaryota > Metazoa > Chordata > Aves > Falconiformes > Falconidae > Microhierax > Microhierax caerulescens. The sequence goes on along the minus strand of JAVJGJ010000036.1, from coordinate 5,541,576 downwards.
CTCCCTGCTGATTTCATGTATCAGTGTGTTGTGAAACCCTATTAATAACCAAGCATGACAAGGTCAGATGAGCGGGGTGGATAGCTTCAGTGAAAGGCTGTCATTCTGTGAGATGGATTCTCGTCACTGTGGAAAGGTGTCCTGTAATTGTAGCACTCTCCAGCCACCTCTGGAAAGCAGGGCTGCTCTTTTGATAGGCTGTGCATTTCAGTTTAATGCTGGTATGTGTTTAAATTCTGGAAGTTAATTACATGTTGACACTTCCATAAACATAATGGTAGCCAAATGTGTTTAACAAAGTCAAAATTAGTGATAGCCTTAAGTAAGAAGTTGTTGCAGGCCCAATTTAATTTTTTGGGATGTTTGATGTGCCTTCCCAGAAATGTTCATATTTTAACACTGTTTCCATGGTACAGGAGGAAGCACTGTCTGGCTCTGGGAGCTTGCTAGTTGTGCAGAGCTCCTCTTAAGCTGTTGAGGACTCAAAATTAGAGGTTTCAGCATTACAAAACCACCTTCCAAGGGCAGGAAAACACCACACCACCATCACAGTTGTTGCAAATGTGTCTTGCGTGGGAAGATGTTAAAGCTGTGCTTTGTTGGCTGGAAAGATTCCTGCTTTGTGCCTGCTGCGTTTGGGGCTGGCAGCGACTTGCAGCAATTCCCACGAGGTGGCATTGCAAGACTAAAATCCCTTGGGTCTCTCTGCAGCTGTTTGGCATGTGACTGCCTCCTAGCCCTTTGCTGTGTAACTCCAGCATTACTCTGATAGCAAAATTATTTTAAGATTTATGCCAGGTGCAAATCCCCTTGCAGGGGTGAAAAGGCTGTTAAAGGGTTGTTGGTGTCCATCAGCGCTGTGCCAGGTCCTGCTTTTTCTGAGAGGCTGGAGCAAACCCAGGTGAACCTGGGTCTTCTCATGCCCTGTTTCTTGCCCTTTGTTAAACTAATTCCTCACATGGGTTGTTTCTCATCAGTGCTCCCTCTGTGCTGTGACTCTGCCCTGTGCTGTCCATTTTGTGTATGGCTGGACCAAACCTGTGTTTTGAGATGAGTGTGCAGTTCCTCTTGCAGGCTAGAATGGGGAAAACCCTGGCTTCCTTCTGCTGAAGTTTATCTTTCTAATTACTTTTAAAATTGGGGTTTGCAGAAACATTACCCAGTGGTGCATTTTGCTTCCCACTCCTTTCCTTGGCACTGCTTTGCTTGCTTTGGATGTTGGGCAACCCCAGGCTGGAGACCAGGAGGAGGCTGTGGACACTGGTGCTGCTCTCCAGGCTCTCTGGCTCTGAGTGGTGAGCAAGGAGGCTTCTTCCTTCTAAGCGATTCGGGACCAAATAGCTGTTTTTATGGGCACACTGCATGAACCGCTGCTGGGCAGTTGATCTGGAACCAAAGGAAGCGGTTGGGTGTGTCAGAAGGGGAAGGAAATTGCCCTTTTGAGTTGAGTCACAGCCCAAGGAGGGAGTCAACGTGAGAAATGCTGCTCACAAACACAAAGGAGAAATTTCCTGAAAGGCTGCAGACAATGTCATGGCTTGTGGGAAATCCCAGGATGTTGAGTGATTGTGTGGAGACCCAGCGAGCCCTTGCACGGGGTGCATCTCAGCCTCTTGGTTGCAGGGTTAGAGAGATACAGGGGTTTATCTCCTGATGCTAGCAGGCTTACACCTGGTTAACGTGATGCAGTGAAAGTGTTTTGCAAAAAAGATCTAAGCAGTTCCTCTGAAAAGTCCCAGATTGTGGTGTCATGCAGAAGAGGAATTCACCCTGGGGGTTTTGCAGTATCGGGCAGCTAAGGCCCTCCATGCTCAGCTGCTTTCTTTGTAAAGGTAAGATAAATCTCCAGCGTGAAGAAATCATGACCGCAGGTGACTCATGACGTTGGGTGTGTTGATGTGTGAGTCTCTGCCGCCGGGTCCGTCTGCTTTTTCAAAGCGAGTTCCTTTCTCAATGCTGCCTTTGTGGTCCGAAGTCCCTGAGGGCTTTTCATTCAACTGGAGTGCCTTGATAGCTGAAAGTGGATACGGATATATTTTTCACCCTCTCCCCGCCTCCTCATTTAAGTGAGTTGGATGCTGCTCCTCCATGGAGTCAAGCTAACACAGGCCCTCTGTGATGAAAGCTTGTTTTGTCTTGGTGGTCCGCTGCAAGGCTGGGCCAGCTGCTTTGTTTGCATGGTGAAGGCAGAGAAAGGGAGGCCAAAAGAAGCACGTTACCTGAGCAAAGGACTTGCCCTCTGTCCTGTGAAGAGGAACTTTGCTCTGCTGCTGCTTAAAGATGAAATTTTCAGGGCTGGGAGCACACCAGTGTGGGGGTGTGTGAAGAAAGTGCCAGTCAGAAAAAGGACCTCATCTGTGTCTTGCTCGGCTCATCAGCTTCACTGGTCACCTGAAGAGATGTGTCAAGGCTAAAATGGGAAATAACATTTGCAAACCAGCTTAGTAATAGTCAGAGCTTGTCTGAAGGGCAATCCAAACCACTTGAATAAGAAGGAAATCTGTGAATGAGCTTGTGAGGAGGAGCAGTGTCAGTGTGTGTCCTCTGACTGTAACTGCCTTGCTTCTGGCCAAGGCAGGCATGCGTGTTTAAGGCCAGCTGCTGGATGTTGCCTAGATTTAAAAGGCAGCTTATGCCTAGAGGTGTGAGATACTGGTGGAGGAAGCCCAAACTTCAGGACTCCCCATTGCTGGGAGAGCAAGGGCTGCTGTCATAGCAGGGGAAGGATTGGTTTTTTTTTTTTCTGCTGCCAAAGGCTCGATTGCAAAAGCCAGATGGTTCAATCAATGCATTCCCCGGTAACATCCAGCTCCTGGTGGTGCTCACACCCGTTCAGTAAGGACAGCTTGCTGTTTCCAGCAAAAAGGAGCCTCCTCCACACCAAAGATGTGCTGGTGTAATTTAAGGGCTCGTATCAGTCCTTTAAGGAGTCTTGTACTCACTGGGCACAGCTCATCCCTGTGCTGCAGGCTGAAGCTTATTAAAGATGTTTAAAATGAACGTATCGGGAGGAGCTCCAGCTTCATCCCTCCAACACAGGGTGGAGAAATTGTGGGAAAAATGGGAGTGTGTGGAAGGAAAGTGTTCACTCATACAGGAAGCGAGATGTATCCCTGCCTTCCTGAGCCCAAAAAGCATCTGGTTTCAGGCAGTGAGGAGCTGAAGAAACTTGCACAAGCTGCACTGGGAAGGCTGGTTCGTCTCCTGGCATTTCTATGCTCTGCCTGCTGGTGGGGCTTGCCCAGCGAAGAAAACTCTTTGCATTTATACTTAAAAAGCTGGAGCTTGAAGCAGTGGGAGCATGTGGGGTGGTTTGGGGGATGGTGGGAGGTATCGCTGTGTTTTGTTCTTTTTTGGGGGGGGCAGTTTAGTAACCTGTAAATTTCTTCTTTGCCATGGCTGTTGCAGCTGGAGTCCATGGAGTCCTTGGATAAGAACCAAGGCTAGACAGCCTTGGCAGAAGTCTCCATCAGCACACTTGGCTTGCCCTGGCATGTGCTGGCCTTGGAGACTGTGAGCTCTTGCAAGCTCTATCCTTTTCTTTTGTGCCTTTATTTCATTCAACAATGAGAGCCCCAGATGTCTGAGGCAAAGCTGTGGTCGTACCTGGTTGGGGGTGGGTTAAAATCAGGTGTTCCCCTGTGACTGCTGTGTAGTTGTGATCATAAAGCTAAATGTTAATACAGCAGGAGAAGGTTGTGCCTCATTATATTTAGTTGGGGCTGCATCAATAGAGGTACCTGATGATGGGAAGACAGTGTAGAGCTGTATGCAGCAGGAGAGAGATTTGCAGAGGGGGGGGAAACAACTTGTATGAGGGCAAATGTGACTTTCTGTGCTGCTTCCTGAACTTGGCACCTTTCTGCACCCCAGTGATTGAATTGGTTAGGCAGATTATGAGCCAAAGCTTAGCTTCCTACTAGCAAAGGGAAGAAAAAAGCACCCCTGCCCAAAAGTAGAAACTGGTTGTTCCTGCCCTGTGTGCTTCTCTTGGCTCCCTGGTGTGTTTAAATCTATTTAAAACAGCTACAGTGGTCCATTTTAATGGCTGAGTGGGATGGGAGCAGCAAGTGCGAGGCATGTTGGTGGGTCACCCTGGCCTCTCATCGCTGTTCACATCAGTTGGGAAATTTAATGTGCCAAGCTGGAGGGGGATTTTGGCAGAGCTTGGGGACAGTGCAGCGTGAAAGGGGACAGGGTGTCGCTAGTGGGCCTGGAGTGCACTTTGCTATGTGTACGAGCTCTCTCTACCTCCTTCCCATCTGCAACATGTAGTGCCCTGCACCATAGGGAGTACGGGGTAATGTGTTTTGTCCTCTCCTGGTGACAGCTACCTTCAGCCCTTTTTTCTGTAAGTTCCCCAAATTGAACTGGTGTTTTGGGTTGGTTTTTTTCACTCTAGTTTTCAGTAGGGGGGGAGAAGTAGTTTTGTTTCTGGTCATTTCAAGCTTCCTTTTCTCCTGGGCAGGGAAACAGTGGTGTCATATATCCCCTCAAACATCCTTTGTAGGGTGAACTGGTCAGTCCTCCTTCACTGCTTTGGTACCTCTGCCTTCTGCTCATCCAGGTTCCTTTAATTAAACTTCCTTTTTTTATAACCTCCAGTTAACTGATGGTAAGTCCTGACTTCCAGAATAAACCACAGACATTTCATGGCATCCCTAGGCTGGCATTCAGGAGCATGCTGGCTGATGTGACTCAGACATGAGTGGAGACAATCCCTGGCCCTTCAGCGAGCTTAAAAACCCACATCACGTGTCCAGTGGTTCTTCATCTCCATTTCCTGGCCGGGGTAGGCTTCAGCTACCCCACAGTGTACGTGATGCTTTAGTGTACGGGGAGCCTGCCACGAGCAGGGCAACTTTGAAAATGGAGCACAAATGTGGCTGGTCGCCAGCAATGGAAAGATTTTGTGGTGAGCCCTGTCTCGCCATGGATGTTTCTTGTGGCTGAGCCCAGCCTTAGCCAGGACTTTACATCCTGTGTGCGGGCTCCTAATGATAGTCAGGCTCTGAGCACTTATCAAACAGCTTCCCTGGCTATAGTGATTTATGCTAATTAGCATTGCTGGGGTGTTTCAGGGTTGATGAGACCTCTGGAAGGGAAATAATCATTAGTGAACTACAGCTTCTCCCCCCTCTCCTCTTCCAAACATCTGCTGCTAAACCACAGCTGCACACTAAGGATTTTGCTGATCTCACATCAGGGTTTAAAAAGTGATGTGGCTCTCCCCACCATGAGCAGCCAAACTGGGGAGGTACTGGAGAAGCCATGAAGGGTCCTCTGCAACCCCATCCCAGCCAGTGCATGGCCTGTAGTTATCGCCGCCCCAGCGTGGACTGCTTTCTGCTGCAGTCCCTGCTCTTGTTTTGGGGTCTAAAATTGAATTGTGGAAGTCTCAGCTCTGAGGCTGGATGTGGTATCTTCTTATCATTTGCCTTTTTGTTTTCTCCCCAATGCTTTGTTGGTCTTTTTAAGTGAGGAGCAGAGGAACTGCAGCCTTGTCTTTCTTTACTTGGTTGGTTTTTTTTTTTTGCTATTACATCATCCTTCTAGAAGTGCTAATTGAGTCCTGGAAAACAACCTTGTTTGAACATGTGTATGGTGGGAATCGGACCAGACTGCCCTTGTGGTTTGCATTTTCATATTTCATGTTACCAGCATTTTCCTGTGGATTTCATTAAGCTGGGTTTGGCATGAAATGAAAAGGCAGTCTCCCACTAGTGCAGCGCCAACCTTTGAGGGGAAAAAAAAACAAAACCAACTACCAAAAAACAGAACCCAAAAACTAAAAAAAAAAACCCCCACCAACCCCAAAACACCCTAAATCCTGGCTTTAGGAACAAATAGATTTTTATATTCAGTGTCTGGCTAGTGTATATACATATAGAAAGTATGAAGCAGGACTGGTACCCTGGTGAGTGTGCAGCCCATGGGTTTTGTGGCTGTGGCAGAGCTTGGGCACGAGCTGCTGTGTTTGCAGTGCCCCAGCCACTTCTGTCTGATCTGCTTGGGGTTTATCTGGACCCGCAGGGGTTTTCTCCTTCCTGCATTAAGTTTTATAGCAGCTCTCCATTAGCTGGGAAAGCAGAGGAACTGCTGGTGCCCTTGGAGCTGTGGCAGGCTCTGTATCGCATGTCTAATCTCTGCCAAAGAGGGATATTTTTTGAGTATTTTACTGCTGTGGGTAAGATTTACTGTTGCTGAGGTCAAAGCTGCCAGCTTGACGAGGTGTGTGCTTGCGTCCTGTTTAATGCCACAGAAGAAATACAAAGCAAAGTTTTAATCTTGAGGTAAACAGAAACTGTCTTCCTTTTGCAAGAGTAAACAGCTAGATGTTCTTTATCCGCTGGTGCAGGGCAATCCCTGAGCCCTTTTCCGTCAGTTCATCCTGTGCTGTGTTAACCCATATGCCTGTGCTGTTTGCTCTAGATCCATCCCTGTGCCCTTGACCTCTTTGCCTCCTGCACTTGGCGCTCAGGGCCAGCATCCTGATGGTTGAGAGCTCTGGGAAGGAGCTGCTCCTTGTGCTGGCCCTGCTGCTTGCAGCTCACACAATGTCTGGTTTTGTGGCTGGAGAAAGTTGCTGGGTGCTCACTTGCTAACATCCTATGAGCTCTGGACTCAAGTATGGGGAAGATGAGTCTGCCCTGAGGGTCGTGCTTCTGTCCTGGTTGCACATAAATTCCTTCCTGGGAGCCCCATGCTCTGCCTCAATGTTGCTGATAAGCCTGAAAGAGCAAGTGTGTGTGGAGAAAAAAAAAAACCTTTCAGGTGGCAAACTCCTCCACCTGAACTGGAAAGACAGGCCCTGGCTGTGTTGTCAGCTTATCCTTGAGAAAAGCAGCGGCAGCCCAGGAGGTTAAAGCACATGTTCGCTTTCATTGTCTGTTCTCCTCCACCCTGCTATTCTAGTGGTATCTTCTCAAAATGTGTTAGTGTGGCATTTATTGGAAGGGAAAACAGATTTGTCTGGGACTGAAGGAAGTCATGTGGGTTTTGTCTGTGATGGTAACTCAGTGCATGTGTTTGTTTCTAGAGATAAAAACCACGGTGGTGTACCCCGCCACGGAGAAACACCTTCAGAAATATCTCCGTCAAGAAGTGCACCTCATCCGCGAAACGTGGGAGGATTACAAGAACATAACGCTGCCCTTCATCCAGTCGCAGAGCTTCAGCATCCAGGTATGGTTCCACTGCTTCCCCTCTGCAGAGACTGATGTCTTTGGTCTCCTTCTTAATGCGTGGTCTGTCAGATGTCTCCTCCAAAGCCCAGGTTGGAGGCAGAAGAGCCTGGGAACGCTCTGTCCCTTTCTCCCTGTTGCCTGTTCCATCAGCATGTTGTCAGCTCGGTGGTACTGTGTCCCCTCACCTGGCTGGGCAGCCTGCTTCTCAAACACGACTGGCTGCAGGTTACTTCTGCTGGTCCTGGGCTGTGGTGCTGCCTGCTTTGCTCAATGCACCCCCTTATCTATCATGCTTTCTTGAGGCTGTCTGACCTCTGGGGTAAGCTCAGCAGTGGTAAACAGAGCTCTCTTTCCCGTAAAACTTCCCCTGGTGTCCCCATCCTTCTGCCCTCTAGGGCATCTTTCTCCATCTTTGCAGGAAAACATTTTCCTCAGATAGACCCAAAGTTGCCTGTCTCAAGGTTTCTGGAGACTTCCTATGCTGGGGCGTTCCTCCTCCTGAGGGTGGCTCCCTGGGCGTTGGTGCTGTTCGCTGGGCTTTTTAGGAGTCTCTTGGGTGTTGTGGAAAAAGGAAAGCATAGATTGCTCTTGGATTCCTGCATCACAACTCATTCCTTGGGCTTTGCCTGTCTTTTATCTAACTAGTTTTGATGAGTGGAAGGGAAAATGTGAAGGGGAACGTAAATATCAGGGGACTACAGAGGTGTCTTTGTTTTCTGCTGGAGGATGCAAAGAGCGCATGCTTTCAGTATAATAGTTTTATTGTGGTGCCGGTCACTGGACATGTGTTGTCCTCACTGGGCTTGTGCTGGAAACAGCAAGAGCAGTCAGCTGGTGACCTGCCCATCACATGAGGCAGCATTGGGTTTAAAATTCAGCTCATCTGATCAGAGAACTTATTTAGGGCACTGATAGCTTGGCACTTGTGAAAAGAACAGGCATAAAAAAAAAAATCCACCACACCACCCCCCTCCACGACCCCCCAAAAAATTAAAAAAAACCAAACCAACAAAAAACCCAAGGAGCAAACTTTCATTTCCTGCTGAGCTTCATGCCCTGCTTTTCTTCCAGGGTCACAGAGCACAGTGATCTTGTGCCATGCTTTCCAAAATCACTTTGAGAATCTAATCTTCTCTAAAATGTTGCTAGGAAGAAAAGACCAGAAATCTAAGCAAAAAAACAGATCAAGGGAGAAGAGATTGGTTTCTCCCTAAGGATATATTCAGGTCAGTTCACAATGATTCTAAGTTTTGATTAGCTTAATTAAACTCTTGACAGAGTTCCCCAAAAGGGCTGTCTTATCTTGAGTGCTGGTCTGCCCTGCATCCACTGACCCAGCTTGCTCAGTGTGCCTGCAAGACTGGCTGTATCTTGCCTATTCACCTGGGGCAACCAAAACGTTTTATACCTAAACTTGATGGGGAAAACTATGTTTCAAAACATTTTCAGCTTCCAAGCCCTAAGTATTTTCTGCTGCCTTGTTTTATCTTCTGGCAACCTGGCTGGAGACTCCCTTGGCAGCCCAATACTTAAGCTAGAGCATAAAGTGCACGTTGGAGGTGCAGAGAGGAAGCTCGAGCTCAGGCTGGGAGCCAGGAAAAGCAAAGATGCGCTTTGACAGCCTTACTCTATCACTTATCCTTGGTCTTCTTTGTTTTGTGGCTGAAACTTCTCTGGATGGTGCTTTGCTTTGAAGGAGAAGCAGGGGGGGATAACCAGAGCAGGGATTACAGGCAGTCTGGAGCCTGAAGCTTTAAGTATGGAAGGGGAGAAGCAGCAAGCTGTGTTCTAAGGAGTCAGGAAACTGAAAGACGTGCGTAGCCCAAGAAAACACAGACCTTTTGTATTTGCCCAGCTGAGTACTGGCTGCCAGCAGCTGGAGCTACATCCAGCCTCAGGCTTGCAATCTGCTCCTTCTTTTTTAAATGGGGAGGGGGGGAAACCCCAAATCAGCAGAGTTTCCTTCCCAGACCTAGTTGTAAAGGTTTTGCTGCAGCCTGGGAGGTAAAAAGGTGCAAACAACCCTGTGCTGCTGCAACAGGCATCTGCTGGGCCCCATGAGAGCTGGTTTCCACTGCTGCCCACCTCGCCAGGGCCTGGGATGCTCAGGGTTGCTTGTGCTGGTGGCTGATCTCTCGCAGTGCCTGTACCTGTAGGTTGCCAGCCAGTGGGAGCACGGAGGAGGGATGCTGCTCCCCTTGGGGTTCTTAGTGCTTGCAGCAGGTTCCACCCTGGTCACCTAAAGCAGCCAGGTCTCCTTGGGATATAGCTAGACCGTGTTGGGGAGAATTATCTCTCCACATCCTCTTAGGGGCAAATGCAACTATTTCTGCACTGGGCTAAGCCATCTCTGTTCAATACCTCATCTCCAGCTGTGGCCAGTTCTTGAGAAGAAAACAAAAATCCCTGAATAATGTAGCTGTCTGGCAGTGGAGTGCCACACTCCACAGTGAGGTTGGGCGTATCTTCTCACTCAAAGGCTCATAACAGCCTGAATTTTGTTGTTGGGAGTGTTTTATGAGTAATTAACTACAAATGAAACTTGAAATTTCATTGCCATGAAATTACTTGGTCATCTTCAAGTCATTGGGCTTTTTTTACATTGTAGTTGCAGGGAATGTGCACTAATCCATGAGCCTGGGCTAAATGTGCCTGAGGTGTTGGTTTCTTTTCTCTGCTGGTTTGTAAATCATGTATTTCTCTTTCAGTGGGTGTATAATATCCTGGAGAAGAAAGCTGAGGCCGATCGAATCATCCACGAAAACCCAGATCCTTGCAATGGCTTTGTTCTAGTTCCAGACTTTAAGTGGAATCAAACCCAGGTTTGTTTGCTTCTCATATCTTTGAAGGGATGGTGCTTGCGGAAGGTAATCCAGAGGAAATGTCCACTTTCATGCTGCTAATAGCATGCTAATGAAAGTTTTAGTAAGGAACTGTGTCCTTCCTGTTCACGCTGTCATTAAGTGATGATACTGCCAGAGCCTTTTATCACGTGCTAATTGTGGGAACTGCAAAACACAGGCTGTTCTCCCTGCTGCTGGGTGATTTCTTTATTAGGTTCGCTTTCTCTTTCCTGTATTAGCCCAAATGTTGTCATGATGTGTCTGAAGCTAAATCCAGCTGTGTATTTGTTCCTGCTGAACTTGTTTGGTTTTTTTTTCGCAAGCCTCGACTTTACGCACAAACTGGGCAGATGTGTTGGCCTTTGGTTGCTGCAATTAACTCTCCTCCACACAGTATTAAACAGATGGTCCTTAGCTTAGGAGCAGCTGCTTAACCCCTCGTAGGAGTGGCCACTCATTGAAATACAGAGTGTTTTAAGCCCAGGCTGTAATCCTAAATTGAGTGGCTTATTTCCTTGGGCTCTGGTTCACTTTCGTACAGTACATCTGATGATGTGCCTGGGGAGGTGAAACTCCACGCACGCACCCCTTGAAGTTGGCAGAGTGGAGAAAAAAAAATAGTCCTGTTTTGTGTTTCTGATCCTCAAAATGCTTCTGCAGATCGTGGGGGGAGGGAAGTTACTGTATGATTTAAAACTCAGAAATGGGAAATAAACTGAAAACTAAAAAAAAAAAAAAAACAAAAAAACAAAAAAAAACAAAACCCCAAAACCTCAAAAAAAAAAAAAAAA
>JAVJGJ010000036.1:5508474-5518720 GCA_035590215.1 Microhierax caerulescens | reverse complement strand
CGCTGCATTGCGAGTCCCGGTGCATTGCGATTCCCGGTGCACTGCGATTCCCGCTGCATTGCGAGTCCCGCTGCATTGCGATTCCCGCTGCATTGCGATTCCCGCTGCACTGCGATTCCCGCTGCATTGCGATTCCCGTTGCATTGCGATTCCCGCTGCACTGCGATTCCCGCTGCACTGCGATTCCCGCTGCACTGCGATTCCCGCTGCATTGCGATTCCCGCTGCATTGCGATTCCCGCTGCATTGCGATTCCCATTTCATTGTGATTCCCGCTGCACTGCGATTCCCGCTGCATTGCGATTCCCGCTGCACTGCGATTCCCGCTGCATTGCGATTCCCGCTGCATTGCGATTCCCGTTGCATTGCAATTCCCGCTGCACTGCGATTCCCGCTGCATTGCGATTCCCGCTGCATTGCGATTCCCGCTGCACTGCAATTCCCGCTGCACTGCGATTCCCGCTGCATTGCGATTCCCGCTGCACTGCATCACGTTGCAGCTCTCCATCGCACACGCCAGGCCCCGGCCTGGAAGGAGCCGAGACCCTGCGTGCAGGATTCATTCGGGGGTGTGCTCGTCCCAGGAGATGCCACCCCCAGCTCCGGTGCTGGCTGTCCTGCAGGCATGAGGTCTCCTTTTCTCACCCTGGCTCCTAACGACATGTCCAACCTCTAATGAGCTCCTAACGTCGTTATGAGCTCTAGGATGGGAGCAGCGGTTTGCTGGACTCTCCCTAACCCCTGTGCTTAATTATCTGCATCATTAGAAGGCTGGTTGCTCCTCCAGCTCCAGGCCGTGGTTTAATAGCGACTGCTGTGGCAAGGCACTGAATCCCAGAGAGGGCTCAGGGCGCTGCAAATGTAAATGTAGGAACAGGAACCATCTCTTGATGCTAATTTTAAGGGATGTCCACCCTGGAGATCTGTGAGTAGGGTGTCTTCCAGAGCTGGGACCGTAATGGTGACCAGAGCATCCTCCTGGTCCCTAGCCCACCCGAGGTGAAAACCCATCGCTGGAGTGAAAATGTCTATTTAAGTCCATTTTAAACTCTGGAGCGACCCTGGTTACGCCTCCAAGCCTGTCTTTTTATAGCTTGTGTCATCCTCGTGCTTGCAACCAACATCAGAGGTGGGTGCCAGGCTGCAGGACGTGGGCATGCCAAGCCCAGCCCCAGCAAGACTGGGGTCCTCCATGCGCCTCTTTTTGGGGGGTTTCAGCCAGCAGCGATTCTCAGGTTGAATCCCAATGATTAAAACTAATTATTTGGTGATATCTCTAAATCCCACATATCCTGTTGCTTATTCTCTTGTATAAGGCGATGGTCCCGTTGCTTGAGCTTCGAGTATTTCATCCTGGTTTGGGCTGGCTGCGGGGAATCTGGTTCTCAAGAGCTTATTCTATTGTACTTTTTTTTAAAAAAATATTTTTTTATTTTAATTTTAATTATTTTATATTATTTTCCCCTTTTGGTTGTTTTCTCTGAGAGTAGCATGATGGCTGCGTGAGGAGTAGGGATGTGGTCCTCCTGCACAGGATGGCATCCTGGCTTCACCTGCATCCCTGTGGGGACCCCATCCTGCTCTCCTCACCCCAGGCTGGGGACCCCAGGCTGGGACTGGTGACCATCGTGTGATGCTGTCAGGGACACTCACACGAGGGGTTGTGATTTTGCAGTGAGGAAAGGAAATGATCTGACACTTTCACGCTGCTCTTTGCAACTTCTGGTTCTCTTTTTTTGGTGTTTATTTTTAACTACCCCTCGCCCTCCTCTCACGCTTGGACACCGGTGCCTTCTCCCTCCGCTGGCCACAATCCTTGTGTTTATTGAGCTTTTTCTAGGAAAATCCGGTGTCGTCTCAGGAGGGAAAAAAGAAAAGAAACAAACCCCCAGTTCTTGCTAATCTCTTGCGTTTCCAGCTGCTGACCCCTTGCATGTGACCGGAGTTGGGATGGAAAGTTTCTTCGGAGGAAAGTGAAAAGGATTTGGCCAGCGGGGAACGGCAAAACCGGAGAAGGAGCTACCCTCCATCCTGGTTTTGCTTTGGCCTGGCGGATGCTCAGGGTGGTTTTGGGTTGGCACGGGCTGCGGCTCCTCTCCAGGATGTGTTTCGCTGTGTGCCCGAGGCCACCGAGCTGCAGCGCCGGCATCACCGGCAGACGCTGCTCCCGGCTGGTCCAGCTCCGCCGTGCTGCAGATGGGTGCAGGATGGGGACCACCGAGCCGCTGGGAAGGTGTGTGGGAGTGATGGAGGTGGGGAGGATGTGGGTGGGCACTTGCTTCGGGGTGTTTTGGGGCATCGTGGAGCTGAGGCGGCAGTTTTAGGGGAGCGGGATTCGGTGGGCACCGGTGGATGGGGCCAGATTCTGCACGTCCCCTGGGGGTCCTGCCCTGTGATTAATTGCTTTGGCACAAAGGGAGACGGGGTGCAGGTTTGCTGGCATCACTTTGGCAGGTTGCTTGGGACTTCTTGAGCGTATAAGCCGCTGTGCAGGTGGTTTATATTAATTATGGGCAAGTTATTTATATGCTGTCGATGTGGGTGTTAACGTGTGGTCAGGTATTTTTGGTTTTGATACGCACGGCGGAGCTGCAGCACAGCACAGCCTGCCTGTGCTGCTGGCTTGGGTGGCACAGGGTGATGGAGGCCACCATCCCAGCGTGGCACACGTGCTCTGCCAGGGTGTCCAACGGGTGGGTTTGACCACCCATGGGTGCTGCTGGTCTGTGTTCCATGGGATCAGGGATGGCTGGAGGGAGCCAGGGGCTCCCTGCTGCATCAATCCCTGGTGGAGGACCACTCTGTCTAAGCTAGGGTGGCATCCTCCATCCTGAGGATGCTCCTGGGTTTGCTGAGCTGCTGCCGCTCTGGGATAATCATGGGATGCATCCCGTGCTGGCGAGGGATGCTCAGAGGTGGGGGGTGCAGCAGCCCCAGGGGTGGATGGTGCAGGGGCGCATCGTAATGCAAAGCAAGGCAGTTTGAAACAGCGCAGTGCCAGAGGAGGACTCTCCTCCCGGCACCACGCCTGTAAAATTATATCAACAAATCTACAGAGAGATTTCTCCTCTTCTTTGGAGTTGTTTTGGGTTTTTTTAATTGCAAATCAGAACCAACCTAAATCACAAAGCCGCGCGGGTCCAGGTAGGACTGGGTGGGGAGCTGGCTTCCTTTCCTTCGCTATTTGCAGATTTAAAAATATATGTGCTGAAGCTTGGTATTTTGTTTTTTTTTTTTGTTTTGTTTTTTCTTTTTTCTTAATCCTGAGTTTGTGAAGGAGGCTTTAACCTGAGCTCACGCCGCTGGAATTCCCCGCTGTGCCTGGGAGAGGCTCCTCGCCTCCAATCACTTCCAGATGCCGTTCTTGCTTCGGCTCTTCCCCTTGTAAAATGTCTCCCCCAGCTCGCCCGCAGCCTCCACCAAGTTTTCCCGGCCGGATTCAACTTCCTGATATTTGGCCAGGCTGAGTCAGACGAGCCTCAATTTTTTTTTTATTTTTTTTTTTTTACCAGGGTGTGATGCCGGCGGTGCGAGGTTGCAATGTGCCCCGTCGCCTTGCACAAGCCGGAGCTCCGGCTTGGATCCTGCGTCAGGTTCTGAGCTGCTTGCAACACTTTTGTCGGGTGTTTTTTTTAAGTTTCTTTTTTTAAAGAGTATATATATGAGCTGGGATAAGAGTTGGGGGCTTGGGGTCCCTGCCCACGTTGGCGATGGGGCAGAGCTTCCCTGAGCCCTGAAATGGGCGAACTGGGGCAACTGAGCCAGCGTAATGCAAAATCCAGATGCAAAAGCGAGAGGATGCTTTAATGCTGTAGACCTGCTTGCTGCTTTGGTGCTTTGCTGATGTTGGGCGCAGAATCCCCACAGCACATAACAAAACACCCCGGTTTGGGGGTTAAAACCCCGTCCTGGCAGCTCTGTGGCTGTCAGTCTCATCCGACCCCTCTGGCGTGGGCTCCGTGGGCTGGGATTGTCTGTTATGTAAGATGGGAAGGGAGGAGAGCGGTGGGGCATCGTTGGGGGAAAAATGGGGTGGAAAGTGAGGAATAAGGGGGAGAAATGCAGAGAGAGGTGATGCGAGTGGATTGGGGCGATGCAGGACTGAAGGAGTACCGGGGCGTGGGAATGGTGTCAAAAATTAAGGGGAGCAAAGGGGTTTAGGGGTTAAATATGATGCTGCGTTCCCTGTGTGGGGTTGACAAGGTGACAGGAGCCACCAAGGGCTGGGAAGTCCTCGAGCCCATCCCTGTAGGACAACCAGCGCTGCTTCAAAGGAAAAAATAGAAGGGGGAAAAAAAAAAAAAAAGGATCGCAAGGAACCGTCTGGTCTGTTCCGTTCCCATACGTGCTCAACAGGTTTCCCTCCCCAGCAGGGTCTGGGTAGGGAGCTCTGGTATTTGGGACTGGAGGAGCTGGGGGTGGCCTTGAGCCTGGCTTTCAAAATGTGCTATTTACGCAACAAAACCCATGCAATTTGTCCTCAGAAGTATTACCCCAGGCTCTTTTTCCGCTGTCTTGTTTTTATCCCGTGTGGCTTTCATGCCAGCAGGGTGGGAAGGTACAGGCAGCTCCTGATGAAGGGTTGGAGGAACTGGGGGGGCTTTTGCAACAAAAATATGGGTGACCACAAGGGTTTGGCCCCCCAGCACTCTCTTAGGGTAAGGGGAGGATAAAACCTGCCCCAACGCTTGGTCACGCTGCATCCGCCAGTGAATTTAGCATCCTTCAGCATCCTTATGGTCCTTCAGCATCTGCCGTGGAGCTGGGGCTTCCCAGGCCCCTTTGCTACCTAATTAACAAAGTGGCTGCTTAATTCTGACTGCATTTACAAGTTAAATTGACAGATTATCTGTATTATGCAGATGAATATTTAAATCTTAATTATTTAGTTGCCTGGCTTGCCTAAATGCATGGGGTGTCTGTAAATCAGCGGCTTGAAGCTTGGGGATGCTCTTCTTTTGAAAGCACAGACTTTTGCTAAGGAATAAACCCAAAATAGGCTTTTTTTGGTCTGATGGATGATGCTAAACACCCCAGCTTGGAAGCAGCCACGATTTCTCATGTCTATTTTTTCCTTTTTTTTATTTTTGGGGGGGTGTTTGTTGCAGGAGGCTTGTCCTTAAATAGCAGTTATTTATTTTTAGGTCGATCGCTGCTTTGGATAATCCGGCTTGGCTGGGCAGCTTTGCTTTTCTTTCCATTCTCAGGGATTGAATAGAAGTAGGTTTATTAAATTATTTCGTTTTTAATGATTTAATAGATTTAAGAAATTATTAATAGAATAAAAAGCCAGTTGGGGCGGTGGATGGGCGTTCTGCTGGTGGTGGCTCTTCCATGCTCTCCTGTGGGAGCATCTGTGGGCTGCTGGGGGGAGGATCAGTAGGGAAACCTGTACCGAAAAGTCGCATCCCACACCGGAATTATACCTTTGGCTCGGCTGAAGGATGGTTGGGAAGCGGCCAGATTATCTCCTGCTAAATACCTGCCAAATGAATAAGCTCCTGGTCCCGGGGCGATAGCGATTGGTGTGACGTGAGGGATGTGCCAGGCTTGGAAACACCTTGCTCCTGCCGAGTAGAGACATTTTCTCTGGAGGAAGAGGATGAGCTCACCTGGATTTTATTCCCCTCCCAGCCTGGCTTTTGCTCTGTCTCCTCTTGGGAGGTAATTTTATCCAAGGGAGACTGGTGCCGGCGATGGAGCACCGACGGATGGATGGATGGACGGCTGCCTTGCTTCAGGTCTGGCTGCTGGGAGGGGGAGAAACGCCGTTTCCATCTTCCCCTCCTATTTTAACAGCCCCCGGGGACTCTGGTCCTCGATGGGGAGGATGCTGGATGGGAGGGATTCAGCAGCTCCTGCCTGTGCGTGTCCCAGAAATGCCTGTATCCCCTGGGGATGCTCCTGTACCACGGCTGAGCCCCTCAAGGGACTGGTCCTGGCTGGCTTCAATCTTTAATAGGGGAAGGGATGTGGCCATTGGGTTTTCATTTTTTTCCACCCAAAGCCACGAGCATCCTGGAAGGGAGACATCAGGGAGTGAGCACAAGGTGCCTCCCCCCCCGCCTCAAATTTTGGAATTGTTATTTAAATGCAGCCTGTTAGGCAGGAGGGGAAACTGAGGCAGCGTAGCTGGGAGCGTTGGGAGGAAAAGGAGCAATGTTTAGCTTGTTAAAGTTTTTTTGAGGGTTCTGGGATACGGGATGTTAATTTCCTGCTGGGATCAGCTGCTGGATGGGTTGAGCCACTGGTAGCGAGTGGCGGAGATGGCAGCCCTTGACCCGGCGGATGCCTGAACTGCGATGGGTTTTTTTCTGAACCTTGGGCTGGGAACGGCTGGTTGCGTTGGTTGGTGGTGGTGGGGGGAGCGCTCAGGAAGCTGGAAAACAATCCTGGGGAGACCAGCAGCTATCCGGCTCCTGGCTCTTCCAGTTCAGCTGGAAAGACCAGCTTCAGGCAAGACCTCGGATCCTCCCAGTGGGGCCGATGCACTTTAAGGGTTCCCGGTCTCCTACTCATCCAGGGCTGCATCCTCCTCCTCGGAGGGCTGGGAGGATGAGGATGCTGCTGGGAAGGAGGCCCTTGCCCACCCCCAGGCAGCTCCGAGCACCCCCATCCTTATCTATACGTGCAGGGGCTGATGCTGTGCCATGAAGTGCTTTAGCAGGAGCTCCCCGGGGAGAGTTTAACCTCGTTAGCGGATCCTATAATTCATGGCTCTAAATAAACAGGCTCCTTGTCGGTGATGTTGGATGCTCCAGTGGATTCCAGGCTGCTGGAAGACCCCGGTGCAGGAAGGTGAATTTTTTGGGCACTTGCAGAGCAGCCCCAGGTGTATCTGGTTTGGCTGTTAATTGCCCCAACCCCTCAGGTTTAATTGCTCCCCTCAGCAAACGGTGGGTGTGGGAGAAAGTAGAGCTGCTTTGGCTGGAGGGGGAAGGTGTGACACTGGGATGGAGCCATCCCTGGGCATCTGTGGACAGCCTTGTCCCTGGAGAGAAGTACTAGCTTGGAGATGCTCTTTTTTGGGGGGTTTCCTTCCCTTGCATGGAGACATGCCCTCTTCATTAAAATTAATGGGGTATTAAGAGCCAGGCATGCCCTGGGGAAGGTTTGCACCGGCTTGGCACCCCCCAGCATCTCTCATCTTTACTTCCACAAGCTGGAGGAGATGGAGAGGGATAAGGAAATCTCCTGCCCTTCAGAGTTTCTCCTTGGAAGCAGCTTTTCTGCCAGGGCTTGAGCACCAGCTGTGGAGAGAGCCTTGCTGGCCCTGTCCTGGTCACCCTCCCCCATCCAGATCACCCTTCCTTGCACTGAGCTGGGCTGAGGTGTTCCTCGCGTGACTTTTTTTTTTTTTTTTTGGGGGGGGGAGAGTTGTGACTCCTTATATTCCATCCATCCCACCACCACAAAGGGGAAGAGCAAAGCTGGCTCCTGACTGCTAACTGAGTGAGTAATGGACCCACTTCACCTGGGTGGCTCGTTTTCCCCCTCCACCCCACCCTGCTGCTCGTTAGTGGGGTAATTAAGCTGAATGCAGAGCAGCTGTCCTCGTAGAGAGTTTTTTTCTTTGTGAGGCAGCATGGTGGAAGGGTTTCTGTGTGCAGCAGCTTCTTGGCAGGGTTTTTCCTTCCCCAAATTGTAAGGATGTTACGGTGCCAGGTGAGGATGTGTGAATTGGAAACTTTTGGGAGAAGAGATGCTGGAGATGTGGGATTAATGTGCCAGGTGAGGATGTGTAATTTGGAAATTTTTGGGAGAAGAAATGCTGGAGATGTGGGATTAAGGTGCCAGGTGAGGATGTGTAATTTGGAAATTTTTGGGAGAATTGATGCTGGAGATGTGAGATTAAGGAGCATCCTCTGCGCAGAAAGGTGGGAGAGCTGCGGAGCATCCCAGGGTGAGCAGGGCTGTGCTCCCTTTTCCTTGGACAAGGGCTTGCTAAAGAATTGCAACTAAAAAGGTGCACTTCCTAAAACTGGGGAGTGAGTCATGGAAGGGGGTTTTGGTGGGGAAGGCGAAGGGGCGCTGGGGAAACCTGTGGCGAGGCTCTGGGCTCTGAACCGCAGCACCTCCTTAAGGGCAGCTGGCAGCGCTGGGTGCTGGGTGCTGCCAGCGCAGGAGGAGGTGGGTGGCTTTGCAGACAACAGGCATCCTCTGTGACCTGTGATGGCTGGCAGGGGCCCTTCTGCCAGTCCCCTGGGGCTGCTCCCCCCCGACCTCCGGGCTTGGAGCTGCCCTGGCTGGGGATCAGGAGGGATCCACCAGATCCTCGGAAGGTGGAGGGCTGCTAAGCTCAGCATCCCTTGCGCGCGGCCGGTGTGGGTTGCCGTGGGTTGCCGGAGCCCTAAGGATGTTTTCCCTTTTCCCTTTGCTAGGGGAAGAGAGGACGGCCTCGCCGATCCCGCCGAGCTCCTGCCTGCTCTGCCTGGACCGAGAGGACAGACCGTAAGTAGCTGGGACCTCCTGCCAGCTTATTGCCACCCTGGTGGGGACCGGCTTCGGCTTCTCCTGCTGCGGGGGATGCTGGAAAAGGTCTCCCCGAGGTGAGCATCTTCCTCCCAGCGTAGCTGGGGGGGTTGGTTAACGGAGCATCGAGGTGGTGCTGGGGGTGCAAAGTGCTTTAACAGGTTGTTTTTAGGATATTTTTCTCCGTGGGAGGAAAGAGCAGGGGAGATGCTCCAGTGTAGGGACAGGGGGGTAGATGCACGTGGTTCACCCCAGATGTTCTGGGGCTGGGGGACTTGAGCTCAAGGGTTGAGTTACTCTGGGGGTGAAGCCACCCCAAAACCAGCCCTTTGCTGGTGCAAAGCAGGAGGTGTGGAGGAAACAGCGGGGAAACCGCAGGGCTGTCACAGCGGAGGCAGTTAAGGTGGCACTTGGAGCCTTGCGAAGGGCACAGCGACTGTGCCTGCAGCTTCTGAGCCCCCCAGAGGCAACCCCTGTAGCCAAAAGCCACTGGGGATGGCAGCTGCCTGCGGGATAACTGGGCTTTGGTGTTTGAGATCCCTTGATTTCCCAGTGCTTTTCCCTGGAGCGCTGGGGCTGGATCCGGGCATTGCTTGAGTTTGGGCTGGAGCATCTCGGTGATTTATTTTTTAACCTTGCTGAGCTGTTTGCAGCTCTGCTCTAAGGGAGCAGGTGCTCCCTGCGGATCTTTCCCTGCCGCTCCTGGGAGAGCAGGAGGTGGGGAGAGGCCGCCTGCACCCCCGGCTTGCTTTTTGTCCCTTCCTGCTGCTTTTTGTGTGTGTGGGGTTAGACCAAAGCATGGGTGTTGCCCGAGGATGGAGATGCCAGCGACTGAACACAGCAACGAGGTGATGGTGGCAGCAAGTGGAGACCAGCTGGGGCAGGTGGGAGAAGGGAGCAGCCGGATCGATGCTGGGGGCTTAGTGATAAGATGCTGTGGGTATAAAATCATCACTGGTGGGTGTCCACCCTCATGTCATTAGCCTGAGGTTGTCCCCCTGTAGGTGGCACAGCTCTCTGGTGGCTTGGCTACCACCTCTGGGTTGTAGCGAGCCACACCTGGCAAGAAAAGGTCTTTATTTTTTTAAATAGGATAAGAGTGATTAAACTTACAGAAATAATAATGTATAAACTGTAATAATGCAGCCTGACACCCTGAGTTGGAGCCCTGTAGCTCCTTTGATGGCCTGTGGGTATCCTGGAGGCAGGGGATGCCCAGGTAGACCCACGAGACTGGTGTTTTGGGGCCATAGGAAGGGATTTGGGTCCCATCCCTGTGTACTTCTTGCTGTAAGGATTAAAAATAAATAAATAAATATAGGGAGAGAGGAGAGGATGGTGGCAGCGCTTGCCTGGGTTGGGTTTCAGCTCCTGAGCTGAACATTAAAACCAGCAGTGCTGTGGAAAGGCAGGGGTTTATTCTGGTGACCTGGTGATGTACTTGCCCTGCCTGAGCTTGTTTGCTGATGCCACTCCAAAACTGTGCCCTCGTCACAGGTGAATGTTTTGTTAAGGCTTACAGGCCAGCGAGGTGTTTTTTTGTCCCCTATCATAAATATTTGGCCAGGTTATTGTATGCCTAGGATACCATGGGCTAAGGAAACAGCACTACCTCTCCTATCAAGAGGCAATTAAGATTCCTTTAAAGTGACTCGCAGGGCTCTTAGGATAAATGTGGGTCTTGGTGGCATGGGCTGGGTCTCTGTGCCCTCAATGGGGCTGTGTCTGGTGTCAAACGGGACTGGCTTTGGCAGTGCCACGTCCTCATGACCTCC
>JAVJGJ010000036.1:5469945-5485416 GCA_035590215.1 Microhierax caerulescens | reverse complement strand
AAAGAACAACAACTGGGTTTTCTGGCACACACACACAGAGCTCGGCATCCCAGCATCCGCACCACCCGTCTCCCAAGCTGGGAGCACCGTCGAGTATCTCCTCTGCTCCCCGGTGGCCTGAGATGCTCCAGACAATCACGCTCTTCTCTCTCCTGGTTTGATGCCTTTTCATTTAGCCAACGATCCTCCTTTAATTTCCTGGTGTCTTTTTAATGAGGCAACACGCCGCCGCCACACTGTTTACCCCTCCTCCTCCTCTACCTGTGTCTCTAATGACACTTTAACTTGTATTCCCACCACAGCCAGGCTTCCAAACGTTCCATGTAAATCCCCTCAGCTGGCTGTGTTTTTCCCACTAGGAAATACACGTTTTTATGTCAAGAAAAATGGAATGAGAACAGAAGCCGCACAGAGCACAAAGGGAGGAGGGTTTTTAAGCACCGGCGTGGGATGGTGAGGAAGCTTCTCCTTCTTGGAGCTCAGGATTTCTCCAAGGCAGGGAGGAAGAGCAGGTTCCTTTGCAATCCCTTTGCCCCTAGGATGCTCTAGCGTGGAGCAGCGTTTACTCTGGCACTTTTTTTCCCGAAAGCTTCTCCTCCCACAGGGCTGCCGTTTGCTGAACGTTTGGTAGACCCCACACCAGGAGCAGATTGTGCCGGTGCCACGTCGGTAAACGCAGCTTCTAATTTCTTTGTGACCCACGTTATTATCTCCCCCCTCCCCACCTCGGCAAGGTTTTAGCCCCAGCCCTGCCCGAAAGGATGCAGCGGGGTTGGGGGAGACACTTACTCCTCTGGGAGCGGGCGCAGCAGAAGGCGACGATGGTGGCCATCAACACCAGGAACGCCACGCCGGCCCCCACGGCCACTCCGATGATCACGGCCATCGGCACCGACTCTGCAAGAGGAAAGAGAGGGAGCATGAAGCCGGGATGAAGGTCGGAGAGGGGGCTTTTCCCCAAGGGACCCACCCCTGGCGACTGGAAAGCGGCTCGGTGATGAGCCTGGGGAGGGTTTTGGGGCCAAATGGACCTCCTTCCCCGCTCCCTCGTCCCTGCGTGGGTGACACCGGCATGGGCTGCTGCTGTGGGCCGCAGTTTGTGCAAGCCCCCATCTCTCTGTGCCTCAGTTTCCCCTGGGAGGGAGAGAAGAGGGAGCCAGGAGAGCAGGTTAACAGCTGCGCCCTGCGGGTTAATGAACGAATCTCTCTACAGGATGAGAAGTGCAAAAGCCGATGGTGTGTTAATTCTATTAAGAAAGAGAAATGGCACCAGGGCAGGATGGGAGAGAGGTTGGAGCCAGAACAGAGGGATGGAGTCGGGCACTGAGTGCTCTGGCTACTGCAGAGGCGGTAGCTCAGCTGTCTTAGCAGCTGCTGTTAAGTATATATGGATGGATTAACCCAAGGGCCATCACTCGCAGCCTCTGCCCGTTTCATACCCCAGTCTCCTGCCTTCTCCCTTGGCTTATCAACTCTGTCCTTGCTCCTCCAACCCCTCAGGGTGCTACAAGGGCTGGGACGGGAAGGATGGCCCGTGCCGGGGATGAGCAGAGGCCAGGTGGATGTGGTGGGCGAGGGCTGCGGGGGTGGGGATGTGTGGGCAGGGGGCTGCGGGAGGCAGCCCGGGGGAGCAGAGCCTGCCACAGAGCAGGGGTTACGTGCTTGCATCCTTCTGCCTACAATAACTTTGCAGTTGGGTTCCCGGCGGGGATTTCAGACCACGGCTCAGCCAGCAACGCTGATATATGTGCGCAGATCCAGGCAGCAGCTTGCGAGGTGTGGGGAGGGTGGAATATGAAATCACGTTTATGGTGAGAGGGTCAGATTTGCAGCCCGAGAGCCTTGTTATCTCCCTGCTCAGTTCCTCCAGTCCCTCAAAGCACAGCTCCTGCTTCACGGCGAGAGTTGGGTCGGCGCCTGCTCTCCGGGTTATTGCCCGGCAGCGACGGGCAGCACTCCCGCTCGCGGGACATCAAAGCCGTGGGTACCACAAACTGCTTTTGTTGGCTGGGATGATAAACCGCATCCCGAAGAGCCTCTCCCCAAAAGCAGCAGATATCTATAGGTCCCCATTCCTGTTCTTTCTAGCCACCCCAAACGCTCCTGTGAAGCCACAGTGAGCCAAAAGAGGGGTAACCCTGTCCAAGCTGGGTGAGCGTGTCCTCACCGCTTTCCTGGACACCTCCGACGTGCGTTTTCTCCTCTGGATCCCTGGCTTGCAAATGGATGGGATAAACTCAGGAAAAAAATGGATGCAGAGATGTGGTCCTCTTTCCTCTTCTTCTGCACAGCTGGGGGATGCGAGTGCTGCTGGACCATGGGGACTCGTGGGTGACGCTGCTGTGAAGCAAAGCTCAGCAGCCTCGGGGCTGCTACTTGACCGAGTGATAAAGAAGTCATTTCTCATTGTCCACTGGCTGGTTTTGACTGCAAATGTCATCCTGGGCCTGGGATCACTGATCCTGCCTGTGCCTTTCAGCCTTCCTAAGGGGCACACATCCTTACTGGTGGGACCGGGGGAGTCATAATTCCATCAGCACCTTCCCCATGTAGTCAGCAAAGGGTTTCTTCATCGTTATCTAATCCCACATGGCGCAAGGGAGTTATTAAGCCACTTCATGCTACCTTTTAGCGGTGGCCACGGGGCATCATCGGTCCTGAGCCCTTCCCTGAGAACTGCAGGGTGATGCGAAAAAGGTGCTGGTTGAGTTTAGCTGCTCCTGCTCACGCTTGACCTAAAAAGAGCCTTTAATCTTCCCCGCTTAGCTTGTTGTTTCAAGTGATTCGCTTAGCGGTTGATGCTGATGCTTTTCTGTTTCCACCTTGCTCATGCATCTTCTGCCGGGGTTTGCTAGTCCCTTGATGTGTCACTTGTCACCCAAGCTGGGCCACTGGACTCATGTGGCACTGAGCAGACCGCAAAACCTGCCGAGAGTGCTAATTCCCCCGGGGCCTCTAACGAAAAGTCAAGTCCCCTGTGCCCCACAGCCTCGAGCCGGAGCTCAGGTCGCAGATGCTGGAGCTGGTTCCAGCTGCACCAAGGAGCTCATCCTGAAACCAGCATCCTCCAGCACGCCAGCTGAGCCACAGCAGGAAGAAACTGGGATTTCCTTCTCTGGATGTCTTGAGGCCACCTGCTAGGCAGCGCTCCTGCCAACGGGGTAACTCATCGTGGGATTTTTTTTTCAGCTCTCCCAGCAAAAGGGTGAGAAGACAGGAGCCTGGAGTCCCTGGGAGTGCTTACTGGCTTACTGGGGGAGCGGGATCTGCAATGCAGAGCTCAGCAAGAAGCAGGTAGCGATGGTGGTGAAGATGATGGAGAATCATGCAGGGAACGGGGTGGGGAAAGTGCCCGGGGCTCTCCTGGGCTGAAGAGAAAGCTAACAGCAAAAGGGCAGTGACAGGAACCAGCGGCTGGGATGGTGAAACCGCATCCTGAAGGCAAGGGCGAGCTGAGGAGGAGCAGTTTGCTGGCTACGTGCTCCCCCACGCACCCTGCTCTGGTGCAGCGGACGAGGAAGGCACAAGGACAGCACATCCCACAGCATCTCCCCAGAAATCCATTCAGCCCTGCTCTGGCTGCGATGGACGCTGGCTAGCACTCCCCCAAGATGCTGAGACAAGCTGATGTCTGCAAATAACCCTGGAAACTTGTGTTCTCCCTCTTTTCTGCCCCGTAAGAGCACTTCAGCGGTCCCTTTCGCAGCACTTGCAAGCGCGGCGGCGGCGTATCATCCCCCTCTCGGTGGCTGGGGCACAGAAAGGTGCTGTTGGTTTGCAGAGCGGGTCGGTGGCAGAGCAGAGGAGACAGGAGCGCTCCAGTTCCCAGCCCTTGTCCCCATCCCTGCAGCTTTCCTACGCCCCTTCTGCCCTGCCCTGCCTGCCCTGCCCTGCCGGAATGCTGCGGGCCAGGATAAGGACGCCGGGTCCTCAGGTGTGGTAATGGCTGGGGACAATTCACATTCACCGTCAGCTCATGATTTCCATACCTGCTTGAATACCAGCTCCTGATTTCATTTCCGTACCTGTTTGAAAATAAAGCAAGTGTCCACAGCCTTGCACAGCCCAAGCGCACACGTCAGTCCTCCTGAGCGCTCAGCCCTCTGCTCCGCTTTCTGGGGATGTCCCCGTGAAGGGGACGTCCTCTGCCACCCTACGGCATCCTCAGCCACCCTATGGTGTCCCCCTGTCCAAGGCAGGGATGTCCCCTCGCATCACCTAGCCAGGGATGCTCGGATCTGAGATGCGGAGCCGGCTGCGGATTTGGATGCTGCGTTACCGGCTCCGACCCGGCTCGGCTGCCCGGCCACCCTCTGCCGGGACCCGGGGCTTGCTGCTGAGCGCTCCCGCTGACTGGCAGACGACCTGGAAAAACCACTGGCTCTGTTTGCATTGGAAGAAGCCCAAGGCTAATTTTAAGGGGTTCATTTAGCTCTGATTTAATCTGGACGGCAGCCTTGCCTATAAATCACGGCTTAATGAGAACAATCCACCTGTCTGCCCTGGCATTTAATAAAATAGAAGAGAACTGGAGTTCCTCCAGGAGCTAAGCGTTGCTCACAAAAGCCATCTCCCTCCCCTGCTATGGAGAGCCCTGAGAGTGGAAATCCCCTGGCCAGGCCTTGAGAATTTCTCGAGGTGCCTTCGAGGCTGGGTGGCCAAGCCCAGCCCTGCAAAACACGTGCTGCTGTAGTGGCTGGTGGCTGGGATGGAGAGTTGCCACCAGCCCGAACACCTTCCTCCTGCTCAATCCCATCACCGCCGAGCAGTGGGGTCTGGTAGGAGCAGCTGGTCCTGTTTCTCCAAGGCTATAAACAATCCTCCAGCCTGTGGCAGGGGCATCACCTTGTGCTGCGGGACAAGGAGTGGAGGGTGCAGGATCGGCCCCTGCCCTCCAGCTTCAGCAGGACAGGCAAAATTGGGCAACACCGTCTCAAGCAGAGACTTGGCAGGGCTCGTCCCACCTCCTGACCCTCTGCCAGGTACCCTAAGGACGCAATCCTACAGCTAGCACGGGTGGAGCACTTTCACCATCCGTCCTAATTTCCTCTTTGACATCCCAAGAAGAGCTTTTCCGAGCACCTCCTGCCTCTCACAGCATCTCCCCGCTCTTACAGCCCGGCCAGGTGCTAATTCCCGCTGCTCAACAACCCCCACCGGCTCCGCAGGGATGCCCACCTTGCTCTTTGAGCCGGATGATCTCCGTGTCGGAGCCGAAGCTGTTCCAGGCGGTGCAGTTATAAATGGTTTGGAAATCAGCCCGGACGATGTTGCTGATGGTCAGCGTGGAGATGACACCCTCATCCGTGCTGACGGTCTCCACCGTGTAGCGCCCGGAGGTCCCCGACTCCAGGACGTTCTCCTTCCAGGACCAAGCCTGCCAAATAAGAGAGGGGTCAGCCTGGGGCACCCACCGTAGGGCACCCTCAAAGTGTACAAAGCACCCGCCGTTTCCCCACGGCATGCTACTCACAATTCGGTCTGGCGGCGGGGTGCTGCGGATGAAGCACTTGATCTGCCCTTTCTGGCCGTGCAGGGCGTGCTGCGTCTGGGTGCTGGAGATGATGGGTGGCCCTGCAAGAGAGAGGAGAGGGCTGCTGGCACCTGGCACGGCTGCCTGCCATGCGAGGCTCCGGTGGCAATGGGGAGGCTGTTAGCAGAGCTGTGGAGGGATGTCGGGGTTCCTCTTTGGGGGGAGGGATGCAGCAGCATTCCCTCACCTCCTCTGATGCAGGAGGATGCAGAGCAGGAGCTTTGCTTTGAGGCTTTGCTGGTTTTCTGCCCCCAAAAAGCACCAGGGTGTCCCCACCTCTGCTCTCCCAGCCCTGGCACTGGATGGTGACTGCACCATCCTGCAGAAACCTCCCTGGTGAACCTGGCCTCTGAGAAGGGCTTTTTTTGCTCCAGAAGCAAAGCAAGAACCCAACACACCTGGTCTTCTTCTGTGCTCTCCCAGATTTGCTACATCACCATCACACTAATTGCTCCCAGGAGCTTAATGAAGCAGTAGGAGGGCAGAGTGAGCCACTGACAAGCAGCTGCTACCTGCAAGCCACAATCAGTGACCTGCAACCAGCCTGCCCAACATGGTGGAGAAATTTCTGTTAGAAAAACCTGGGGACCCCATCAGCTGGGCTCTCCTGCACCATTTGGATGGCAAAAGGAGCCCAGCCTGGCTGGGAAAGCTCTCCCTGAGCAATACGAGGCCAAATGTATCAGCTGAGCCGGCTTGTGAAGGGAAATGTCCCTGTCCTGCCTTGGTGGACAGTCCTGAAGACAAGGATGGGAGAAAAGGGGTTGGAGACGAGAGCCTGGTGGGATCCGTGTACCCCCCCCGGTTCTTCCGAGAGCCCTGCAGGAGCGACCTCCTGCTAGAGGAGAGGATCACCCCAAGGGAGCAGCACAAGAGCTGGGATCCTAATTGCTGTTTAGTAGCCTCCTTAATTAAAGCAGATTTACATTTCTACGAGTGGCTTGTTGCTAGCAGAAAAGAAACCAGCAAGAAGCTGAGCTGCAGGCAGGCAGCGGGATGCAGGGAGAGGGAGGAGGCAGGGGCCAGCAAAGCCCCCCTGCCCCACCTCGGCTATTTTGGGTGTTCACTTGGGGTTGTCACTTGGTTTTGAATTTGTCACTGTCAGAAAATTCAGCCTTGTCGTCACCCCCACCCATGCACACGTGTCCAGAGAGCTGTGCAAACGCCCTGCAACCGTCATCAGGCTCCGCACTGGCCGTGCAACATGTGAGAGCTGCAAGGAGTCGCTACGAGAGGCCACGATACCGCTGGGGACAACCTCAGCTGGGACGGGAGCCCAGGTCCCTGGCAGGGTCGGGGTGGGAGAGCTTGCTGTGCTCATCCTCTCTCACATCTATCCATCCTTTGCGGGTTTGAGAATATTTTCCCATTCCCCCCCCCCAGCCCCCACACCCCCCACCCCAGCCCCTGCAGCTTAACGGATGCGTTCCTTTAAGGAAAGTCTCAGGGATTTGGGGTAAAGTGGGGAGAAGCAGATTCACCTGGGTATTCCCTGACTGCCGCTCCTCCAAACCACTCGTTTAGGAATCGGCAGAATGCCCCAAAATGTACCAAAATGCCACATTCTTCACTCTGTGCATTCACGCATGGAGTCGCCTATCGGAATTATCCCAGTCACACCTTCCCGCAGCAAACCTTCACGCTCCCCACCGTGGGCCACCGTGACAGAGCCCCATCCTTCCTTCCCGATGGTGTTCCAAGGTGAGATGTGTGGAAAAGCAGCTCAGTGAAGCACTGACCAGGCACATGGCTCTGGAAATTACTGCGGAAAGTGAACCACCGTCAAAATCGTGCGTAAAGGACAAGGTCAGGGCTTGTGTTGATGTGACGGTCATAGCTGCACATGGGTGGAAAATGTTGTGCCCCTTTTTATCAGAAAAAGACAAAAAAGGAGACACGCTGTTGTGGTTTGCTGTCCAAACCCTCTTCCAGATGTTCTAGGCACGCTCCCAAGGTGCGTGTTCTCATTTATCCATCGCTGAAAGCCCATCTCTCACACGCGCTGGCCGTGGTCTTGGGAGAGTCCGGCTGATTCCTGGCTTTGCTTCCTTTCAGGAGGATGCCAGCGGCACGTGGCCTTCGTGAACATGCCCAAGGTGGCACCGTCAGCTAGCCTTGGCCTCGGCTCCCCACGCCTGGTGCAAGACCAGAACCCTGCCAAGAGCCAAGTGGGATGGGCAGATGGCCCTGGACACGGGATGTGGCTTTTTCCTTCTGGACGGGACACGTGACGGGGACCTATTTGGTCCCGTCATCCTCCAAGAGTGGCCCAGGTCACGCAGGATGAGCATCTCGGCTCACGTGCTAGGTGATCCTCCTGCTCGCCCGCCCTGCCCACTGATGAACCCAAAGCCCCGTTGGGTTCCGAGCATCCCTAGGCAAGAGCAGCGATGGGATCCATAGGCCAGGCTTAAATAACAATAATAATAAAAAAAAGCCATCTTCTTTCTATTTCAAGGGTTGTATGTTACTTATAAATTCTGGAAGCACTCCAAGACTGGGTGACGCTAGAGAAAAATGGCTTAATAATCATTAAAAGGATCATTTTTCCCAAGGCGAGTGGATTTTAAATGGCACAAATGCCAACGGCTTTGGGGTTTATTATTGCTGTAAGAGTTCAGAGTCGAAGGCTTATCATCATGATAATAGTAGATGACTAAAGACCGTTTGTGAGATGAACATGCCCAGAAATAATAGCATGAAGTTGCAGCCTCTTCACATTTGGGGCCGGCGTTTGATTCTCCACCAGGCTCTGGCTCCTTATGAAAGCTGCCAATCTCCGGCTTGGCATTCAGCGCTAAGTGTGAGACAGCCCACAGGCAGGAAAAAGGCTTTAAACAATGTTGCTATGGATATAAATGATGGAGCTATTGGTTGCGGTTATTTTTAGCGCTCCGGTGCCAATTTATTTGTGCGGTCCTGGCGGCTCACACAAAAGAGAAGGCAGCTCACTGACTTCGGGAGCCTTGGAGGAATGAAAGGATGGCCTCAGCTTCTCCAGCTTGCTGAACCTCTCCTCCCCGACGATGGCAATGGCTTGGCAGGAGAGTTTGGTTTAACTCCTTCCATCCTCTAGAAGCCCTGGGCTGGCTGGTGCTGCCTGGTATGGTGAGGGACCACCCCGAGGTGGTGGGGACACGCTCGGTGAAGCCCCCAGTGTCTGCAGCATGAGCCGAAGGGGCACCACGACGTGCTCGTGACCAGCAGGTTGGTCCCCGCTCCGCTCCCAGCCCTCCAGCCAGCTTGGCTTGCTTGTTGGAGTGAATCCCAAGCAAACAAAAGCCTGAATTAGTCACCCAGAGTTGTCCAGCCCTTCTAACAAAACTTTTCTTGCAGAGCAAGGGGTGGTCCCTGCTCAGCAGCCCCTGCCGAGCCCAGACGGTGCACGGGGAGAGGCAATCCTGCTGTGAAGGTCATCTTGGGATGCTTCTTCTGCCGGGCTGGGAGCTGTAACCAGGCTCGTGCGCAGTCAGGAGCATCCGGAGGCTTTGGCTCGTGCAGGGGCTGTAAATCCAACTGCTGCTGATTGATGATGGCACCATCGGTTCCTCGCTGCCTTCTTGCCACTGCTGCTCTGGCCCTGCCAAACGCTGCTCGTTTTGCATAATCCTCCTTCCCATTACCCAGACTCTGAATCATATCTGGTTCCTTTCAGGCTGGTGGCCCCCTGCTCTCTGCACGCACAGGCCTGGCTGCCAAGGCTGCTGGTGGGGAGGGCAGGAGGATGCTCTCCCACCTCAGCATCCTGCTTCCATGATTTCAGACAATTGTGAGAGTGGGTGGGCTGCTACGGGTGGGATTGCAGCTCACACGGGCTCGGATGAAGATCCCTGCGTTGGGGTCTCCGTCTCGGTGGGATGGATCAGCCCCTCCGAAGCCCACGAGCACTGATCACAGCTGTGCAGCCAGCCCAGAAAAGACCCTTCTAAACGCCTAATTTTACTGTGACGAATCCCAGCCCACGGAGAAAGGCACCTGGTAAGACCAAGACAATTGTATCACCCTCTGGATTTAAAATCACTTGAAAATATGAGGTGTTCAACTTCCCTTTCAAATTACAGTAGAAAAGACTTTCAGCAGAATTCATTAGCTGGATTAGACACACCACGCCGTGCTCCCGGAGCCGGGGAGCTGCTCCAGCTGCAGGATGGGCTCCAAGCCCTGGTGCTCAGCGGTTGTCGGACCCAGGGATGCTGTTCTGGGGCTTGCCTGCCTTGGCTCTCCTAGCTTGGAGGGTCAGGAGACCACCTCGACATGGAGGTGTGGGATTCTCCCTTGGTGTAGGGTCCAGCTCCCGTGACGGCTCGTCCATCACGGGATGGAGTTGCACCCAACCGCAGCGGTGGAACCCCCCAGCCAGCAGCACGTCCTAGCGGGATGGGATGCAGCAGGCAGCCGGTTCCTGGGAGATGCTCAAAAGCTGAGCAGCGAACCTCAGGGCACGGATTTCATGTGCTCCCCCATCAGCTCTGCGAGGTGAAAAGCTCGGCGGCGTGAGCGGCAAAGCTCCGGAGAGCAGCTTTTCCATGTGCACGCTCCGAACGGCCCCGAGCCTGCCAGCGGCTTTGCTCTCTCCTCAAGGCAGCCGCCTGGCTGGTAGGTGTCAGGAAAGGAGCAGGTTCTTTTGTTTGTGCTAATTTGTTGCTTTGTTTTCCACCAGCGAGTTTAATTGCAATTAAAACCCAGCAGCTGCCAGGGAAGGAGCATGCAGGCTCCGAGGAGCTGAGCCGAAGTCAAGGGAGCGGTTGGTTTTCAGTCCCCTGCTGCGTTGCCCTTGGCTTCCCTTCCCGGCGGTACAGAATCATACAACACTTTGGGTTGGAAGGGACATTTAGAGGTCACCTAGTCCAAGCCCCTGGCGATGAACAGGACCATCTTCAACTAGATCAGGTTGCTCGGAGCCCCATCCAACCTGACCTCGAATGTTTCCAGGGATGGGGCATCTACCCACCTGCATTATCTGCATTTATAATTAACGCTTGCTGCCACCTGTGTTGTTTCCCTCGTTTCCTCGTCTTTGTGACAGCGAGGGGACACTGAAGCCTGCCACAATTTGTCATGCAGGTGAGAGACAATGCAAAATTCATCCTCTATTTACACTACCTGCAGTCCGCCTGGCTCTTTCCCTTCCACATTTAGGCTGAGAGTTGTTACCAGCCGCTGCGGGGTCCTGCCCAGGTCATCATTAAATTCCAGGGCTCCGGAGTGCTTCCCAGCTCCTGAGCTTGGGTGTGGGGCTGGGTCACATCCTGACACCGTGCTGGGTGAGCTCCCAGCAGCCCTGGAGGAGCTAGATAGCCCCGCTGCCTCTCGCAGGTATCCTCACGCGGGCTCTGAAAGCGCGATTAGGCGGCTGCTCTCGGATCCAGGCTCAGTTCCCAGCTCTCTGGCTGTACAACAGAGACAGCAGCGCTCTCCAACCTTGCAAGGGTTTTGCAAGATAAATCTATTAAAGATGTAAAGACACCAGCTCCCAACTACTCAGCAAACCCCTGTTGATAATAAGGAACCACACGGGTTTAGCTAATATTGTTTTTTTTGGTTTGGGTTTTTTTTTTTTTTTGCTTTAACCCATGCATCTCTAGGCAAACGATTACAAAATCCAATTTACTCCTATTGCCTGCAGGGCAGGACCCTCCCTGATCCAGCTGTGGGTGGGATTTGCTCTGAAAGCAAATATCCGAGGAGATATTTTCGGCAGCGTGAGGTGTCGGAGCAACAGGAGTAAAGCAATGAGGCGGCAGGACAGAGCAGCGAGAGGAAAGCGAGAGGTACCGTTGACGGTGAGCGTCACCTCCCGTTCCCCCGCACCGACGCGCGGCACCACGGCTCGGCACACGTATTTCCCAGCATCTTCCTGGCGGACGGATTTCAGGGTCAGCTTGTTCTCATTGCTCAGGACCTGGAAAAGAGGAGGGGGTTGCTTTCATGGGGGGGTGATGAGAGGCTGAACAAGAGACATGTGTTACAAGCTCCAGAGCAACCCAGAAAAAAAACAAGTGGATGAACCCAAAGTCTTAGATGGCGTGGGAATACCACTTACTGCTGTTGACCAAAGAATAAAAAAACGACCCAGTTTGAGTGTGCGGGGAAAATGCAAGTCCTGTTCCTATTCATCTGAATTTTGACCAAGTCCAGTTTTGCAAGAAAATCAAGAGGCAAGAGAAAAAATGATGGTGGCTGCAATGACGCAGCTCCCTTGCAACCTGGAGCAGAAAAGCCTTGGAGAGAACCACACGCCATGCTTGCATTTCCAAGGTGACCATTTCCAAGGGTGCAGGGGAGGCTGCCGGGATTGACTCAGGGATTTCAAACCCAGAAGTGGTGGGAGACCCACCTGGAGCGAGGGCAGACTGCTGGGAACCGGGTCTGGATAGCCGGGGAAATTTTTTTTGGTTTTGCTTTTGGTAAGCCCTCCCTCCTGCGACGTGGCTACTAACTACGCTGCCCTCCTGCCCCAGCAGTGCAATTAGCAGCTTTATTAAACCTTCAGAATTGCTGAAGCAGAGGGATGTGGCCGAGGCTGTCAGCAGAATCCCAGCACCGGTGGTTATTTAAAAAAAACCAACATGGCAAGTCTAAAACAGTGGCTTTTGGAGCAATGCGTGTCTGGGGGCTGATTCCTGCCAGTTGCCCTCGGCTCTCTCCCCCAGGATTTTGCAGGCTGGGGCCACCCCACTCCTCTCCTCCTTCCCACAGCTGATATATCTGGGAATTAGTGCCCACGTAAAGCCTGAACATGGATCTGGGTCTCCCCGTAGCAAGAAGACGGGGGTCTCACCCCTACCCTGGCATGAAGCAGAGGCACAGCGTTTCAGATCCCCTTTAAAACCCGCTGTTTCAGCATCAATTACAAAGAGATCCAGGCAAACGTCTCTGCTTACTTGGCCTCACCTGCTCCTCGGTCTCTGATCAGTTTCCTTCTGGGAAAGCAGGAGGAAAAGCAGCAATCCTGTGGGACCCTGACCCGGCTCTGAAAGCGGAGGGGCTGGCAACAAAGCAGCCCTGACCCCCCATCCCACTGGGCTGGCTGGGCACTGATGGCTTTCCAAAGCAGCATCCCCAGCTGGCATCCCCCTGGGGAGGATGGAGGCAGCTCTGCTGACCCAAGCCCAGCACCTCTACTGGGTTAAACTGGCCGGTGGGGCTGTCCTGAGCCCAGGGATGCTCCAAGCCAGCCCGAGTCAGCTAAGAGGGAGCCAAGTGAAAAGGGAGAAGGCTGCTCTGCTTGCCCGCTAGCCGAGGTGAGCTGTGATGCCTGTGTGGACATCATGGACCGTGAGGGTCAGAAGCCCCCATCCTCACCGTGCACGGCTCCTTTCAGCCGCCCCGCACACTCCGGTGGTTTTGAGAAAAGGAAATAGCAGTCTATGATGTGAAAGCATCGCCTGGAACGGTAATAACCCAGCGAAACAACAACTGCAGCCGTGGGATGGGAAACCACCCAGGGATTATTGACCCACTGGGATTCCTTAGCTGATTCCAGCCATCAGCTCTCCCGACTCTGTAATTATGTCCCAGGAGATGAGGTCATTATGCTGCACCGAGGTCGTTATGGCTGGGACAAAACACCCCAGCAGTTAATGGCTCGGCGTGCGCTCCCCTCCTCCGTGCCTGCCTGGGGAGCAGAGGTGAGGATCGCGGCTCGGACGGCTCAGCTCGCTCCTGGGAGAGTCCAGCTCCCGGGTAATGCCCAGCCTCGAGCGACTTCTGGCCACATCTGCCCAGATCAAGCTGAAAGATGCTTTTCAAACCCAAACCCGCGTGTGCCTTCCGCACCAGTTTCACGTCTCAGCCCTCCTTTAGCTTGACATGGCTTGGCTCAGCCCTCCTGTGTGTAAAGGGGGGATCAGGGTGTCTCGTGCCTCCCTGGGCTGACTGAGCCGTGATTATTTGCAAAGCTCCTTACCCTTTCCAGGACAAAAGAGACGTGGAGAAGTCTGAGGGGTCAAACCCAGGGTCCCCCACCTTGAGCAGGCTCCAGCCCGCAGCCGAGGCGAGCTGGAGTGAAGGTGTTGGGATGTGAGCTCACACCCTGGAGGCCAGAAAAGCCCATCCCAGCAAGGACCACACGCAGGCAATTTGCAGCAGAGCTACCCGTCGGCGAGAGGTTAAGTGATGCTCTGGCCTCTGTCCAACCCCGATGCCCATCATCGTGGGAATCAATTCTCCCTCTATTAGCACTGCTTTGCAAACATCTCCTGTGGGCAGGAGCTGCGTGTGCGCCGGACGATGGCTCTGCCAGGGCTCGACAGGGCAGGGGAGGACAACCTGCTGCCTCGATTGCTCCGTGGCACTGACAGCACTGAGTTTTGGCAGTCTCGTTTCCCCTTTGCCTCTCCCAAATGGGACCCCAGGCCAGCACACAGCTCCATTTTCCAGCCTGCCATCCCAACGCCTGGAGGCACCCGCGCTTCCATCCGAAATATGACAAAGGTGATAAAGCCTTCACTGCTTAACGCACTTCTCTGGGCTAACTGGGGACAGTCACCGCAGCCTGGTGGACCTGCAGCCTGGGAGCCACGGCTCTGCAATGCCACCTGGTCCCCTGCATCTGGAGGAGCCTCTTTGGTCCAGCATCTGTCCATCCAGGAGCTCCCAGCCCACAGGTTTTGCTCCACGGAGAGCATAATGCAGCACCTCACGCCCCGAGTGTGCCCTTCCCCACCAGCCCAGCAGCGATTCCTACCACGCCTGAGCCTCGCTTCATCCAGACGATGGTGAGAGATGGGTTCCCAGTCCAGGCACAGTTGAAGACCGCGTCTGAGCCCAGGTCAACGAGGAGGGACTGTGGTTCCGTCGCCATCCTGGGTCCAACTGCACAGCAGAGACTGGAGTTACTCCCAGTGACGGGCTGTGTCAACCAGAAACCCTCAAACCAAAGACACCACCGCGTCAGAGGGAGCAGCGGTAGGTCTTGATGGACTGATGGGTCCCAGCCATGGAAATCCCCCCAAATAAAGAAAAGCCTGAGGCAGGTGCCTGCTGCAGAACGACCAGGTCCCCAAGGACAGCCACCATGAGCTGTGTGCTCCTTAAAGCCGGAGGAAATCATGGGTCCCACCATCAGAGCACTCACAGAGGCTGAGCTACCAGAGAGCCCAGCAGGTCCTGGTCACCCTGGGCAAGTCAGATCTAGCCGTGTTCCCTTCCCACTCCTTTCCAGCAGCTCTGCTGGCCCTGCTTAGCGCTGGGAAGCCAGCCTCAAGCTGACACATTACTCACAGTAGACATCCACGGTCCTGCTGATGTTTGTGCTGCCCAGCGCATTGGTGACCTCGCAGGAGACGGGCTCAAAGAAGAAGGTGTGGTCCACAATGGTTTCGTAGAAGTCACCGGATGCTTCTTTTATAACCTGGCCTTTTTTTGCCCACCTGTTGAAGGAGAAGGAGAAAGAGCATCACCGTGCTGCTGTTTTGTGTCGCTCGCCATTGACGTGCGTGTGATGGCAGTGACTGCCAGCCCAGGGGCATAGTGCTGGGGGGTGGCCCACCACAGGGCGCCTGCTGCTGCCCTTGACTTTAGGAGGGACGTGCACTTGTCCTCAGCATCGTCCGCTTCCCCAGGGATGCAGGGATTATAACAACAGGCTTTGAGGAGGAGACATCAAAGTGAGGCATACGTAATACCCCTAGTGAAACCTTGCCAAAATAAACCAAACCTGCTATTTCCCCGTGAAAGCCTGTTTCACTGGAAATACACCTCATTCCTTAGGATTGGGGTGGGGGGTGGGGGGGTGGAAGACCCCAGTGTCAGGACAGAAGGGACATGGAGAGCCTCTGCTGATGCAGAACCACCACAGCGCCAGGAGAGCAGCCCCCTTCCGAACGCCTGCTGGTCCTTCCACATCAAAACCACTAGAAACCTTTTCAGCGTGGGGGGGGGGGGGGGGGGGGGGGGGGGGGGGGGGGGGGGGGGGGGGGGGGGGGGGGGGGGGG
>JAVJGJ010000036.1:5451101-5466588 GCA_035590215.1 Microhierax caerulescens | reverse complement strand
GTTAGTAGGGCAGAGGGGATGCCAGGACACCCGTGCCAGCTTCCATGCGCTCCTTGGGTGGTCCCTCGGGGTCTCCATACTGAAGTTAGTAGGGCAGAGGGGATGCCAGGACACCCGTGCCAGCTTCCATGCGCTCCTTGGGTGGTCCCTCGGGGTCTCCACACTGAAGTTAGTAGGGCAGAGGGGATGCCAGGACACCCGTGCCAGACTCCCTGCGCTCCTCGGGTGGTCCCTCGGGGTCTCCACGCCACAGGTTAGCAGGGCAGAGGGGATGCCAGCCTCCCTGCGCTCCTCGGGTGGTCCCTACAGGGTGACAGCGGCAGCATCCCCATGAGGTGCCTTCACTGCCTGCTCTGTACCACCGACAAGGCACCTTCTCAGGATCCAGCTCCAAATTCACCACCTCTCCCCACTATCCCATGTTGGATGGCCCAGCATCCGTCTGCTGCTGTCCCTCAGCCCCTCCGGCTCGGCACATTTGCTCATCTTCCTTTCTCTCCACCCAGCTCCATCTCAGCCTGCTTCCCCAGACGTGCATGTCTTCCCTTCTGAGCTGCGTTTCATTTTGTGATTTCCTTTCCCATATTTCTAACCTGCCCTTGGTTTCCTCTGGTCTCTCTGGAGGGAGTGCCCGGTGCCTCCCCATTCAGTATCTTCTGGAAATTGCATCGGCCCGGGTGACGGAGGAAAACAAATTTCAGCCAGAAAATGGATATTTTGATGTAAACTTCAAAGGGGTTATTACAGACAGCACTGAAAAGCCAGCGATTAAAGAATGAAAAAACCAACTCAACCTGTACTGGGTCCTTTTAACACTTGATAAGAGGGAGGGGGGGACTTTCCCAAGGAGATGCTCTCCAGGGAAGTAGCAGCTTTCTGCTCCATTGATTGCTTCCACGTAAAGAGTACATGCAAGCAAATAAGAAAGGACAGGCTGGGCTATGCCAGCTCACAAGCAACGTCGTGGCTTTGTCTTGCTTTCCAGACGTCGGTGTTTCTTCAGTGACCTGCTCTGGTTTCCATCCTGCTGGAAGCCAGGATGAAGCTTCCTCCCAGGGTCTCAGTGGCAGATGCTCAGCCAGGTCTCCTTCTGCACAAGGGCTTTTCACCCAGCAACTCCATCCCTTCTCCCCAGGGATCC
This sequence comes from Microhierax caerulescens, assembly GCA_035590215.1. NCBI lineage: Eukaryota > Metazoa > Chordata > Aves > Falconiformes > Falconidae > Microhierax > Microhierax caerulescens. Next base: position 5,465,447 of record JAVJGJ010000036.1, on the reverse strand, counting down.
CGTTTCTGGCTGGGCTTCCAGTCTCGCAGAGCCCATGCGGAGCTAACTGCAACAAGAGCATAACCCACCCTGTAGAGCATCGGTACCTGGAGGAGCATCGCTAGCAAGCACTTCATCTGCCTGAGTGCTGCCCCAGACTGCTGTAACAAATAAATTCCTCTGTCTGCGGTACAAGGACTTGTAATTCTTCAACAAACAGCTTGCGTGAACAAGCTATTTACTTTACAGCCCTGGAAAGGCTGCAGGGCTCGTACGTACTCTTCTTTATAAAGCTCCTCACCAGGCCATGGCTCTCTCCAGCATCTCCCAGTGGCACAGGAACAACTGCAGAGCATCACAAGTGCCCACCCCCCCAGCACAGGGGTGCTGGGGCTGGCTGAACTCTATCATGTCCCATCGAGCACTACTTAAATCCATCCTGCACTACCTAAATCCATCCTGCAGGCTCCTAGGGAGGTTTTTTTTGCAGTTGCCAGCAGCACGCGTGCTCCTTGAACCAGACCTCCCAGCAGATCGGCTGTATAACCCAGGGAAGTGGAGTGTATCGTAATTTTTAATTAACAATGCAAAAAAAAAAAAAAAAAAAAAAGGTGGTTGCTTGCCATCTAAATTGTGTTTACTAAGAATGACTTAAAATAGATAAATATTTTCTTGGACGCATTTTAATTGCTTAATAAAAGTACCAAGAACACCCACAAATACCTTAAATAAATGCATGGCTCAGGGAGTGAATTAATTAACATTTCATTCCTGGGAATGGCTATTAATTGCTACAAATTGCTCAGAGAATGGCTTGTGTTGCTTTATTACCAGCAGTACCTTCAACTCCTAGCGCCGTAGTGATGCAGTCCCCTCTCATCCTCAGACAGGAGCTGTCCCCGGGCGTGACGGCTGCCAGCGGGATGCTGCCAGCACCACCCTGCATCCCCCCGCTGCCCCTGTATCCCTGGCATCCTCCACGCAGAGGAGCTGATGGAGAAGGATGGTGTTTCATGGATGATGTGCTGGCATCCCTTGGAGGCCCGAGGTGGGCAAGGACAGTGGGTGGCTTGTGCTGGCAGCTCCACGTTTGCAGAGCATCTCCCGTGTGTGACAGTCTTGTGAGACAGGGCTGAGCAAGCAACAGAGCCCGAGCGGTGTCACCCTACCCCACTGCGTAGCTCTGGCGTGATGCATCGTGCAAATTATTTCTTTATTAAGAGTAAATTTCCATAACGGAGATCTATGAGGTTACTCCTCCTGTTGGCTCCCTCCCTAATGAAGATGTGTGGGTCCTCTGAGGTTCCTCAGCTGCACGTCTGCTGTCCTCCCTCCGTGCCAAAGCTGTGAGTTCATTTATCAGCCGGGGCAGGCAATAGGAAACCTCTCCACCTTCTACAGGACAAGGCTGAACCTTCCAGCTTGGGGTTGAATCACGTTCAGGAGGGCAGAGCGCGGAGCAAAGCGCTGAGCATCCTCACTGATGGCTGCATGGCCCTTGAGCACGCGGGTGGGGGGAGCAAAGATGATGGCACCCACCATACTCAAGGGAAGGCTTCCAAGCCTCCAGCTCCCGTCCTGACAAACATCCATCCATGCACGGCTGCTGCAGCCACGGCCTCTTCCCAAACCTCTCCGTCCTGGCATCTCGGCTCCATCACAAAGTGAACCCCCAGGTCCTAACGGTGGCGATGCTGCACCTTGGAGCAGAGATGCCAGCTTTGCTCATCTCCCCCTGACTGTTGCGGCTGTTTTTTTGGGTTTTTTTTTTTTGTCCCCTTGTGGCTTTTCTTCAGAAACAAACAAAGAGCGAGAAAGACCGCAACCTTTTCCCAAATTGCCAGAGTTCAGACTTGAATCCCTGACAAGGACGTGTTTGGTGCCTGATTGCGCTCGCTCCGATGCACCAGTTGCTGCTACTGGGTTTTGATTGTTTTTAAACACTCTGGGGATTTGATGATAATAATAACACCTCGCTGTGCAGGAGAAAACTCTGGCTTGATTTCCTCTCTAATCTCAGCTTCGGCGTCCCCCCCTCCCCCGCCAAGCCAGGAGGCCAGCAATAAACCTGATTGCTCATCAACCCGCAGGCTTTGAGGGAGGTGCCTGTCCTCAGTGCACAGGTTTTCATCTCTTCCTTGCCATCAGCGGGTCCCACGGGTGGGAAAAATCAGTGAGGGGCTAATTTGAGCTCCCCAAACCACACCTGAAGATGCGCAATGGGAATCCAGCTCTCCGGAGAGCATCGGAGTACCGGAGAGCATCGGAGTACCAGAGCAGGGATGGGCAGGAACACCCTGGGGTGAGCTCTGTGCTGCTCATGGCACAGGAGCCTGGAAGAACCAAGAACCGGGGTGAGAAGGTTTCACTCTCCCAGATGACGCAATTAGAACCATGTCACCGGTACAGCCTGTACAAGCCGCGGCTCATTTTTGGCGAGAAAACAATCAAAATAGCCTTTTGCTTAGCACAATGATCAGAACAAATTGGCCGCAGGAGCGGAGAGGAAGAAGCAAACAAAGCTGTTAGCTTGTCAATGACTTGACTGATCAACTGTTGTAAATAGTTAAGGCTGGCTGACGAGCCGTGCAAATAATCAACGGCGTAATGTTACGCACCGCAGCCCCGGGACCGGCAGGACCGGCGTTTGCAGCTGGTGCTGCGTGGAGCTCTGTGCAAGGTGGCCACAGACCCCAGGGGTGGCTTGGCCAAGGGATGAGGAGGAATAATTCCTGCCCAATGCACGTGCATCCCATGCTGGACCCCCTGCCCAGCCTGCCGATACCCTCCTGGCGAGGAGGACTAGGGATGCCTGGCTTTTGCAACGGGGAGGTATTGGCCAAAGCACAGCCCCCCGTGCCCCCCTCACAAGGGGCTGCTAAGGATGCTCATCCCATGCTGGACCCCCTGCCCAGCCTGCCCATACCCTCCTGGCGAGGAGGATTAAAGATGCCTGGCTTTTGCAACGGGGAGGTATTGGCCAAAGCACAGCCCCCTGTGCCCCCCAGCTGCTCCCTGCACAAGGGGCTGCTAAGGATGCTCATCCCTCATGACCCCCTGCCCAGCCTGCCCATACCCTCCTGGTGAGGAGGACCAGAGATGCCTGGCTTTTGCAATGGGGAGGTGTTGGCCAAAGTACAGCCCCCCCATGCCCCCCAGCTGCTCCCTGCACAAGGGGCTGGTAAGGATGCTCACCCCCCCAGAAGGAAAGCGGAGACACGCTGATGGAAAAGCCATTACTATTCAAATGGAAAAGCACAAAACTTGATGGGCTAGGTGACTCCTTCTGCAAATCGAGCCGTTTTCTTGACAGACCAAAACAAAATGCAGACACTTTAGACCTGGCGCTCTTTTAATCCTGCTGTTTAAAATTCCCCCCCCAACCCCGTCCTCCACCCCCTTGCACGAGAGGGCTGTGCACCAATTCTGTCCCCACTAATCCCTCTTTGGGCACTTCTCTTGCCACGGCAGATGCTTTTGTGTCCCTCTCCTTTCACAAGTCCACCCTCTTTTGCAGTAACTCCTCTTCCTTCCTTAAGTCCTTGGCCCCAGAGTCATGGGATCATGTGAAAATTTTACTTTTTTTTCCCCCTAAGTAAAATTACAAATGCTACATTCCTCATTTTTCTAGGTGCACAGGAAGTTTAAAACCATTCAGACGGGTCTGAAGAAGCAGGCTACAACAGCCAGCTGCCAAAACTGCTTATTCTGGGGAAATACTGGGGATGTGAGTCATCCCCTAGAGCTGGATGAGCTTGGAGGTGTCACTTCTCCCGTCGGGATTTTACCCCTTCGGCAGCGATGCTGCATTTCATTTCTCCTGCCTACATCGTCTTGACTTATCCCGCCACACAATAGACATGACTAATAGTTTCACTATTATTTCTTGTGCGGATCGGGTAATCCAATTTCATCACGTGGGTTGTGTTTCCTCAAATCATTTAACGGGATTAGTCCTTTCTGGGGTCTTTCTACCCCACTCCACCCCCATAGCAGAATTTCTTTAGCCAGATTTATGGATGCTGGCATGTCGAAGCGCTAATTCTCCGCTGTGTTTATCCTCCTGCTTAATGCAGAGTGAATCTGGGCTGTGAAGCTGTTCGAACTCACCTTTCCCTTTACTACAGCTCTTATTTTTCACCTAAAAAAACCCCAATCAGCTGTGCTTGTGGCCTTTGCAACTTTACACCTCTACGTGCAGTTTGCAGGAAAAAAAAAAAAAACAACCAACCAAGTGGTAAATGGAGACAGCAAACCCCAGCTCTTCATCAGCCTAAGAAATCTGCTGCCAGAGGGATCTGGAAGCTGGTGGTGGGCTGGGATCACACGTTCTGGATCACTGAAGCTCCCAAATCTGCAGGCTTCAGGGTAGAAATGATGGGCACGGTGGGTGTTCATGCATGGCCAGAGGGCTGTGGGGTGGTGGGAGCTTTTCCAAGGGTTTGCTCGTTCCTGGCTGACTCCTAAAGCTCCTCCAAGGTTTTGACCTGGAGGGATGTTTTGACCTGATTTTGGGATGTTTTCAAGGGCTTTGTGGTTTGATCTCTGTAGTGCCAGATTTTGGGATGTTTTCAAGGGCTTTGTGGTTTGACCTCCGTAGTGCCAGATTTTGGGATGTTTTCAAGGGCTTTGTGGTTTGACCTCCGTAGAGGGCTTCAGCGCACCAGGCTGACCTCGGCAGGACCTCGGGGTGGTTGGTATTAACTCTTTAAGGACCAACCTTGGATGTGCCAAACTGCCACGCAACACTTGCCGCTTTGGACACAGCTTGAGGCATCTCCCTCCAGCTTTCCAGCCCCAGCTCTGCCCCAAACTCACCGCGTCCTCCTCAAGCCCTTCCCTCCCCATGAAGCCGCTGTTGCCATCCCAGAGTTTTTAGGCTCTATCTGCATTTTGGCACGTCCTTAGGTTGGTGTGAGGCACAGCTCCTTCTCTGGCAGGTTCCTTGGCCGGTCCTGCCAGAAGAGTTAATTATTCAGGGCTCAACCGTGTCTAGATCAAATGATTCGCGTTAGGATTATCAACGGAGGGCACTGTGCTTGGAGGCGCGCACCCGGGCTGAGTCCTAATTATGTGGGAATCTTCTCGCAGAAGATGCCAAGGGCAGCGATTTCTGTGTAATGCAACATGGGGTCCTGCTGGCTGGACTGTGAGTCACTCGGGGACCTGGCAATTCATAAGGAGGAATAATAAATGACATCCCCCCGGACGCAGTCCCTCCGCGCTAATGCGAACACGCCGGCAACGGGAAAAGTCAAGCAGAATAAAATCGCAAGTTCACCACAAGATCTGTTCGTCTTTTCAGTATGAAATCCAGCCATCCATCAATCCAGCCATCCCTCCCTCCCTCCCCAAACTCAAGTCACTATTCCTGGCCAAGCCTCTTGCATCCCCCCGAGACTCAACGCTGCTCTTAGCCACGTCGTGAGAAAAGAATCAATCGGGGCTGCACCCTGGTTCCACAGACTGACCCGTAAGAGCTTTGAGATTATCTATCAACTTCTGTATAAAACAAGAAGAAACAGCAATTTTTTTTTTTTTTTAAAGTCTCCAAAAGTAAAAACCATTAAGTCCTTAATTACACACTTCAATAGCAAAGCAGAGCTGAGCAATGAGCATCGCTTGATGCTTTACAGACAAATGGTCTTCTAATCCAGAGACAACAGCTTGTGTTTCTCCTTTGCTTTAATATTTGCCAACAGCTTCCAGGGAGATTGCACAGGAAGAGAAACCCAAGGATAACTCTGAGACTTGAAGTTGACCGAGTTACTCCGTGATCTGATGCTGGATGAGACCAGAATCCCTTCCGAGCCTTTCTGGGATGGGCTTTGCAAGGCTGGGTGCTGTCTACGCCACACAAGTGGCCAAGACACCTTCACAGCAGGGAGAGGGGAGGCTCAGGATGCACAGCACGTCCTCGCCACAGCTACCAACGTCACCCAGGTTCATGGAGGAAAAGCTCCCCTGCTAGAAACTGCCCCCTGCCTCTGCCTTGCCCTCCCCTAGATGTGCTGCTTCCCAAGGAATCCAGCCTGACCTCCCCGCTGAGCAAGCCTGGGTGATGCTGGCCCCAGCTCAGCAGCGGATCCACACACCAACACGTGGCAGGATGAGCCCTCCGACCGCCAGTGCCCACCACCAGTCGGGTGTACTGGGGAAATCACCAGGATGCGCGTTCCTGGAGGGCAAGCAGGACCCAAGGGGTTGATTTCGGGATGCCAAGTGTCTGCTGGGGTTTGCTGTACTCCTGCCACGCACGTCGGCCAGCATTTTGTAGCTGTCCCGGCAGCTCTTTTAAGCAGAGACATTTCCAAGGAGGCTGCTTGGGGAATGAGGCACATGGACAACAACCGATGCCGACCGCAATCACCAAATCGCCGCTTGTTCACCGGAGCGGAGACGCCGTCAGGGGAGGGAAGCAGATGCTGACAACTTTGTCCTGCATTTAACCCCCGCTCTAGCCCCTGAAAACTGCAATACAGGAGCAAACAGGGGATCTAGAGCACCTGCAGGACTGAGGTGGGTGCAACCCCTGTGGGTGCAGCCCCCCTCTCCATCCCGGGTGCTCCTTGCACACTCCTCATCATCACACCTGGCTTGGCCCTGGTCACATCGCCCACCCTCTGGCACAAAAGCAGAAAAACCTCAAACAGAGCTGAAGGCCTCTTAAATCAATGTCTCTCCCAACTCAGAAGCTGTAAGAGGATTCATTATTTATATCGCAGAAACACAAAAGCTTAGCATATTTTAAGCTGCCTGAAACGACTTCAAGGCAATTCTTCCCTTCTCTTCTTCTTTTTTTTTTTTTTTTAACAAAACACATTGAGATGTCTCTGAATTGAGCAGTGGGAGGAAACTCTCTTTTCCTTCCCAAAGAGAAAATAAAATGGAGGTATTGAGGGAGAGAAAATAAAACCCGCTGTGATCCAGCTTGGGATCACCAAGGAATTCCCATTGGGGGATGCTTGGGATCACCAAGGGATGCCCCTTGGGGGATGCTTGGGATCACCAAGGGATGCCCATTGGAGGATGCTTGGGATCACCAAGGGATGCCCATCAGAGGATGCTTGGGATCACCAAGGGATGCCCATCGGAGGATGCTTGGGATCACCAAGGAATGCCCATCGGAGGATGCTTGGGATCACCAAGGAATGCCCATCGGAGGATGCTTGGGATCACCAAGGAATGCTCCCCATGCGATGCTGGCATAAGCCTTCAACCCTTCAATCAACGCTTCAACCCCTGAACGACTCTTTCCTGTCATCACGTGGAGGTTTTGGTAGTCGGGGAGGTGAAGGAGGCATCTCTGCTGCTTCACAAGTGCAAGTTCACGCAGCTGTATCCTTCAGAAGCAGCAGGAGAGGAGGTGCTGAGTGCTGGGTGTCTTTTTTTTTTCCCCTCCTTCTCCCCCTTTGTACATTTTCGATTTAGTCACAGCATCTCTAATTTCCTTAGATCTGAAGCCACCTCGTGAGACTGGAAGGGAACGATATAGAAGAAAGATGAGGGGGGAAAAAAACGGCAGTAATCTTGTAAAAGTCAGTTTTGAAAAATCAATTTTCTTGTGTGACAAGATTTGCTTAAGGCTTTTCGTTCTGTGAAATCAGCCCATCATCCTGCGGGAACGCATGAAGGAAGTGGCAAGTGTGGTTTGGAATAACTTAGATTAAAGACTGCTAAATTAGGCTTGAAAAGCTGCCACCTCTCCTGGCAAAGAGAGAGGACATCTGGCCAGAGGAGTCAATGATGCTCCCTTCCCAGTCACCTTCCCGGTCTCCAGGAGCCAGTCTTGAAGGAGAGGTGACCAACGAGGCTGGGGAAACCCAACCCCCCCATCTCTCCAACCCCCACGGCTGGTTTAAAAGTGTTTGCAGCTTCTCCTGGTAGCAAACCGTGAGGTCCTTGGGTCTTTGCTAGCACCCAGCGATGGGGGTGCACCGTTTGCTGGAACCAGGATGCTTTGGAGACACGTTTGCTCCGCTGCTGGGATGCTGCAGTTGATGAGCAGAGGCTGGTGGCTCCTGCCAGAGGGGATGCTGGTGGTCCTGGCTGGGGTGGGGATGGCCACAGCCGTGGGGCACCCCACGTGTCCTGAAACACGACAGCAAAGCGCCGCTGCCATCCTGCTCCACTGGAGAGGCTCCATCCAACGCGGCGGCTTGGCCCGGCTGCTTCACCACTCCTTTAATTCGGTGCCTTTAATCATTTCCACACCAGGGAATGGTCCTCAGGATTACAAAGCGCTTCCCCCCTCCCCTGCCTTTCTCCCCCCCCCTCCCTGTTTCCAGCCATCAGCCTTTCTCCTCTACACTCTCTCCTAATTAGTTCCAGCTGCCTCCGAACATCTCCCACCCACTTGTTCCCATTATCCTGACAAGCCAGGGAATGGGAAGATAAATCTCCCCGTCCTCGCACCTCTGTGAGCCGAGGGCGGCTCTCCCAGCCCCGTCTTCCCCGGCTCACCTGGAGCCAGCGGAGCCCCTCCGGCAGCCCAGCCTCGCTTCCCAGCTGCAGGGATTTCTGTGCCTTTTATTCCACTTTTTTCTCCTTTATTTTTTTAAAGCCTGTCTTTCCCTCTCCGCCTGCCACCCAGGCACACGCTGCTCCTTGTCAGAGGGAGCTGGCAGATGGGGCTGATGCATCACGAAGGAGATCTGAAGAATTCATTTCCCGTTTTTTTTTTGATTTTTTTTTTTTTTTCCTTTCCCCAGCTTTCATTTTCACTTCAGAGCAAAGGTCCAGTTGTCTGGGAGGAAGCTACAAAGACAAACCCAGGCAGGAAAACAGAGATAGTCAGGAAAAATGTTACCGTGCCGATAACTTGAGACCTCTGTGTGCTTTGCATTCATTTCAACTCCCGCTTTGGCTGCGTTTTGCTATGTCTATAAATTAGATTTATTCCGTCGCTGCTGTGAAACGCCTGCAGGCCCCTTCCCTGCTCCGGTTTCTCTTGCCTCCCGTGCCGAGTTTGGCTGCGGGAGGCAGCGGGAGAGGCGACAGCCCTGCCGAGGGATGGCATATGGCCTCGGAGCACCCTGCCGCTGGACAGACGGCAGCCTCGGCCGTCGGAGGAGCGGGGAGCAGATGGGGGCCGGGGGGAGGAAGGCAGCAAACCCAAGGAGGAGAGCCTGCACGCTGGTGTAAACCAGCACTTGCCCCAAAGAGGGACTAAACCAAACTAAACTGAACCAAAGAGGTTCATGGGGGAAAGGTCCTCAGCGTGCCAAGAGATGGCTGCAAACCCGGAGTGACCGTTCCACCTGAAGATGCTGAGAAGCCTCTTGCCTGGACCAGATGCTGGCTCCCCACACCATCCCTCCCAGCTTGCAGGAGCTCCTGAGGCTCTGCAGGACCATGTGGGGCCGCCCCGGGTCCCCTCGCTGTCCCCAAAGGAGATATCCCTGCATTTTTGCCCTGTGAGCGTGACCTGGAGCCGGATGGATGTGGGGGAGCGTGCCCGTACACCCACGGACTTCACACCTTGTCTGCAGTCGCTGGCTGCTCTGCAGCGCGTTTCAAATCCTTGACAGTCCCTTTTAAATATTAATCGAGATGTGATTGTAATTTAATAAGAGCTTAATATTGCAGATCCCCCTTTCCTTGGCAGAGGCTGCTGGGGAGACAAAAAATGTGCCAATTAGGTAGTGGTCTCGATGATCAGAAGTTCTGGGGAACGGGGGGTCCAGGGGGGATGCTCACTTTTCTGCTGGGTCTTTCATGAAAGGGCAGAAGGAAGCAAGCAACATCGCAAACACGCCAGCTCCCAGGAGGCGTTTCTCAAAGCCATCTGAATTTCCTATTAAAATATATTCAGGTCTTACGGTGCCAGAAGAGGGGGAAACGGCCACTGCTGGGGCTCGGCGGCGGGCAGTGCCGGGCATGCCCGTCCAACGGATCATTCGCCACTTCTCCGTCCAAAGTTGCCAATGAAACGCGCTGCCCTGGCTCTCTGCAGCAGCTCCCCACGATCCTGCAATCCCTTCTGGCCCTCACAGCCTACGGATCTGTGAGCACACCCTGCAGCAGAGAAACGTGCCAACCCCGGTGCCACGGAAGAGCCTTAAACTCCAAACGCATCCTCCCCTGCATCCTGCATCCTCCTCTGGCCTCGCAGCCCGCAGCAGAGATGCTGTGTGCATTCAGAAGCCCAGCTGACCCAGTTACGGACAACAAACTGGAAGAGAGACTCCCAGTGCCCAGGGGTGGTTTTTCCTTCTGCTCAACGGTCCTGGCAGCAGGAAACCGTTCCCAAGACTCTTCCACCCCCAAGACCCAAATTCCTTGACTCTACAGATGAAGCGCATGGCTTCATCCTGGTCAGACAGACCAGGGTGCACCCATCCACCAGCCCAGCTCTCCTCACTGCCGGGACACGGGGCTTGGATCCTGCTGCAGACGCATCCCTGGAGGCAGCCCTCTGGCATGGGGGACCCCATCCAAACAGGTCTGATCCCTGAGGAACGACTGTGAGGTATTGAGGGATGGGAGTCCTTGGGTCCTGCCCCCAAATCAGTGACTTGCCCACCTTCGTTCCTTTTCTGCTCTAACCAGGGCAGGGGCTGCCGCTTCTCTCTTGCCTGGGGGGGTTGTTTTGGAGAAGTTGGATCTACGTGTTGAGCTCGGTGCCTGTGTGATGATGGATGTGCTTCCAGCCATCAGCTGGTCCAGCGGTGGGGCAGTGCAGGTGCAGCGATTCACCCAAGCCAAGCCTGGCCACCTGCTCGTTCCCTCCTCCGTTCCCCATCCCCTCGATAAGGCTTTCCCAGTTCTCTGTGGCTCCCCGGCTTTGTTTCTCTTCCACCTAATGTCACCCACTGGCACACACTCGTATTCACTGGCTCTCAGCCACGTAGCAAAGCAATGCCAAGCCACGAGGGAGCTGGTTCAAGCATCGGAGCAAACTTCCAAACCACGGCAGAGCTGATTGCAGCAGGACGCGGGGCTCTTGGAGAACGTCTCCGCGGCAGCCTGAAGCATCTCATGAATAAATCTGGTAAGATGCCAGCGGGTCTCGGAACTGTGCAGATGAGACCCAAAGTAAAAAGAGCATCAAAAACTCTTTGCAGTTTGAACTCCTCCTCTGGGTTTGTTAAAACAAAATGTGGGAATGTGTCTCCATGGGTTGGATGCCTCCGAGATGGCACAGCGTGGGCCAGGCAGGCCAAAGCACAGCTGATGTGTGTTGTTATTTTCTCCTTCTTTTCTCAGAGCTCCCCGATGTCAGGGGCAATTTTTCTGTACCTACCCAAACCCCAACAAACCTGCCACTTTCTCCCCCAGCAGCCGAAACACTGGCAGACCCGTACTTGGGCACGACGGACGATTTTTGGAGACGGCAGATTGACTGAAGGCACTTGGGTTCCTCATCCACACGTCTCCCTGAGGCTGGGTGGGAAATGCCCACCCTGCATCCCAGCTGGCACCAGGACCAGGCTGGTGGAACGGACCTGGCGCTGGATCTCTTCCTGCAAAATTCCTGTTGCTCCTGCAAAGGAGCAACAAGTCCCATCTTTGTGTTTTCCCCTGTGCAAAGGCTGGGGCACAGTCTCCCATCAGGTGCGTTCAAGCCCCACTGCCTTTAAAGAAAACCTCTTTTAAGAAGCACTTGAGTTTGCATTAATATTTGACGAGCGACAGCACGCTGTTGGTTCCAAGATAAAACAGCGTTTGCCAAGCAAGAAGGTCTTTTCTACAGACCGGAGCCCACTGAGAGAACAATCAAACGACGCTCCTGCCACGAGGGAAGCCACGTGGTGCTGGGGACACAGGGATGCTGTGGGCTGGCTCCGAGCTCCAGCACAGCCTGACCAGGCAACATCTGGGACGATGGTGGGGCTCGAGCCCTGACCTCCAGCTGCACTTCACCGAGCTGGTGGATGCAGGAAGATCTTCACAGCGGTATTTGGGCAGGTGGCAATTCTTCAGCTTCAGCCCAACCAGGGCAGGTGGAGCTTGCTTGGACTGCACAAAACGCAACCCCCCTTCTGCTATGGGGTGGGGAAGGAGTGGTGGAGCACCATTCCCTGGGTGGCTGCTAAAGGAATGCCTCCCTGCTCCTCCTGACCTCTCCTTCTGCTGGACCTTCGCCCATGTCCCACGCAGTTACGGAGAGCCGTGTGTGTTGCTCGCAGCCGACGTACTCAACGCCAGAGCCGGACGCTTTGCAGGAGCTGGAGAGGGACAGAGCTCTCTACCCATCTACGTCTGTTTGTCTGTCCGTCAGCTCCACGCCTTGTCTTGGAAGCGCAGTGGTCCCCAGGACTGCAGCGATGCTGGAGGGCTCCTCGAAATGTGTGTGTGTCATCCCCCCCCCGCGCCTACAAAGCCAACGTGATTTGCAAAAGTCTCTGCTAGCCTGGGGGGGTTGAGAGCACTGCATCCAGGCACGGCAGTGAGAGATGTATTATTGCCCTGCCTGTACCAACTCCCCATCGCTCTGCAAAAATAATCATCAGAGGAGCCCAAAAGGCTGAGGGACGCTGCCTCTTGCAATATTAAACTTTCCCATTTTCTTCTGCCACTTTAAAGATTCTCTTTCTTACTGCGAGTGATAAATAATAACAGCAAAAAAACACCCCACAGACACACAACAGACTTCAAAAGCCACGAGAAGATTGGCAAATGGAGAGATCTGAAGTGAGCAAAGAGGAGGCCTGGTTGTGAGTCGCTTCACGTAGCCCCGACTTCTGTTGCTTTCCATTAATTTTCCCCACCATCACAGGTGGCAGAACAACGGCGACAGCTAATTACTCTCTCTCCCTTTCCCTTTCTTACCCGTTCGCTCGCTTGCAGCAAAAGTCAGTAAATTCCCCAGCTCCCCCCTCCCCATCCCAGAATCGTCCGCCGAGACGCAGAAGCGCGTGGGAAGCGTGTTATTAGAGGAAGACGAGGCGATGGGATTTGCCCACACACGTGCTCTGCTGCCGCCCCACAGCCGGGCACCGCGGCTGCGTGATGCTCTGCCTGCAAACCAGGGGCAGGCAAGGGGGGAGGCAGGGGCAGATGCCCCCTCCACACCATCCCCCCATCATCGTGGGGAAAGCAGGGAGCCTCCTTGGGCTTTCAGCCCCATGCCCACCCGCGGAGGTGCTGCCAAGGTCCCCGTGAACCTTTCGGCAGCAAGGAGCGGCGGAGGTGGGCTGAGCTGCTCTTTTGCTGCAAAGGGAACATTTATCCCAGGTGGAGGTGGGATAAATCCCAGGCCAGATGGGGTGTGAGACCCTATAGAGACCATAGGATGTGTCTGTGCAAAGGTTGTTCTACATGGTGAGCAGGAAAACATGCAAACGAGCAAAATGAGCACAAATGAGCAACCCCCCTGCTGCCAGGGTTAAGTCACCCCTATGCCAAAAAACCCTGCTCACGCACCTCTGCGATGCCTCCCAGCCCCCCCCCCCCCCCTTGCTTTTGGTGATACTGGCCTGTCCCTTGCATCTGAAAGCGGGTGACAGCCCAGGTGACATCGTGGGCGACCAAACCCTCCTGGGAACAAAGACGCTCCTCGTCAAGAAACGGTTGAGCCAGGGAGGGAGGAGGAGGAGGATTTCAGCTCCAGCTTCAGCTGCAGGGCATCCTCCACTGAGAAAAGGGGCAGAGGAACCGTGTCCCCAGCAAAGGACACCCTGCCCCAGCCCTGCCTGCCCCCCAACATCGTCAGACACCAGCAAATTTCAAGGCAGAGGGGTTCTGGCGTTTTTAAGGTTTTTTTTGTTTTTTTTTTTTTCATTAGAAAATGCCATCGAGGCCAAACATTTAGGGGAAACCTGTCAATTCTGACGAACTGTCATTAATCTCACCCCCAGCCAGAAGATGCGGTGCAGGCTGGAACTTTCCACGCCGGCTCGGGGAGCAGATTGCTCCAAGGTCTCCTTTCTAACCAGGTTTTCCTTGCATTAAAAACTAGACATTATCTGATGTATTATATAAGAGAGCACGAAGAAAACCTCTTAAGGAAAAAGCAGCTGCCTTGATTTCATCAAAACGATATTCGCTGCGAGGGCTTTGGATAAGGGGCAAAGGAGGATTTTTGCCTGCGGGGAAATTGTGTTGAATTTTGTTGGTTTTTTTTTTTTTTTTTCTCTTGCCACCCTAACAAGGACGGCGAGGGGGCTGTGCTTAGACCCCCAGGTCGGCAGGACCACAGGGCTGGCTTAGCCGCTTCTTGCTAACGAGCAGCACGGTTCCCGGATGCTGCCGAGCATCTCTGGGTGAAGCCTTTGGGTGAGATGCTCGGCATCGCTTGCTTTTTCCCTGCCAAAAAAAAAAAAAAACATAACTTTTTAAAGAAATCGGGGTGGAGGGAAAAGAGTTTTCAGGGTCATATTTTTGAGGCTTTTAAATTTATTTGAAATCTGCTTTGGGCACCAC
>JAVJGJ010000036.1:5366425-5383429 GCA_035590215.1 Microhierax caerulescens | reverse complement strand
TTTCTGGACTGTGCCTGTTCCTTCCATCTTCATCAAGCCTAACCCAAATTGCTCACCGCCGTCAGCCTTACGGAGTGAATGCAGGGTTTGGCCAGATACAGCGAGTAACTTTTGGTGGGAAAAAAAGAAACGAATGGGGCTCAGGGAACTCAGCTTGATATGCTTCGTGATGATATTTTGTTATTTCCTTACGATAACAATGGATTTTCAGATGGGTTTAACAAAAAAAAAAAAAGCCAGTCCACCCAAAGCAAGGCGCTTCGCTGGGTGTTTCGCAGGATCTTCCAGTCAAACCCAACAACGTCCCGCTTCACGGAGAAACGGGCACAGGTTCGTTTTGTTGGCCCGAAACACACAATTTCTTCCGATTTGCCATTACAGCTGTATAAATAATAATAAAAAATAATAAAATACAGCTGTCTTGTGCCGCTCCTGTAAGACAGGAGCTTCGCCGTACCGGCTGGGGCTGCAGAGCAGAGATGACATTATGTGACCTAATGACACAGGAGGCAACCAGTGGGGAGTAGAGCTTCAAAAGTATTTATTTAAGCCTTTTCACGGCATACCAAAGCCACAGGCTCCCTTGTGCCTGCCACACCAGAAAGGTTTTCATCCTCACAACGATTTTACTCAGCTCCCACCCCACCGCCAGGCTCTAGTTGGAACTACTCTAGCCGTGGCAAGCTTCTACTCACATTTACATCAGATTTACTTCTGCTGGCTCCAGAGCTGTTTTAATGGCCGGCGTGGCTGTTTAACGATACAGAGTGTGTGTCTCAGGGTGGGACTTACAGGGCTGTAGCGGTTTTAATTGATCTTCTAAGTGACTGTATCTCGGTACTGCTTCATTGCTCCGGTTCGTGAAGCTTTGACCTGCGGAAAGCATGCCTGCCTGCCTCCAGGAGAGGGAGGTTCGGGGTCCTGCGCAGGCAGGAACGGACCCCGTGTTTCCTTGCAGCATGGGTGGGCTTCTCTATGAAGGATGCAGTGCTTGGTAGAGAGCAGAACCGTGCTGCAGTGCCTGGGCCCCCAGGACTCCCCCCGGGAAGGGCAGAAGGGCTCTTCCCTTCTCCAGCCTTGCGCAGGGATATACTGCCACACTCCTGCCCCCCTTCCCGAAACAAAGCGCGGATCGTTTTCTGGAAAGCCATGGCTTCCATATACCTGAAGAAGCTGGAAGCTTCCACGCAATCATGCCACCGTGTCCGTGCCGGGAGGATTTACGGCATCATCAGAACCTGACTTAATGGCACAGCCGGACCTGCACATCCAGGTTCTGCTCCGGTGGACACCACGTCACCAGTGAGACCTGCACTGCTCGTGAAATACCGCCTGCCAGCAACCTCCCCGGCAGAGTCCCCATGGACACGGAGGGAGAAAAGCTGAACAGCAAACCCCGGGGCTGCAGCAACAGCTCTGCAAAGGGGAGAATTCTCACCAGACACACACGCTCAAAGGTAAACTCCGAGGGTAGCCTGGAGGCAGTGCAGAGATGAAAAAGCCAGAGTCACCATCTTCAGGGAGAAGCCTCGCATCTCCTTCAAATCACACTCTCCCTGCCTCCTGATACACTCCAAAACCAAACCTGCCCGCTCCCAGCAGAGACAGCAATGCCAAAAGATGGCCGGCCGGCGGGGTACGGTGACGTACGTGACCTTATCGCCGCCCTTTTTCACGTGCACCTCACGGGACAAGTTTTTCCCAACAGCTTGCCGTGCTCCTTGGGTGCACATCCCATTTCAAATGCCGTTAAGGACCTAAAGGGGAGCGCAAAGCCAACAGAATACAAGTAGCCAAGACATTCTAAATCCTACCCTAGACACTGGTCCACGTTTATTAAAGCCCAAGATTCCTGAAGTGTCTTTAGCAGGCGCTCGAGCGCCTGCAAAGGGCCGGTACACAGAACCCACAGCATCCCAGGTCCTCCCATTCACGCCTGCAGGCTGAACAGCAAGAGAAGCAGCTCCTGAATTATCTTATGCCAGGACTTGGGGAGCGAGGAAGTATTGTATTCATTTATTTAAGACCACACAGCAATAGCTTTCCACAGGGGACCGCTACTCAAATCAATAGATAAAATTATACCCTTAGACCATTAACTGCTACAACAACACCGTTCCCATAAAACTCGCAAGCTTTGCGTCAGATTTATGACCAGCAGAGTTGCTCAGCCGCGCCGCAGCCACTGCAGACAACTGGAGCATCCAGGAGGGAACTCTGCTCCCGAGAGAGGTAAGCTGGGGAGGTGTTGCCTCTCAGGGGGTCCTGCCCTCCGCAGCATCCCTGTAAATGTGCCTGACCCATCAGCCAGGACTCCGCTCCCGGCACCGTACCTCTCTCCAGCCAGGTCCTGCGTTTCACCCAGTTTTCCAGCTGACCCAACCCAGGCAAAATCTCCCCTTGATGCCAGATGAAGAGAAGCTTTGTGCGATGGTTCTTCCTCAGGTTTCACGCACATCCCTGCCTTGTTTAGCTGACAGCCACACAAAGCGTCACCGCAATATCAATGAGACCTCTGCTGATAACAACGTGTCTTTAACAACTTCTCCGGAGCTTGCTCCATCCACTCACCTCTTTCCTGCGCAAATGCCTTTGTCAGATAAAGAACAAAAGGCTCAATGCAGCTTATACGGGAGATATTCCCTAATCAATTGCGATTGTGTCTTTGCAGGGAGACATGAATGACAACGTTTGGAGCTTCTTTATCACAGAGCTGCCAAGACCCAGCGATGACAGTACAGTTCACGATGCAAAGCTCGGACCACATCCTGCAGGGAGCTTTGGAGACCAGCTAATGGCACATCTACCACGACAGTGTATCCCAGTAGACTTTGGGCCAGGGATCCTGTAGCGTGGAGCAAAGCTGTGCAGAAATCCCATTCCCAGGTTGCAGACTGATGCAACGCCTCAGAGGACAAGCTGTAAGAAGATGCTGGGATGCTCAAGAAGATGTTAAAGTTGTTTACGGGCTGTTGAGCTCCGCTGTGTGCAAAAGCAGGTTGAGCAGAGCCAACGCTGCTGGAGCTAAAACCGGTAACACGTTACAAGGCTTGTCCCAAAGGACACTGTCGGGGCAGAGAACAGAGTGAAGTTAGAGCTTCTCCAGCAGCACAGAGGGGCTGTTGGCATCTGGTCGAGGAGAAAGGTCACTTTTTACAGGGATAAGAACTGGCATCGATTTATCCTTGAGGCCGAGCAAGATTCACGCTCAGCCTGTGCTGCTGCAGATGGGAAAACCACTTGCAAGATCCAGATTAAGTGTCCCCATAAATCCAAGCAATTCTGAGGCAGCAACTGCCTTGCTAGGCTGCTAATGGGTGGCACGAATACCTAACTGCGACTCAGTGCCACGCTCTAATAGGACGTTTTCCTGGCAGGAATCATCCATGAACCCGCTTTGAACCGCGGCAGGCAGCAGAAGGGGCGTTTGAGCTGAGAGACGTTTGAAGCGGAGGCACAGCCAGCTTCTCTGAACAAACCGTTTTTCCCCAAACCAGCAGGGACTCCATCCCGGAGCCCCAGCCGGTTTCTCTCCAGGTGGAACCTGGAATACAGGCTGGGTGGAAAGGATGCTCAGCCCCGGGGAGGGAAAGGCTGTGCTGATGCCGTGGGAGGGCACGGTGGGATGGCTGAAGCTGGGTGGGACCGAACCGGGCACAGATCTGTCCACAAACAGCGACGCATCCAACCTCCCCGGACATCCAGGGCTTCAGTATTTAGGACATGCTAATGCTTCAACACACTTTGGGGTTTAGACCCATCTCCTTCCCTCCTGTGCTCTCTTGTCCTTCTCAGCATTGGATTTCACCCGTCTCGGCACTGCCGCTGCAGCACCCCAGCACCCTGCTGACCCCAACGCTCCCTGCCGCAGTGAAGAGCTGCTGCAAAAGCACCCGCAGCCTTCGTCCTTGCAAGAGCTGCAGATTCCCTTTGAGAAGCTATTAAGAAGCAGTCGAACAGAGCAACCTTTCATTGACAAGTCACTCGGCCCCTTAAATGATCTCCAAATAGTGTTTTCTTTTTATTGCTTTCTGCAGTTTAACAGCCTTGATTTCAAGTTACTTTGGCTTATGATAAACTCCAGATCTATAATGCTTTTATTCTCTCCCTCTTTGGTCTCTCTCACCCACTTCCTCTTTATGTTTTTATTAAAAAAAGATCCAGGAAAACAGATAGCAGATTAAAAGGGAAACAAATTGAAATGGGTCAAATGTATCTTGCTTAGATGACAGCCACCCCATTAGATACTTTTAAACAGGACAAATAATCCGTTCAGAAGCACAAGTGGGCTTTTACATTTATTCTAAATTACAAACCAAATGATTGCAGCCTCAAATGGAAGCACTGGCTAATTGCACTAATATCTCACTAATTCCAGCACCAAGGAATGGGCAAAAAACCCTAACAATTTTCACCATTTTGCCAATTATTCAATTTAGACCAAGCTACATTATTGCAAACCCTGAGTTGAGCTTCCACTCCATTTTATGATCTATGACAAGGACTGGAATGCCAATTATTAATAATGGAGGAGCTATAATTATTCTAAGGATGGGTAAGAGATAATTATAAACCATAAAACCAGCTTTCCTACGCATACGCAATTCTCCCCTCACGTCTAGCAGTACCAAAACCTGTCTGCAAACTAGAGATACTTGAAGACCAAAAAAAAAAAAAAAAGCAACATTTAGAGCTACACTGCTCGCAGTTGATGAGTGTGAAGCCCCAGCTGGTGATGCAAGCCAGGCTGATCTGGATCACCCCTTCTCGCTGCAGCCTGGGGGGGCTGCATGGATGCACGAGCCCGCTGCTGGCCCTCCTTCGATCCGCTGCTGCTCCCCTGGACCAGCCCTGCCCCACATCTGAGGTTTGGGGGTGAATCGCATCCTTGTGGGATGCTCTGAGGTTCGGGGGTGAATCCCATCCTTGTGGGATGCCCATCTTTCCCCGGCAAGAGCCAGCAGAGCTTCATGTGAATCCCAGCGCGAAGGGCTGGATATAATAACTATCCTTATTTAAAGGATAAGATTCCCAACCTTCTTACCAGAAGAGTCCAGGTGAGATTTGCAAAGTGCAAAACTTTGAAGCCCTCACACCCTCCATATTCCCAAAACTCCAGGTTTGTTTTACGCTGACCGACAGCCCCGCATGACCTTTAGAGAAAAATCCGCCTCGGATTCACCAGCCCTTATCTGAGCAGATTTCTACAGTCATTACCCAGCAAATACGATTTGCCAAGCAACTCCCTCTCCCAATTAAACACAGACCAGCACTCGTTGCTATGTCGAGCTGCAGCTCTGCAGTCATGGCTGCTGGTATTGCTCTGTACAGCGAACGGAGACACCTTGAGTGCAAAAAACCTGTGGAGAGTAACGGGTTCTGCTTCCAGCCACGGTGCAAACGGAGGGCGGCTGCTGCCGGAGAGAACTCTGGCACCAGCCCCTCTCCTGGCACACCAGTTTGCATCTACAGCGGCCGATGCCGAAGGACCGCCTGCAGATTACGGTACAGCTTTCAGCCTCCTGCCTGTCCATAACCGATGGCGTGGATGCCAGGAACGCAGAGAGCACGGAGCTGAAGAGGGGGAGCCTGTCCTTCCTTGGGCACGGAGCATTAACCGTTAGCTGGTCCAGGAGGATGCTGCTGCGCCGAGTCCTTCTCCTGTCCCTTCTCCCAGCGGTGCCTGCTGTCACCACCCAACCTTGGGCGCAAGGATGAAGCCCACCCTTCCCCTCCCCACGCACTGGCTCCGTCCCATGTAGATGCCACCTGCCCACGGCGTGCGAGGACACGGGAGCCAGCAAAGCGTCTGGAAAGGGAAGGGAGCTCCACTACCCTGCGCGCGGGGAGGTGGTTGTAGGCACCTTCCAGCAGCCGACGGCTGGTGGGAACAGGTGGTGAAGGAGAAGGCTGACACCTCTCAGCGCTTAATCGTTCCCGTTAGTAGCTTCATGAATGGCAGCCAAAAAGTGCCATAATTGCTGCAGTGACGCTCGCTAATGACTCGAGTTAGATCTGGCAAGAAGTCAAAGGCAGGAGAGAAGAAGAAAAATAGCAGGAGCAGGACCGACATCTAAATATCTGCCTGTGAGCACTGCCGGGGAGCAAGCCCAGCTCGGGACAGGCAGGGACCACGCACGATAGATGAGCTGGGAGAGATTTTACAGCACGTTCCTCGCCTTCCCTTGGGAGGGGAAGAGAACTGAACGTGGAGGGGAAGAGGGAACAGAAAACACAAGCTCCAGTTCTCAGGTTAGTTCAAGATCTTTGTTCTTCAGGGATGGAGGTGACCACCCTTCTACTCCATAATCCCCTTGAGCCGGGGAAGCACAAGCCCTGGGGAAAGAGGGGTAGCTCAGCTCGCCACCACCCTCAGCATCACCTTCCTTGCACGGCACGAGCCTTGGGACAGCCAGTCCACAAGCCGTGGCCCCCACTAAACCACCACCGTGGTCAGGGGGGAGCTGGTCCCCAAGGGGAAGCCGGCCCCTCGTCAGCAAACAGCGCGCTCCCCCCGGTGTGTATCTGGTTCGGAATGTTAACAAACAGCCGGCAGCATCTGATGGAGTGGGTTATTAGCAGAATGAAGACAGATGGCAGAGGATTAACTCTAAAGCGTCTTTATTGCAAGGCCGTCATTACAGACAGCTCCTACCTCTCTCCCCCTCTGTCTACAACTGTCACCAGCTTCATTTCAGCCTACAACTCGCAGCCGCACGGCGATCCCAGCACGCAGACGAGGCACTCGTCAATCACAGCGAAGGAACAGGAGGGCAGCAGCCACGCTGCAGCGGCGCCTTCCCGCTCCCAGCCCACGCGCATCCCCACACCGTGCCCAAATCCGGCCCTTCTCCCAGTGCCGACACGGCCAGAGGCCACCGCATCCCGTGCAGTGCAGCAATGCCAGCAGCAAGGAGAGCGCCCGCAACGGTTTTGCCTTGCGCGTCACCGGCGGTGCCAGCAGCAGCCCAGGCTGCTCCATTGCCTTACGGCTGGGAGAGACACCAGCACCTCACCCGGACCTGTTTTTTTTTTTCATGGCACAGGCTGACAGATGTCGGTACGGTAGGTGATAACCAGCACTGACAGAGACAAGTCCTCGGACACATGACATCTCAGCCAGGAGAGCCTACATCTGCAATCAGTTACGTTAATGGACATCCATCATTAGCCAGCTGGTAAACTAACAACATCGTGCTACCAAAGACCCTCGCTGGGCACAGCCACAGATCATCCAGAAGCTACAAAATTTATTTTGCCCTACTGGGAGAGGTTGCCACGCTGGTCTGCAAGTGCCCAGCCTGGATCTTCTCCGTGGGGATAGCTGAGAGGAACACCTTCCAACCCCAAAACGATCCCTGCACGCTGCCGAGGCTTCTGCCTAAGTCCTCTTGTGCTTCTCTACCTACAAGTGCATTTTGCAGATGACTCTGTTAAGTGAGAGCAAGGTTCTAACGATCCCTGTTATTACCCATTTCCAGTACGATGGAGACCCCACACCTCATAATTATCCCATTGCCCCACTGCCTACCTCCGCTTTCAGATCCTTCAGCTACCCTTTAATTATTAATAGGGCTATTCATTAGCACCATCACGCAATAAAAAGAGGAAAAGCTCTCACTTGGCAAAAACACAAAAGGGAAGCTGTCTCTTTCCTTATCCCTGCGAGGGAGCCGGCCCCCAGAGCCAGCTCAGGCACTTTGGGTAGGAAACACCTTCGCTGTACTTCTGTAGGTGACCAGACATCTGCCCCCCCCCCCGGCTCACATGCCATACAGCACAGCTCTGCAATGAAACCCACCACAACCTCCAAAACTGGAGGTTTACAATTGTCATCCAGACCCACCTCTGGTGAAAACACAAGTGCTGGAATCTCTGTAGCCATGGAAATCCCCCGGTTTTGTTTTTGGCAGATTTTACCTTTAAACATAATGGTCCTGCAGCCTGCAGGGGTCAGAAACTTGCTGGCTGCACAGCGCCAGGCAGGGACACTTTGTTCCCTTCCCACACAAAAGCTTTTCCTTTTGGCCTTTCATGTTTCTTTGTTCTCCACACAAAGCCATGTTCCACCTGAGAAGGGAGCTCGCTGCGGAGGCGGACGCAGCCTTTGAATCCAGCAGGGGAGAACAGGAGCTTCTGTGAATGATCCCAAAGGATCGGCGGGATGCCCAGGTGTGCCCGTGGTCCTACCAATGATCCCACCAATGATCCCAAAGGATTGGCAGGGTGACCAGGTGTGCCTGTGTTCCTGCCAATGATCCCAAAGGATCGGCAGGATGCCCAGGTGTACCCATGGTCCTACCAATGATCCCACCAATGATCCCAAAGGATCGGCGGGATGCCCAGGTGTACCCATGGTCCTACCAATGATCCCACCAATGATCCCAAAGGATCGGCGGGATGCCCAGGTGTGCCCATGGTCCTACCAATGATCCCACCAATGATCCCAAAGGATCGGCGGGATGCCCAGGTGTGCCCGTGGTCCTGCCACGCTCTCGGGCACCCCAGGAGCATCCCCGGGGTGCTCCTGCCCATCCGAGCACAGCCGCAGGCAGCCTCTCCGAGAGGACTGAGGGACAGGGAGGCACCGAGAGGGACTGCACCTCTTCACAGCAGTCGGAGGAGACTCTGCCATCCCTTCTCCCACGGGGCAACCCCTTCCTGTTAAAACCAGACTCTAATCAATGTTTAAAAAGCACGTGATAATTAACAAGCACAAGGTGAAGGCTTGTGAAGTACTTTCCTCCATGTTATCAGCTCGGATTCAGGGCTCCTGGGAAGCTGAAAGGAAACTTTGATCTTCTAACTGATTTTTGAGCCACAAACCGGTCTCCACCAGAGTTTTACCCCATGAAAGCTAACACAACTCTTACTCTCATCAAGACAAGGCTTCCTGCAAGGGCAGAGACCCCCACGGCTAACCGCTGGCCACCCCACCCCACGCAAGCCAAAGGCAGCGCAGCGAAGCAGGCGAGTGCACCCTTTGTCCAAATTATTTCCAATCAAAGCCCCCCAAAACTACCACATCCATGTTTGGCTCAAGTTCGCAGCTCTGAGCAGCCAAACTCTCCTTGTCACATCCTCAAGGCCCCCACCCCCATCCCGCAGGATTCTGCGATCTTTAATCCTTCTCTTATCCAGCGTTAAGCAGTGCCGCACCCAGGGTTTGCTTCAGAAAAAGAAGCCAAGCAACGAAGCTACCAGACGCAAGGGCACCAATTCTTCCACGCATAAATAGTTTTTGTTTAGTTATTATGCTTCATAATTATTTATGGTACTTATATGGATTAATCAATGCTCATAAAGTACTGGCTGGTGGGATGACTGGAATATAGAACAGGGAAATTCTAACAAGATCTCTGCCAGCGCGCGGAGGTCTGACGAGCAATGGAACGCCACCTCCGAGGGGTGCAAAGGCAACCGGGTCTCTGAAGGTGCCACGGTGAGGCACTACCACCCAACCAGAACAGAAAGACTAGATGCAGCGATCGCTGGAAGCGCTTCCCGTGTGACACATCCTTTCCTTAGGAAAAGACAGAGGATTTTGGCTGCATGGAACTATTAAGCTCCCGCTCTTCTCTTGCGGCTTTGTGCAAGAGGCTTCCCACATCCATACCCGCGGAGATGTTCAGAGATCAAAGGGGAAGCAGGATTTTCTCCTGGGTGCGAACAAGAACCTGGCACGTTCCTAGCAGCGGCGCATCTGCATCCCTTGCAATGAGGCTGCTGAAGAGGAAGGAAGAATAGAAGGCGAGGGAACTGCTCACCTTCAGTCATCCTGCGGTACTTCTCCTTGTACATGAACCCCAGCACTAGGCAGCATCCTCTTCCCGGGAGCCCCAGTTCTGCAAGAGAAGAGAGAACGACGTTAGAGGACGAGGCTGGGGACAAGAGCAAGCGCACGGGATGCTGCAGGGAGTGAATCCCGCCGGTTACACCATTCAGGTAAAGCAGGTAACCGAAGTCTTTGGGCAGCCTCACGGAGCTGAGCTTTGCTGGGGGTCCCAAACCAACTGCTTCCAGCTGCTTTTTAGCCACGTGTATCTAGAGACAGGAGGGTCGCCATCCCCTCCCTCGCCCGTTTCTTAAGCACTCCGCAGAGGGAACGGGCCGCATCTTCCTCTACGTTGTCAGCGCGTTGCAACAACATGGGCTCTTTAATCCCTTTCTCCCTTAGCGGGCAGCGAAGTAAAATGGGAAACGGCCCTCAGAAGGGAAGGTAAGTCTGGCTTGAGGCATCTTGCTCTTTAGAAGCAAGCAAGCGACCCTACAAGCAGCGAAGCGCCCCAGACCGAGGACGCGCGTGCCTTTGATGCCTTGATTTCTTAATGGTGCTTTCTCACCATCGGGAACAAACAGGGAGAGATCTGAACACGGGTTTTTTTCCAGAAGCAGGCTGCGTGCGTGCATGCTCTCCCCGCGTGCATCTCAGAGCAGCCAAAAGCTCTGGTTCTTCAAACAAATTCTCCTGTGTCACAGTGGAGAAAATTAAGGTACCGTGTCCCCGATGCTGCCTGCGGACCTGCAGAGCTCCTCGGGGGCTTCTGTGCTCTGCAGAGCCCTGCTGATCAAAGCCCCTTTGATGTTTACTTAATGTGGCTGCGGACTCTTCAGAGCCCCTCTCTGCCAAGGAAGGAGCACTCGGGAGCATCACGAAGTTGTGCCACCCGCAAGAGGCGGCGAAGCAGGAGAGTCGGGAGCGCAGCGACAGCTTTAGAGCAGAGCGAGTGCTGCCAAGGCTTTTAGCGCCGTGATGCAAACTTGGGTTTGAATTGCAGAGCTGGATCGGGTCCAGAGGGAGAGGAAAGCCGCCCAGTGCAGTGTGATGGGCAGGGAAGACTCCCAGGTTTATGTGGGTATGTACCCAGATATGAGGGTATCCCTCCCTAACCCTGCCATCTGCCACGGCATCCCAGCAGAGGGTGAGCATCCTCCTCTTGCTCACAGCGTGAGGCAGAATCAGAGCCTGAACCCAGAAAAAAAACAAGATGACTTTTGACCCCAGGACACTCAGGGTACACACAAGATTAGTTCAAGCGCTTTTAACGTTAAACAGGGCTCCACCTTGCTAAGGACCAACAGCTCCTGGTCCTAAGGCTCCCACCTGGGAGGACATCAGCATCTAACCAAAAGAAATGACACGCATAATCCCGCTGAAGCTGATGCTCAGACAAACGTAAGTCTCTTGAGATGCTTAGAATAAGCTGAAATTTAATTGCTCCCCTAAATCCACATTGCTACCTCAGGCAATGCCCCAGAGAGAAATCGGCATCTCCAGAAAGTGACTCACTTCACCTACCTGAGATGACTTTGGGGTGCTTGTAACTCTCTTGTTGGCCATAAGAGGTAGCGACTGACTCAGAGATGCCTAAAGATTAGACAAATCAGGGCAGATGAATCAACTACCCGCATCCTCAGTGGTTTCTTGAATCAAGAGGCCTAATTAACAGGAAGAGGTAAAGAGCGACCTTCTCCCACCTGTGACGTGAAGGTGGAAACCAGCCCTCTTGCTCTGCAGGATGGAGGCGACACGATCGACCACGACCCGCGCAGAGTGCACCACAACCGCAGACACCCCGAGAAAGGTGCTGACGGGCATTAGATGCCCTGACTGCTGCTCGGCTCGGGCTGAAGGACGGTCAGCGCAGGTCACCTCCCTCAGCGCTCCGATGGCCGGCATCAGGAGGACCTTGCCAAGCCTCAACTGGGGTTTCCATCACGGGTTGTGCAACGCCTGTGGAAACGGACACTCCACGAGCACGTGGCCGGAGAGCCGTGAGCCTGCCCATAGCCTCCGGGGCCAGCTACCCAGAGCCTGCAAAGCTGGCCAGAGGCGTTTACGCCTTTATTGATAGGAAAGCAAAACAGCATTGATTCCTATTAAGCCTTCAACGAGCACCGAGGTATCAAAGTGTAATTAAACCAGCACAATTAGACGAGCATCACACAAGGCAGCGGGGTTGAGCAAACCACTGTTCCTAGCTCAGAATTCAGACACGCATCGCGCATCCCAGCACACGGACATGCTGGTGGATGCTGGCTGGATTTTTCCCGAAGGCACAAGACTCGGCGTGGCAGGGGCTGATGCACTCCCCATGGACCACAGACATCGCCACGAGCATCCTGAACCCAAGCAGTGATGGAGGCAACGCTACCGCAGCCCGCCTGGGGATGAGCATCCCACCCCTCGGATGTCCGGCTCTCACCTTCCAGTCACAGGGAACGGGATGCTCCCAAGGAGGAGGTCGGGCTTTGCTACCCGGGAGGTGCCAGGCACAACTTCACCCTTAGAGGATGAGGGATTGTCAGGGCTGAGCCACGCAGCCTGATCCAGATGCGATCCGGGTCATTACCCATCTGGATCCTGGACCAGCGCACACCGGCATGGGTGTCCGTGTTCCACTTGCCTCCCTGAGGGGTACTATAATTAATGCTTATAAACCACTTTGATATGCCATGATGAAAGGAGCTAACAAGAGCACCGCATTATAATAATTCATACCGTAAATTTGTGAGAACATGCAAAAATCTTTATAGCTAAAGGCACCTTTAAATACTTGAGAGCGCCTTTAAAAGGTAAAATACTTCGAGATGACTCTGATGCCTAAGGATGTCTCGCCACTCCATGGCTTTTAGTGGCTACCTAAAGCTAAAATAGTTAAGCAGATACCCAGCGTTTTAAATGTTTTGGCTTTAGGGGGGCTGCTGAGATACCACTGAAAACAGAACGGTTTAACCCATGCATGTCCCCCACCCCTAAAACAAAGCCCACCTGTCTCCCTGCAACGGCAATAGATTTTTCCCAGCAGAGTGGAACGAGTTGAAGTTTATCGTTGCAAGCACCGTGAAGAAAGTGGAGCTGAAGTATCTTGTTTGGAAAATACATGGCAGAACCAGGTTTGCGACTTGCTCAAAAGTACCTGCGTTAACTCTCCTCAAAACTTGCAAGAGAGCCACCCGTCAGACAAAGAATTCCTTATTTCTCCCGCCGCCTGGGATTTCCTTACTCAATTTCAAGGCAATTCCTCCACCCACAACTCAGGGAGGGAACTTGGTTTCTGATCAACCGGTGCAGTAAAGGCTAAAGCTGCAGAGCAGTAATAAAGGTTTATTAACACAATCATAAGGCGTACTATTGGGTAGCTGTATTCCACCCGGAATGATAATAAATGTTTAATAGCCCAATAATACCTGTTTAATAATTTTTCAGCTCATCCTGTCTAATTGCAAGTTTATTAAAGAACAATAAACTTTATAATCATTGTAAAGGCATAATTGCAATTCCATTGCTTATTTAATATTGAGTTAATTATATTACAACTAAGTTATATTTTCCCATACATATTAAATATCAATTAGCTGTTTTAAACTATTGATTTGTATTTAATTAACTATGCTATTATATACCAATTAAGCTAGTGTAAGAGAAGCACAAACAGCTGGTCTCTTAAATTAAATTTTAAAAACTTTGTATTAACATAAATATCACGTTTCTATTTTTTCATGTTTTCCTTCTACAGAGAGGGCAATTTGCTATCTGTAAATATTTTTTCCAATTGCACGTTACGTGCATGAGCTTCATTCTGAACTTTTCCTTGCCGGGATAGGGAACGGGTGTCCTCCACGCCAGACATCCTCGTGGCAGTGACACCAAACCACGGTGACCGGGAAGGACAGAGGGCTGGAAAAGCCCCAATCTCACTTGGGGAACTCAAAAGCAAAGAACTTGTGTGGGAGATCTTGAAGTCTCCAAGAAAAGAAGCTCAACTCCCTCCTGCTTTAAGCTGGCCAGCTCGGGTGGCACCAGAAGGTCCCACATCACCAAATGCAAGAGGTTTTGGTCACTTAAAACACTTTGATGGAGAAACCTCACGCTCCTGCTGAGAGCTTTTCTGTTCCGTTGGCTAAAGTTGCTTGCTGTTGGGTGTCTTGCTGAAGCACGTTACGGACGGAAAACTCCGGTCTCCCAAGTCTTCCCATGTTCTTGGCTTCACCCTTCCTAGGTGAACTTCCCAAAAGTTAGAAGAAATGCGTGAAGGCGCATTTTCTTCTTTTTTTCTTCAACATCCTGGTTTCCAGGCTCAGTAACCACCTTGCTTGTCTCGCACAGATTTCCTCAAGCATCCCGGTGACCTCTTCTTCAGGGGATCTGAGCACCCCCCAAGCAAAAGCATCCCTTCCCTCCAAGAAGTTCTCCTTCTGCTGGATCCCAGCTTCCCCCCTCAGCGCCCTTCGCCTCCGCCATCCAAACTACCGCTGCATTTCAGCGGAGAGCAAATGGATCCTCCGACGCCTCATTTCGATATTACGCCGTTAAGTCTGCCGAGCAAGCTGAGATCCTCAGAGATGAAAAGAGCTATACAAATGCAAGTTATTATTAAATCTGTGCCTGGTTAATTTATAAAAATGTATTAAAAAACCTACCCGGCTTCCCAGATGAGAAAATGGGCACATTACTGTTTGAAATATGAATGAATCAGAGATCAGTGTTAAATGCTGTAGTGATATTGTATTTTATTCTATCGTGCTCTGCAGAAAAGTTGCATTTATAAACCCATTTATTGTGTTATGTACTTGCAAACCACCTTGTCATCCATTTATTGCACAAATAAAAACTTAAAAGCAGAGGATTAGTTGAGTGTGTCCCTGTGGGACCACAATCTGACTTTAAAGAATCCATCAATGAAGGAAAACAGATGGAGCAGAGGTGTTTGCCAGCTCATTGCTCCGAGATGTAAAACTCAACTGTGTGGAAGGGCTATTCTCTGAAGGTCCGCAGACCTGGAAGCCCCGTTCGTGTTCAAGGGAGAAGGCACGTACAGCAGAGCTTGCAGAAACCAGGGCTGGAGCCAGTTCTGGTTGCGGATTTTGGGATGGCAAAGGCTCTTCTCCTGCCGCTGCACAGGGGTAACCACCACCACGGAGCGGACAGCTCAGCTTTGCACGCCAAAGGAAAAAAAAATCCCTGAAATTTAAATCTCTCTGAAGACCTACATTTGCCTAAAAAATTGCTGGAGAAGGCATGGATCTGCAGCTCGGACACAGCAGCATCACCAAAACAAGCCAGCCCTATCGCTGCGTTCCCTAAGGGGAATTTCTGGTGCTGAAGAGTGCAAGTCTGCAGGGCCCTTAAAACTTCTACCAAACATCTTTTTGGGTTAAAAAAAAAAACACAAACAAAAAACCCCAACCAACCAAACAAAAAACCCCACAAATGGAAAATAACAGGAAAACTCGAGTGTACTGATTTTCATTGAGCCTGTTTCAACTCTGTGAAAAAAACCCAGAGCCAGCCATCACCCAGGAGGGGGTTCCCTGGGACAAACAGCTTTGGACAGGCACATCCCTCGGAATATCGCAGTACACTGGCAGCCAGCTCCCCGAGGTGCCTCGAAAAGCATCGGCACAAGAAGCTTCAAGGGGAAGACTGGAGAAACCCAGGAACGAGCCCTGCCCCGGTACCAGACAATTAAAAGTTGCTTCTTAGCAGGAAACACAACCGGCAGCAGGAGAAAGACAGGGATTCATGCTGCTGAGCAAAGAGAATTATTTCCCTGTGTTCCCTGCCTAATGAAGGGAAAAAGAGACACCTCCAAGTTGTAACTCAGCACTGAAGTGTTTTGAAGAGGTTTTTTTTTTTCCATCCTCTATCAGCAATACAGTGGTTTTGGTCCCCAAGTTCAGTACATTGAATTTGTCTGTATTCCCCACCCTCCTCGGCTGAGGTACTTTTTCTGAGCCTCTTACAAAGATGTCCTGTTTGGGGAGCATCCAGCAAGTGAAGAAGAACTCTTATAAAACTCAAATCCAGTCATTCTTCGGGTTTTTTATATTTTCCTTTTTGTTGTTGTTTTTGTGGGTTTGTTTTTTTTGTTTGTTTGGTTTTTGTTTTTTTTTTTACTTTGCTCTGAAGTGAAGTCTGAAAGAGCTGCTGTGGGAAAAAAAACTATTTACCCCAGAGTAAGGCGTCCATAAGTACATGAACCTTTTTGAATAAGCAGCTTTCACACCTTTGCACGGACGGGTACACGCTGACATCGGTCAGATCATTTGAAACGCTTTGGTCTTAGGGCAGCAAGTTCCACGGCTTAACCCCACCTCACACGCAGGAGAAAGTCTTTTTTTCATGTATTTCCTGTTGTAAAAGTCCTAACTTTCACCCAGTGTTGGTTTTATTTGAAAGAACAACAAAGAAAAGGTTCGGTAGGAACAAGCGTCCCGCTTTCCTTACCACTAGCAATAGCACAAACTCCTGCTCGCACCACTCGAGCTCTGCCGGTCAGGTAACCGGTGCAGCCGGAGACATCCACATCATCTCACCAAAACCCCACATTGGCATCGGCGAAGGCTGCCGGGGGCTGCCCACAGCCCCAGCCCCTCGGGCAGCATCGGCAACCCCCCCACCCCCACCCTGATCACCCTCACATCTGGGCTCCCGCTTGCCCCCTCCACGTCCTGCTTCCAAAGGCTTCACCACGAAGAGATGCGCAGCCCACCGCCCGCAACACCCCGGCCCCCTCCATTTCATCCTCATCCTCCATCCTCAGCATTTCATTTCCCAACCTCACGCCGGTGTAGCTCCAGACACCACCCCCCCCCAGTTTACGTGATTTCTGCAGGAGCCGCAATCCCGTCACCACTTCCATCGCGCTTTGCTCAGCCCTGGAGCCCCTCAGTTTTGCCGCAGCCCTGGAGCTCGGACCCTCCCTGGGAGGACATCTGTGTTGTTTGGGGGGGCTACAGCCAATTCACCTCGCTGGGGGGGCTGACCGGCACTTCAAGGACTTCCCGAGGATTTAATCTGCTTTTGACTACAGCCCGTTGTACGTGCGGCTCCATTCAAGCCACAAAACGCACCTCGTTTCGAGGCGCTGCAGGAAGGTCAGGAACAAAGCTGCGAGAGAAACTTCAGCAACACGCCAATACCCCCCCCCCACGCACCCCCGGCCTCGCTTTGTCACTCCCCCAGGTCAGCCCCCGAACCGGACAGACACATCACCAGCC
>JAVJGJ010000036.1:5337618-5353765 GCA_035590215.1 Microhierax caerulescens | reverse complement strand
GGGTGCCATGCGCCTGTCCCCTGCAGCAGGGTGGCACACGCTGCATCGCTGCCGTACCACCCAGGGACACGGATGCCAACGTGCGGGGATGCAGGCTGCCATCCGCCTGGAGGAGAACGCACGTGCCGACATACATCCCGCACCCGGTCCTGGTGCACACACGTGACACTGCCTGGGTGACACAGGTGTGGTACTGCCACGAACACACCTGGCCACCCCCTACACACAGCCACGACGCGTGCACGCTGCAGCGGACGCTTGCACACACAGAGGAATAAGCCCGTTTCACAAATACACCCCTTTTCCCATACCTGGCTCCCGGTTTTGCTGGGAATCCCCAACCATTATCGCATTAACATGTCATTTCCGTACTGCTTTTAAGCCATCCTCTGGGCCTCTCACATCCTCTCCCCCCACCCCAAACCATCTCTTTCTGTAGTTGCTCCCTTTTTATGTCACCGCTCAGTGATGGCAGGCAATGGTTAATATTACATTTTTCCTTCCGAGTATGCAAATGCCCGGAATGGAGCTGAAAACAAGAGACTTCTGACCAAAGCAACGTGATTAGGAAATGCAGATTTTTCTTCTCCCTGAAGTACTAGTGATTGGAGTCAGGTCTGTGTCACCTCTGCAGACTGGCTCTGTCACGCAACTGCCTTCCATGCTTCGTTTAATGAAGTCTCATTGATGGATTGCTCCCTGCCCTTACAGGGATGCTGCTGTCACCCCCAACCCACTCTCGCCAGCCGGAGGAGTGTGGCAGAAGGGTTCAGCCCACGCCAGCCTGGGGTCTGTCTCTCAGCTGAAATCTCCTACCTTACAGCACAGATCTGCAGCACGAGCAAAGTGACAAGTTTGAGCTGCCGTCAGCAGAGGAGCCGACAGTCTCATCTGAATAACGGTGCTCGAGTTTAGTTTTTAATTAAACCCTTGTGGGTTCCTTGAAAGGTTGGAGATGACACAGGCTCCTCTGAAGCTGGCCTAGGGAGACATCCAGAGTCGGCACCAAAGCCTGCCTCCTCCTCAAAATGATAGGAAATTGGGAGCCTGGATAAAATGGATGAATTCCAAAGAGGAGCAAAAATGGGTTTTTCACGAGTCCAGGTCAGCTGTGGGAGGAAGCAGGGCTCCTGCCAGGCTCAGCTCCTGCCCAAGCCTGCGCTGCCCAAGGCAGGGCTGAGCAGCGCGCTGCCCTGCCCGGTGAGACATCATTCTCCATCCCCGTGCCCGGCCGTCCCTTCAGGGTACCACAGCGACGAGTGCGATGTTTCATCCTGAATTTATCGCTGTGGTCTATGCAAGATGCCAACAGGGAAATGCTCTCCCTTGCATTTACACTACTGGATACACAGCCATCAAATACCCTCATTTAAAGACCTACAGCTACTGTCTAATAAGTCCTGATACGCCTGTATCCATGTAAATCCTAATGTGTGCTATTTGCTTTCAGGACAGATAAATGTACAGCTTCCCCTCCCCATCCTGCCCCACAATATTGTATTTTAGTACTGACTAGAAGATTTCCATCAAACAATATAAACACATTTGTCAGAAGTGTTCACAGTGGCTGGTCTTCTCCGAGGAAGCGATTGAAAAGGAACAGGGTTTAATTCCCAGGTCGGTGGGATTCACAGCGCTGTGTTATTTGAGCTTTGTTTCCTCCACGCTGCCTCCTCTGCTTTTTCTTTTTAGGTTGGAAAATCCCCCAAGCTACAACATTTCTACCTGCATCGCACTCATTTCTAACCATAGTAATAATAATAATAAAAATAATAATAAAAAAGTGTAGGTTTGAACTCTTTTACGAAAAAGAACCCAAACCAAACAATGATGACAGAGGAGGTTTGTGAGGAGGGATTGTCCTTAGGGAGAATGCTTTTTCCCTGGTTCAAGCGAGAACATGCCCACTGGTCCTATGGCCATTGTAACACGAGGGTAAATACCCGGGGAAAATGGGGAGAAATGGGTTTATAGCCAGGAAAATGAGATGTGGAAGCCCCACGGGAGGAGGCATCACGGCTTTAGCACCGGGAAGGGGGGGCACAGCAAAGCCCACCAGGTGATGCTAGTCACGGAGGAAGCACCAAAGAAACCCCACTGTTCACACTGGCGATACAGACGGCTGGAGGAGGAGGAGAAGGAGGAAGGCTTCTACTGACAAAAAGACAACGAAAGGGGTGCTTAAATGTCACGTCATCCCGTGTGGCAGTGCCCTGCGCCCCCCGCTGTGACCACCTGCCCCCCTTGTCCCCTGCTTTGGCTGGGGGCGAAGCCGAGACGTCCCTCGAGGCCGACTTCACGCAGTCACAGATCCGCGATGCTGGGGACTCTGGCTCACCAAACCATCCCCAAGAGCCTTGACAAACATCCCGCGGACCACGTGGAGCGGGAGTTGACACCGAGCACCTTTTCTAGAGCCACTTGTGCCACCACCCAGCTGAAGAGCACTCCTCCGCTAGCTCCTGCTTTAAGAGCTCTCTTTGCCTGACACAAGGGTTCGGATCAAGCATTCGCACTTGGTGCCGGTTCCCGTCGCTCCTAGGAGGGGACCTGGGCGCATCTTGCTCTCCGCCACATCTAGAGGCATCTATTTCTTTCCTTAGCTCCTTTGCTTTATTTCTAGCAGTTTAAGGAGCAGCTCAGAGGACACACAACAAGACCTAAACCCTGTCACGACTCACACATCTCCACTCCAAGCCGGTAAAAAAGGCGTGAGAAACCGAGGTGATTTCAAGAAAAGAAACTACGAGGTTTTCCAGAAATAGAAATAAAGAGTAAACTACTTCTACATTGTTGTCATTCGTTCCCTGGCTCTGCAGAACGTAAAGGTTATGTTTTCCAAATTTTTCCTGCTGCAGTAAAGACCAAGCAGCCAAATGGTAAGGAAAGCCGAGCTCCTCGTTTTGTGTCACGACTCCAGGAGCTGGGACCTTTAGAAAAGCAATAAACGTGATGGGACCGATGCTCTTGAGTATTAGCGAGATTTGTGGATAAGTACAGAATTTTATGGGCCTGGGCTGTCCTTTGCCTTAAGATCCTTCTCAGGGGACTTTTGGTTATCCTAAATATAACTTGCTGTTCTTTGCCACCAGCCAGGCTCCGTGTGGCTTGTGCTAAAGCCTGGGCACAGGGCACCGCTGCACACAAGCTCTCCCGCACCCACGATGGAAGAGATTCCTCCTCCCACTTCCCATGGATGCAGCAAGTGCTACCCCAGAGATGCCCAGACCCTTGTGCCTTCGGGCACGTCTCACAGCCCCGGCAGCAGCTCTCTGCAGCCCTCAGAGCAATCCCTTTTCCCTTTTTTTTTCCTGTGGTGGGCCAAGAAGGGCTCCGGCCCCAGGGGACACCGCTCTTGAGATCATTCCAGCAGGGAGCAGATGGTGATTGCACATGAGCATTTCAGGCATCGCTAGGATTACGGATGGGCTCACCTTAAGAAAACAGAGAAACTCATTTGTCCTACTATTCAAACCCATGTCTATATCCTCGGCTGACAGAAACCAGCCTTCCCTCATTGGCATAGACAAACCTACATCGGTTTTCTTCATCTATCTGCAAGCCTGGGAATGCGAGCGCACGGCACAAAGGATCCCAACCACCGCCGCGTTACTACGGCAACACAGCAGCGATGCTGGGTACCACGCTGCTGACTGCAGCGATACTTTTCTATAAGGGTCCCACGTATCCCTGTGGAGCTCTGGGCAATACCTCAAGCTGACGGGAGAAATGCAAACAGAACCCCCTCCCCGCCCACCCCCCACCCCCCAAGAGGAATTCTCTCGCCGGCTGCCCGCAGCCACCCCAACATTTTATTAAGTGTCAAGTCATTCCCTTTGCCTATCGCTCTGTCTTATTTTCATTACCTTTCAGCAGGGAAAGATTTAGGATCCATTCCCTTGTTTAGCAACATCCATTTGTAACGGCGGGATCGCTGGGGAGCAGTCAATAAGCACTATGCCGGCCCATCCCTGGTAACTGTGCAGCAGTTAGTGCAGAATATGAAATATATAAGGCTGCCTTCACCTAATCTAAAACTGTATCAAATGGCTCTTAACCTTGCCCGAATGAATTCAATTTGGCTACCGGATGCGGATCCAATTCCTTGGGCTAGAACAGAAAAATCACTTACTAAAGCGATGCTCCCGAGGGACCGGCTTCTGAAAGAAAACTCTGAAAGATTTCCAGTTCGCTAATCCTGCGATAGCTCACGCAAGACAAAGCGGGAATGATGAGGTCTTTTCGTCAAACACAAGCAAACCCCAGGAAACACGGGAACAGCATTACAAGTACCTGGGGGTGGGGGGGGGGATCGTTAGTGGAGCTCAGGGGAGATGTGGGAGACGACAAGGATGGGCAGAGGATGGAGATGTGAATCAAGAGGATCTTTGCGTACATCCAGCGGTTTGAAAAGAGAAGCGGGTCTGTGCAGGGAGAAGGCAGGCAGTGCTCAAAAGCAAGGTGGATAAAAGCACGGAGAGCCACGGCCGGCTGGCTGGTCCAAACTGGGAAGCAGACACGGAGAGTGCTGCCAGCTGCCAAGACGGCGAGGTCCTGGTGGATACCATGAGCCCAGCAAGGACCTGTGCCAGGCCTGCCGTCCAGAATTGAGGAGCTGTTTCTTCCCCAAATCCCACCGTCGCCATCCCTCCTCCCCAGCTTCATCACAAACACAGTTCTGGCCCTCCACCCGGTTCTCCCTCATGAGTAACAACACTAGATATTCCCTTTCCCCCTGTTTTATCCCAGGGGATGCCCTGGGGTGCAGGTGGCTATGGAGAGCACCAGTCTCCAGCATCCCTCCGCAGGAAGGCCTGCCTCTTCGCTGCGGGAGATGCTCCAGGAGATGGTTTTCTCTCCAGCATCCCTCTCTCCCACAGCAGGATGGCAGCCCTTGGCCGGCAGGCGCCAGCGCAGCGGTTCGATTTGCCATGTCTCGGGAAGCGCCGCGCAAACCGCGCCGCGCTATTGACTTCCCACTCGCAGTTAATTGAATTGTCTTGTACTACACTTCGTTGAAGCCGACGAGCGATGGCTCTCACGCGAGTATCCAGCTCGCGGTGAAATAAAGTCGGAGATGACAGGTTCGGCACCAACCCCTCCCAGCCACCCAACGCCGCTCTCGAGAAGCTGCCCCCCACCCTGTGGGGACCCACTTTGTTGGGTGCTAGCCAAAAATGATCGCCGTTTGGCTCCCAGCCCTCTTCTCCTCACGTCCAGCCCTCTATGCAAGAAGGGATGATGCTCAGGGCTGTGAATCGGGATGGCTGCAACAGGGACGCGATGGGAACGGGGAGGAAGGGTGCAAGGAGCACCCATGCCCAAGCCACGAGCAGCGGCACGGGGAAGGGAGAAGAAGGATACGGGAAGAAGCGGAGAGAGCCGAGTGAGAGCAAGGCCTCAACAACTTCATTTTGAGCACCAGGGCTGCCGGCTGCCCCCTCCGCACAGCTGGGCTGTTGCTGGGCTGTTGCTGCGCGGCGCTGTGGCTAATGAGGCATCTGCTCCGTTTGACAGCCTGCATCTGCTGCCGCTCGCTCGCCTCCTCCTGCCAAGCTCCCGGCAGCCGCCGCGCCGGGCTCGCCCTCCCTCGCAGCCAGGTGTGCCCGGCCACCGCCACCTGCGCTGCCCTGGGCATCCCCAGGGCTGGCTCCTGGCGCGCGATGGGGCAGGGATAACCCTGCCGAGGGAGGGGGGGCATCCAGAAATACCGTGCCAACCATGAAGACCCTCTAAAGAGAGGGAGCAGGAACCTTTGCTCCAAAACATACCCGTGTCCCCCACTAATTGCTAGCATTAAGCCATAAAATTTTATGTTTGCTGTCTCTCCTTTTATGTAAGACTCCCTGTTTACAAGCGCTTAGAGCAAGCCGCCGGGTCTGGCATTAAAATATACTCCTCAATTAATGTGGGAGCTCAGGGCGGCGTAGGGGAGCGGGAGGCAACGCTGTGGGATGCTCTTCCAGCCAGGAGATGGGGAACACGCCGAGCAGGACTGCCTTTAAGGTTGGTGAAACTTGGCAGTTCAACCAGAGATGGAGCGAAAACAAAACCCAAGACTGGAACAGCCTGGAGATAAGGAGAAAACAGGGATTTGGATCTGGCCTCCCTCTAAACCAGAAGCGTTGGGGACAGGAGGCTTTTTCCTTGGTGGAAAGGGGCTGTTTAGAAGCAGAGGGATCCTTCTGCTTTGCTTAGAGGCGCTGTGGCAGAGGTCAAGCAAGAAGCAGAAGGGTTTTTCCAACAAGACAGAGGTGAGCCATGATTTTTTCAATCCCCTCTCGGCGCTGCTGGAAACTTCTGTCCTCTCCTGAGCCACAGGTGTTAAGGGCTGCTAAATCATCCAGGGCTCCTCTCAAGATGAAATCTTAAAGTCTCCACTACTATTGGTCACCGAAGACCCTGCAGGGTATTTCTAATCACAGAACTGGAAATCTGCTATCTAAATCAAATCCTGGTTAATTAAATTCCCAGTTCAAACTCAATATTTTCACCTTCCTCATTTCCTGACCTGCACGGCTGGTGCTGTTCTGCAGCGTGGTCCAGGGAAAGCTGCAGTGTGGGAAACCTTCCCCAGGGTCTACACGTGGGTGCTTGTGAAATCTGATTGTGAAGCCCTGAGAGATGCATCACAAGTGAGCGGTGAAATGGGCTACATAAATCCGAAGGCAGTTTGAACATCCTACCTGAAAGGCAGCGCTCCTCCCTCGGTTTTGCCACCTTTAATGAAAAAAATACGTGTTTCAGGGAGATACTGGCATGTCCTTAAAAGTAACGGAGTGAAGAATGCAGAGACGCCTGGGTCAGACGAGTGGTGGGTATAAAACCCAACCCGATTTCCATACGGGGAACACAAGACGCCTGGGTTTTACTCCGTGCTCTGCTACCGAGGCTCCTGACCTTGGACAAAGATTTATTTCCCTTGCTCTGCCTCAGTTTCCCCACTAACAAAAGAGCAACAACCTCTCATTGGCAACATTTAATTGCTCGGTGATGGTGAAGCCCTTTCAGAGGCACCAAGAAGAAGCAGTGGGACAGTCCTGAGCGCTCCTCAGCCGGAGACACCTTGCTGCGTGCAAAGGAACCTCCTCCACTTTTCACGAGGGGTGAAGAAGCTCACGTATGAACTTAATGTGGTGCCCAAGCAGAACTTGGTCAGGGGGGGATCGGGGCAAAGCGGGTGTTTTGCGTGGCCAGCTCAGCATCTCACCACCAGCTCCGATGCAGGGGCTTAGCCGAGGACTTTGCACAGCTCAGACCCCCTCCGCCCGCTCTCAGCAACATCTCACCTCGCAGGTGATGCCCAACACAAAAGCCGACAGAACATACGGCCGGGCAGGGGATGAAGCCTGGTTTTTGACGCATTTTAATCCAGCCCGACTCTTCCTCTTTGCCAGGATCCTGGGCAGCATCTCTTCTTTGACCAGGACCCCATCTGGCTCGCCTCCTTCCACCCCGCTGCAGCCAGCTTCCCCCTCTCCTCCCTGGCTCCGCACCAACAACGCGCCCGCCTATTAACTGAACTCACTAGTCTCTAAAAATTGGGACTCCACCGGGTAATGTCTTAAATCTGAGGCCCTCCCTGGATATTTCCATATTTCGGAGGTTTAATGCATCGTATTTAACGTACTCAATTTGGAAGCCAGCAGGCAATGCAATTTTCAGGTGCAGGCAATGTGAATAATGAAAGTCTCTCGGTCCCCAGCTCTCAATCCACCTGAGTCCCTGGAACTGCGTTAGAGGAGGAGGAAGAGGGGAGGACTGTCCAAATGAAACTCAGCAGCTGAGGGACAACGGACAGAAATGAGTTCAAGGGCTGATGGATGAAGTTCGGGTGTCCCAGCCAAAGCGGAGTACACACTGTACCAAGCACACACCTGGAACACCATCACCGGGAGACGTTTAACCAGCCTTAATAATGTCAGCGTCTCTTAATGAAAATAGGCTGTTCCACTCAATAAGTACAATGCACTCTGGAGCCATCAACCTACCTAACATGGGGGTTTTCGTCAGGCAGCACCGGGCAAGCTCGGCTCTCCGATGGAGCTGACCCCATCAGCATCGGGGAAGCTTG
Organism: Microhierax caerulescens; assembly: GCA_035590215.1. Lineage (NCBI taxonomy): Eukaryota > Metazoa > Chordata > Aves > Falconiformes > Falconidae > Microhierax > Microhierax caerulescens. Next base: position 5,345,691 of record JAVJGJ010000036.1, on the reverse strand, counting down.
TTAACGGAAAGGCAGCTGAGGGGGCAGATACATTAGCAGCCCGCAGGTAAACCAGGAGATGGGCAAAGGAGAGCATCCTCTGAGATGGACAAAGGAGAGCATCCTCCCCCCACCCCCCATTCCCACAGAATAATCACCCAAGCCCACTGACAGCGTGATTACTCGTACTTTTACGTGTGTTCCTGCTGTGACCGTGGCCCCTGGGAGGCCGGGAGCTTTGCTATGGCAGGTACGGAGGGAGCAGGGAACCGTCAGCATCGGAGACGCTCGCGCTGAAGGCTGGGACGGTGCAAAGCCCTTCACTGGGTGTGCTGCCTCGTTAATGTCCCATTAACTTTGAACCTGCGGGAACCCACTCTGAGGGCGAAAGCGAAGCCACTTCCCTCGGTTTCCTCCCTCTAGCGCAAAATGAAGATTAATTTTAGGCAGGTATTAAACCCACGGAGACTATTAACTCCGTTGCGATGCAGTGGAATGAACATCTCAGGGTGCATTATCTGCACGGGAACATCATCCTCTGGTCCTCTGGGGAAAGAGCAATAGGCAGAGGAAAATAGTCTCCTTGGGAACATGTAGGCTGAAGCAAGAGAGAAAATCTGGGGTGCAGAATTAGCCGGAGATAAAGGATCTGCGACTGATGGAAGAGGAGTTAGATGGGAAACAAGCCCCCTAGCACAATGGGATCTCAGCCCATAATTGGGGCTGCCAGGCACTAACTTAATAATGTCAGTAACAACAATGTTAATAATGAATTCGCTAGCGTGGGATTTGCCTTCGCTGTGCAATCGGGGTCCTTCAGAAAGCAACACTGAAGGGAAATTGAAACTACTGAGCAAAGCGATAGTCTAACCTCCCCCGTAACTTGCTCGGTTATCATGATGTAACTGAAAATCTGCTTTAGCAATTACATTCCTCACAAGATCTGAAGTGATGGAAAGAAGAATTATAATGATAATATTAATATACAGTCTCTTCCTAGCGAGAGTAAGTCATTAGGCAGAGTGCAGAAAAGATGCATAGGCAGAAACAGATGGAAAAAGAGCTACATCAAGAGTTTAAAGGGAGGCTTACAAAAAAGAAAAAACGCTGCAGATTCTAAGTGGATTATGGAAGGCAGGCTGCAAAGGGAGAGCGAGAATTGCTCTGTGCCGTGCAGGAGAAGGCTGCTCACACACTGCGTGTGAAAGGGGGGCTGCGTGGTGGGAAGGATGAGCGTTGGGTAGCAGAATAAGGACACTGCGGATGCGCTCCACTCCGTCTACTTTCAGCTGCTGAATAGGTGGCTCCCTACACCTCAGGGGCTGGTCCAGGCTCTGCCTCCTCAACACAGACCTCTGCCAGGTGACGCATCCTACCTATGACAGATGGGCAGCAAAATTTAGGTGGGATAAACCTCAGCCTAGTAGTGAAGTCCATGAGGATGCACCAGGTTTGCTGGGGGACAGTCTAAAATCAGCGCAGTCAAACCCACCGATGTCATTTCCACGGTACCCTCTGAGCAGACCTGACGTATTTTCACCCAGGACTAGCCAAAAGCAGGGGAATCAGACCTTTAAAAGCACACGGGGTCCTTCTCTCCTTCCCCCTCCAAGTACAGGCATGTCTTACTACTGGCTCGTGGCTGTCAACCCATGGGCGAGCTCCTTAAAATCAGCAACGCTGTTCCCGCTTTCCTCTTCATCCAGCTCTTTCCCACCTCTGCCCGGCGATGAGAAGGAGCCGAGGTACCTGCCAGGCTCTCGCTGGGTTGTTTTTCCTCCCATTCCCAGCCAGAAGGAGCCTTGATCCCGCTCGCAGCCCTGCACGCACACATGCAGCCCTCGGCGGTGAAAAACAGCGGCACCGAGTCGTCCCCGGCGCTCGTGATGCTTCCTCCAAGCCCACCGCAGGCGTGAAGGGATGCGGGTGCATCCCCTGCCCTCAGCCCTTCAGCAATCCCAGCAGGGGGATGAAGCAATGAAAAAAAAGAAAAATAATCTGCCCTCAGTGACCCCCAGTAGTTTCCATCAGGAGGGACAGCCCGGCAGCTCGCCCGGGGTGACCTCCTCACCTGCTGGGCGGCACGGCTCAGTGCTGGTTATTACTCTGGATCTTGCCTCTATATATTTCAGTGCATGTGATTTTAATGATTTTGGGACTCCATCCCAGCCATTTCCCCTTCCCTGGCTGCCCTCAAGGGCTGTAAACCTGGCAGTTTCATCAGCTATTTACAAGAGCTGGGTTCACACCGAGCCTGGCACTTGGAACAGGCCAGGCACGCTTTGGGAAAGCAGGCAAAGACCAATCGCAATAATTATTTTTGTTCATTCACTCCTCACTAAAGCAGCAGAGATTCATTACACACAATATTCATTAAGAACCTGCAGCCTGTACCTGCCCGTGACCCTCAGCAGTGGTCCAAGCGTTCAGCCAAGGCATCTCCAAGGGATGCTCACAACGGTTCTGGCTCTCTTCTCGCTTCGTGTATTCGACAAGACAAATCGAGGCGCTCCCCGGCTGAGCATCCCTGGGAACTCCGTGGCTAGAGGATGACAAAAATTACACAAACCCCACCAAATACCCCTCCGCACCCCTAAGCAGCGGCTCCTAAGCAGCGAGTGGGACCTCAGGGGACAATTTGGCACCAAGAGGTCACCGCTGCAAGCAGGAGCTCCTCCTGCAGATCTCCAGCTGCTCTGGAAGAGGAGAAGCTGCCCAGCAGGACGGGGCGGGTGATGTTTTTGTCGAGCGAGAGAAAGGACGGAGAGCTCCTCTGCCACGCAATCAGCTGTCTTAATTCTTCAACCCACTCTGCAATCAGCCAATTGATATGCAATTATCTCCAAAACACTTAGCTATACATTACTCCCTTATTGTTATCTTACTGGATTTTTTTTTTGTGCTGTTCCATGCCAGATAACCTTAATTTTTCCCCATTTGTTCCAGCGTATAATTATTTGTTTGCAATCATTGCCTATTAGAAAGATGAATACTGCAAAGAAACAAGCATTTTGCCTCTATAATGCAGTCCTGAAAAGTTCTAATACGTTATTTGATCAAATAATCTTTGCCGTATCAAAGCAATACCGCTTTCCCCTTCAAAACTGTGCATTTATTAAAATGTAAAGTAGTCTGATCATATTGGGAGCAAAAAAATAAAAATAATATTATAGTCTTTTGCAGGAAAATAGTGCATATTTATTTCGGATGACTTCCCTGGAATTTTAATTCAAGCCTTTACATATTTCCCTTCCCTGCCAGCTATGGAGTAAACCTAGTAGGTTTGACTTCTTCAAAATTTTTTTTAAAAGCCCTGTGTTGGGGACTTTAAATTTGTTGTTAAAAATGGTTTTGGCTTTTGATTTACAGCAGAGGTCTTTTTTTTTTTTTTTTTTTTTTTTTTTTCCCCACAATAAGATACGTGCAGGAAACACAGCGTGTCCCGCTGCTGGAAATGGAGCAGCTGGCACCGAGGGGGTTGAGCTGCTTGGAAAAAAAGACAAAATGATGGGAATTTAGGCAATGGCCTGACTCCTGCAAGGGCTGCTCGGATCTGGACTCTATGAGCAGCACTATGTTAGATGGAGAAGTACATTTCAAGGGACTTTACGAGCTTTAGGCATCTATTGCTCTCTGGCTCCAAGCAGAAAGAGAGAGATGCATTTCCCAATCCAAGCTTTCAAATAAAACCATGATTTATGCCCCCACCTCGTGGGACCAGCTTAAAAAAAAAAACAAAAAACCCAAACAACAATCACAGGCACTTTTAAAACAAGTAAATTTTAGTGGGTTTTTTCTATTTCCCTTCTGAGCCTTCAGCTTTTAAGGGGTCATATTTTAAAGCCTTCTCTCTGCACCTGTGGGAGACTGAAACTTTTAGAGATGGTGCTTATCCCTCTTATTTACACAGCTCCAGGGATGGCAGGGGCGGTGGGGCTTTTCCTGGTGGGGAAAGGTGGCTCCGCCGGTGGGAAGATGCGGGTTGACCCCCATCTCCTGGAGGTGCGACCCTTGGGGACACACCAAAACATGGACCCAAATGCCTCATTTTACAGAAGGGATGGGGCAGAAGCAGGGTCTCACGGAGAAGCCCAGAAAGTCCTAACGCCACCTCTGCGTCCGCTGCCATCTACAAGGTCCCTCTGGCTCCCTGCACCCGGCAAGATTAACAGCTGCCTGCGGCAGAATTAATATTTAAGGAGGATGCCAAAACCACCAGGCGTGGGGTATTCATAAATCTCCTTCTATCACGCCACTTCCAGGCAAACAATATAGCACAGATATATATATATATATATATTTATATAGCACAGATCCCCGCAATCTCCGCAGCAAATGGGCTACAGGTTTCTTTGCAGGGTGGATGTTGTGTTGCTCGAGCACCACGGCTCTGGGGCAGGACCGAGGGGTGTTTCACAGCTCAGAGCAACGTGCTCCCCCAAAACAGGCAAGGCAGCAAGGGCTCCTCCAGCTAAACCCAACGCGCAGGAGGAATTTCCGTGTGGAGACGCTTAAAGCTTTTGTAATTACACCTCTAGCCTGATGCAAATTTCTCTGGGGCCACAGAGGAGCTGCAGCAGGCTTGGGTCTGATGCACACACACGTCGGGTCTTAAACTTCAGCTCTTCCAGCACCGACCTCAGCAAAACCCCGTCGTGGTGGTAGTCGGGGCAGCAAAGCAGCTCCGTGTGCTGGGTACACTTAATAATAAACAAGCGATGTCTGCAGCAAAAAGCAGCTTGTTTTACACCAAATAACACCCCAGGTTGCTTTGCAACAAGACCTGGGGTGGCCTGCTGGCTGCTGGATCCATCTCCACTATTGCCACCAGCATTTGCACCGACAGTGCTGCTGTGCATGCCCCGACAGCACCGACGCTGCCAGCAGGATTAAACCCACACACGGCACAGGGGTCTCTGCTCGCTGCGAGACACCGAATGAGTAAGACGGGGGTAACGTGTGGCTGGTTTTCCCGGTTAACGTGGCTTTGAGTTTCTTAGAGACGCCCCGTCACAGTTTTCCGTCACAGTTTTCCTCCGTTAATAGGCTGTTTAGAAAAAGTGGCGGTGGGGTTTTGATCGCAGCTCTCCCTGCAAAGCCTTGAGCGCCGAAGGCTGAGGAAACATTACAAGGGAATTACGGAGAATCTAGCATGAAGGTTAGCCCCTGGAGATGTTGGTCCTGGGGGAAGGGAAACAAGATGTTCAAAGATGTTCAAAAAAAACCCAAGCCCCAGGTCAGCTCACGCATCCCTGTGTTGGGCAGCACCCTGCACCGCAGGGGGTGGGTGTCCCCTCCTGCCAGGGAGGGTTTCACATCAGGTCCCCCCCCATTTGGCACTGCGGCAACAAGGGCTGGATAAAGCTCATGAGCCCACAAGGGAGGTGTTTGCTGCCAGGGACAGGCAGGTTTTTGCCCAGGACGGGTATCGGCACGCTGGGCTGGCGGGCAGCACGCTGATGCTAGGGGGCTGGTACGTGATGCGGGCACCTCCTCCCCGCACTTAACCCGCCTACTTAAAAATTAAATTGAGAGCTGGGTTTCATTCAGCTGCACAGGAGCGATTCAGAAGAAAGGAAAGGATATTAAATTAAAGCACTTCATTTTAATATAATGCACCATAACTCCGGGAAGGGGGGTGGGGGGTGGGGAACAGCCACTCTTTTGATTCCAGCTACTTAAGAGGTAAGGAGAAAGTCATGCAAAATGTGCTTCTATTTCCTAAACCACCCATATAATATCTTGCAATTAGGGTCCAAGCACATGAAAGATCATTATTAAAATTGAGACCCTCCAGGAGTTTCCCTAAGTGTTTGCTTTTTGCTGTGGTGGGGAAGATTGCTCGGAATAATATAATTTTGTGTGTTCAAAGACTCAAGAGTACGCTGAGTGGGGAACGGGAAAAAAACCAACTAATGGTAAATGATATCTTAAAAGCACGGGAGAGGTTGAAAAAGTGGATCCATGTAGAAAATAATATACTATTATTTAAAAAAGTAAATTGCTAAAATGACACTCTTCTGTGATTCTGTCTCCAGAAAAATCATCTTGGCTGAATCCTTAATGTACAAAGGGGTTGGGATTTTTTTTTTTTTTTTAGTGACACCATAAAACCTGCAGAAATATCTTAGTTATTTACCAAGTGATTAAACCACAGTCATTTATTATGGTTTTACTAGAACATTGTTTTCCTGGTTCTTCCAGGGTTTATTGCCTCCAATATAACACTCCCCCCCTTTAATAATCCCCATTGCTTTGACTCTATTGCCTTATATTTTTAGATTTCTTTTAGCGTTTTGCATAAAATTCCAACTCTAATGGGCTTTATAAAATGAGATGTATTGTCATGGATCCAAGCCCTTATGAAGATAATTATCTTGTCCATTTGTGTTTTCATTATGTTGAGAAATACTTTTTCTCTCTCTCCCCAACATTTTATTTCCTAGCCCAAATCACAAGGGTCCTTTATTTTTTATTTTTAAATCCATTGGCAACAAAAGCAGGAAACCCGAGCTATACCACCATCCTCCGCTTCTGTCTGACGGAAGATGTTCCGTGAATCCTGGGGTGGAGGGGAAGGGAACGGGGACCCTCGTGGGATGTGGGGAGGCTGTGGTGGGGCACAGGAGGAGCTGAGAAGCGGGATGCAGGGGAGAGCCGACACCGCAGCCAGGGAAAATATTCCAGCGTGCTGCACGAACACCGGGTGTAAGCAACTCAGGCAGGATACAGCAAGGACACACCAGGTCCAAAGCGCCAAACACCACCTTGGATTTTGGGAAGAAATCCAAGTGATGAGGGAGATCCAAGGGCAACACGGAAAGCAGAGCCCAGCGGTCCGCACGCCAGCCACGCGGGCAGGGGCACTGAGCCGAGGGGGACAGGCTTGGTGTAAAGCACGGGGTGGGCTCTCCAGGAGAAGATCCCTCCGTGGCTTAACCGCTAATTTCACTGGGGAGGCACCTCCCAACTGCTTGGGACAGTATTTTCTACATGGATCGTTAAGCCTGTAAGGCTGAGGCTGTGTTTGCACGTGCGTGTGCACAGCTTCTGACCCGAGGCACGGCGAGGGTCTCTTCTGGGGTCTTTACATCCCTAGAAACACAGATGACGCCAAGACCCAGGTCCATTTCTTGAGCACCCTGGGTCCCACGGCTCAGGAGAGCCAACACCAGGCATACAAAGACATGCCAAGTGCAAGACAGATTCCTTCCAGAGAGGTTTCCCTGAGGGCTGGTGAAAATCCAGGTCTTTCTTTTGCCTTTTCCCTGAAGCCTGTTGCACGGAAATGGGAATACGTATCGTTTGTTCAAGAAAAGCTCCCTGGAGCTGGAAAAAACAATTACGTATGTGATACGTGTGGGAGGGGGCTCTGCCCTTGCATGGCATTAGGCCTGAGTATGTATTTCTACATTCCTATAAAACTCGGGTTATTATTTCCACTTGAGATACATCTGCAGCTCCTTGTAGAGCAATGACAATTACAGCACAACAACAACGTGCAAGCTATACCATTCACCTGTCTAACTGGGCCCGTGTGTATAGTCTGGGGCGTACTGGGAAATAACTTCCAACGATTCCGAAGCACATTGCTACCAGGAGTCATGGAGACAAATATTGCATCAGGACGAGACCCAGGGTCTCACCGCTGCACCAAAAAAAAAGCCTTATTCTTCCCCAATTTACATGGGTGCAGTTATGCCAAAGATGAAGACGTTTCTGGTGTAAAGCCAGAACAGCCTGGCTTGAAATCAGGCAAAGGGGCCCTGTGCTGAGGGCTAAGGCAGTCGTTTTCTCCAGAGATAAACTACTGAAGATGTTACCTAAGTCACCCTAAAAGCTTTACTAGTCCCGGTAATCTTGACGAGGTTGTGAATAAGGAGACGAGTCACCCAACCCCATGTAGCACCGAGCAACCAGCGGTCCTCACAGCTCACCTGCCCCAGTTCTTCATGCCTTGAAGGACACTCACAGCCTGGGTTGATGGCACCCACCCTGTAGGACACCACTCACAGCCTGGGTTGATGGCACCCACCCTGTAGGACACTCACAGCTTGGGTTGATGGCACCCACCCTGTAGGACACCACTCACAG
>JAVJGJ010000036.1:5310639-5329709 GCA_035590215.1 Microhierax caerulescens | reverse complement strand
TTAAAAAATGCAGTAATTGAGACTGGCCTTGGTTTGTCCGCTTTTTCTTACTAAGAGGTACATAAATAAAATAATAACAGATGATTAATAACACTGAGAGCTTTCCAAATATTAATGAATTGATCTCGTTGCTCGAGAAGAATGGGAGAGTTTTAGATTTAAAGCTTTGATAGATTTTCTCCTGAGAAAGCATGGTGATAAATACTGCGTTAAAATGCTATTTGTATCTGTGTTGCTAATATTAAGTTCGTGTGTTCATAGATTTGAAAGAGCAGAAGGAGAATTATGTCACCTGCTCTGACTCATAATGAAGGCCATTGACTTTCCCCCAGTGAAACGAGTAGAATTTGGTAAAACTGCCAAGGTGCCTTTCCAGGGAAGGTCTCTCCGAGGACCCTCTGGAGCTTCTTCTCATGGCCCCCCCGCCACCCACCCTCCGTTCACACAGCTGGACCAGGGACGGGACAGGTTGGACCATCACATCTGCCTCCACACCTACGTTTCTCACCCAACAACCACCCCCATACTCATCCATCCTTGATTAGAGTCACCGCCACAAACAATCCCGGCTGCTCCCAAGGGAAGGAAAAGCCCAGCAGCCCTCCTGTGCAGCTCCCCGATGTCCCCCCATCAGCTGAGGACCTGCCCCTGGGGGCTTGGGGAGTGCTAACAAAAGACCCTCCAAACGCATCCCCAAAATCCAGCCCAACAAGGCAGCAAGGTCCCGCGCTCCCCCAATCCCACAGACCCCAGGGCTGACTTCTGGGTGAAAACTGGGTGAGAACTGGACACGAACAGGGTCTAAACCTGTAAAAACCGCTGTAAAAAACTTCGCTGTGTCCTTCCCTGGCTCAACAGCGTGCAAAGAGACGGCGCAGAGAGGGTCCCAGCTTAACGAACTGGGACCCATGCACACAGTAATTAAACGTATGACGGCTGAATGCTGAACTCTGAAGTCTGTGAAGGTCGAGCTATATGGTACCGGAGAGGCAATTCATCCTAGATCTGTAATAAGGTCTCACATCTGACCCATTAATCGAATGTTACATGATATCAATAATCTCCCTACAGATCAGATAGAGACAAACAGAAGTCGAGTTTGGCGGCCAGTTTGCTGGACGGGAGTTAACCTGCAAAGACAGGGTCTAACACAAGCACTCTAAAAAATTGATGGTAAAACTGATTATTTTTTAACTGAATATGCTTTTCTTTGATGAAACTGTGTGTGCATCACGCTCCACACATACCTTTCTATGTAATAAAGATCGATGAATTATTCATGCCAACGTTATTAGTCCTGTATATAGGACACTCTCCTACAGATGGGTGAGTTCCTTCCAATCAGAAACCTCATTTGCTGAAAACTGAAGAGTCAGATAATGCCCCAAAATTGTTGACAACCAGCTTGAAACACTTCTAATTGGAAATACTCACTCTTTTTCTATGGGAAAATGAGGAAGGTTTTGTCTCTGCTTTCTCAAAGCAAAACATTAAGGTTTGTTTTGGGTTTTTTTTTCCTTGTTTGAAACTATGGTTTGGTTTAAAATTTACCTAAATTTAACACGAAGTGTTTTTTCAGAAAACACCACAAGACAACCTTTAAAACCCAAGCACTTCAATGCAGCTTCAGCAATATAATTCATTTTAGCCAAACCCCAAACGTTTCATTTTCGTGATATCAAAGGGCTTTGATTTGCTTTTATTGTTTCAGCTTCATAATCATACGATACCATAAACCAGAAAGGAAACACAGAGACCTCATCAAAGCAACGCGTTTCTATCAGGTTATGTTGATACAGCAGGAAAAGAAAGATGGGATTGTGGGTTTTTTTGTCTCTTTCTTCTGAAAAACATTTGTTTTTGCAAGGAACGCTGGCTTTTCTTGCACCTCAGGTGAACAGAGCTGTGCTGGAATATCCTATAGAAAACCAAATGCCAGCTTGCTCTGGCTGCTTGACTGAGCTCCAGGAACAAGACAACAAGTCGCAGCATCTTATCGGCAGGCACAGCCGGTGAGCTGGTCCACGGACAGGCAGGGAGGCTGGAGAAAAACCGCCGGAGATGCCATGACGTAGGGCATGGTCGCACCTCGCCGGTGCCATCAGCCTTGCAGGAGGGAAGCAAGCCCTGGGGATCACCAAGGTTTATCAGCTGACTCAGCAGAGGTGCACAACTGACCACATCTGCTGCTGTGAAGCCCCTTGGGGACCCGTGAGTGATGGCCTGGACCAAACCTGTGCTGAGTGTGACGCCGATTGCTGCAGGGCTACGGAACTGTCGGTGCTGGCATTGCACCAGCACAGGTCCAACAGCATGAACTCGTGTCCTCGTGATGCTCCTTCTTCTGCTTCAGAACCGCTACCACTCCCTGCAAAGCCACCTCTGCTACCTCCACCCCTCGCTGCAATTACTGCAATGCAGATACATGCTTCGTTAGCCAAAGATGCCATAAATTCACCCAACCTCTTTCTGGCTGGCCACCACGCTGTATGAACCTGCATGGACAGGGCAGGTGTACCCCTTACACACCTGCTTTCATCCTGGGTAATGTGTTTAATTCATCAACGCCCATGTTGGAGGTGAAGTGACAAATCCACAGCTCGGGTCCATGGTAGCCTGGGTGGAACTAAATTTTTTCAAGCAATTTGATTCTCTAAAGAACCTGCCCTCAAAGAGCTTCAAAACAGAAAGGGGAAAAAAAAATCAAACCCATAAAACAAATCAGGCAGCTCTCAGATGCCAGAGTAGGAAGAGGAGCTCAGTGCCTCATACAACACGATGAGCGGGGAATAATCACATTTCAAACAACCCCCCAAAACTGGCGACTTGTTTCAGTTCAGCTGCAAAGGCAGGCGAAAACCAGAGGTGTTGGGGACAAAGCACTGGGCAGGGAGCCAGAGGGATAATGCTCCCAGCTGCAGCTCCCACGCACTTCCAGTGGCTGCGACCACTTCTCACTCCATTTCTCCCACCGGTGATCAAAGGGCTTTTACAGAAAAATGGAGTCTTCCACAAAATAGGAGAGTTTCTTACTTGTTCGGTGGCTCAAATCATAATCCTTTCCCTGAAACACCACTAAAATTGTTTTACAGCAGCAAGAGAAGTCATCTGCTTCCTACCAAGGTCACTGAAGGATAATTTTCTGCACTGTCTCAGGCTCCTCTCAGTAAAACGAGTACGAGGAGTGCGATGCCCTCCCTGTAACCAGGTCTCGCTGGACCACAACGCCTTCCAAATGCAGAGCCCACCGCCTCGTTACGTACCCAGCCCACCTCCTCCTCCCATTCACCCAATCCCAGGGATGACCCTGACCACCTGCAAGAAGAGCTGGAAGGACCCCCGGGGTCTCATTGCTTGCTCCCAACCCTCTCCCTGCAGCCTGGAGCGTCATGCCGAGGAGGGGAAATGAGCAAATAACTGGTAGGATCTCACGTCCTCGTGAGAGGTGGGATGTGCATCTCGCTGCCGCACCAGCACCGAGTGCCGCAGTCGCCCGTGCCAGAGCTGCAGGAGGGAGCAACCCCATTTCCACGGGACAACTCCAACCCCTCCGCTAACTGCTCTGCTCGGCACCCTGGCATCACCCCCGGCCACGAGAGACCTCTGCGGCGTGGGATGAGAGGATGCCCTGCCACCCGCGCTGGGGCTGGCATCAGAAAGCAAGGTTTGCACCCTGGTCCCTCCAAATTGGGGCAGGTGCCCCGGAGAGGGAGGGGGCCCAGCGGGGGGTAGGGGAGTTACCAGCAAAAGCTGGGTTTGGGGAGAAAACGGGAGAAAAAAAATGCAGAAAAATCCGAGCCGGCACACAGAGACAGCTGCAGTGGTGCACGCACGCCAAGAACGCTGCTTTTCCAGAAAATGAGGTTTTGATTCCTTTTCAATTTCGTTAAAAAATGACAAATAAATGTCTTAATATTAATAAAGAAAAAACCAGATCTTCCGTTGGTGTGAATATATAATGTGATTTGACATACAGAATGGAATTAAATTAGTGCAATACAATGGGCTGGAAAGAAGATCTGCTTTCCCTTAGAAGACTGGCATTGGTGTGGAACCAAAGGAGGGCATTTCATGCTGGGATGCAGCAGGCTATTGCTTCTCACAAATCTCACTCGGCTGCACGCAGTGCCCAGATCCTCAGGTGGTGTAATCTGACATGGGCCCACCACCACCACCGAGGTGACACCAGCTCCTGCCAGCTGAGGATCTGGCCGGCGAAGCACGCGGCGTGCAAATTGCTGATGGAGGAGATGCGTCCCCGGGAGGGAGCCACGCTGTCCTGCTGATCTGTTTATCTCGGATATAGAGGGGCATTTGGGGGCTTCAGGGGTTCAAATCTCTGGGTGCAAAAGGTAAAAAGATTGTGAGCTCAGGTGGCCTTGAAAAGTGGCATTTCCCCGTCATCCCTGGAAGGTGCCGGCGGTGGAGAACAGACCTCGAGGCTTAATACAAAGGAACAGCTGGAGAAAACATGACTTGTTCCCTCATCTGGAATGCCAACCAAGGCAGAGGAGAGACTCGAGGGCTCCAAACATCTTGCAAAAATTTTGGTCGTGAAATGATGGTGTTAGATTTTTCTGGGCCGTTTTGCACGGACAGCCACTGGCTGCACAGGTTCCTGCACGGAGCTGAGCGGCTGCACTGGGAAAGGGGTTCGCACACGTGTTTGTAGGTGGCAGCTCCCTCGCTGCGCTACCAGCAGTGCCCATTTCCCTCCTTTTACTCACTTCCCAAAAGTCCAGTTTAAATCATAAAGCATTGAAAAGTTGAGAGTTAAAAAGAAAAAAACCCAACACACAAAGGGAACGGTGAAAGTACCTAACATTACTTCCTTCTGCAATTCCAGCTCTCCGGAGTTTGCTTTATCTCCGCTGCAACAAATATTGTTGGAACGCGACCACTGCTCCTCCGGCGAGTCCTGCCACAGCGACCGGCGCTGGGGCCAGCTGCTGGCTCCAGCTACTCCAACCCCACGACTCACTCCGTCAGCCCCGAGTACCCAGCTCCTACCACCTCACAGCCTGCTTGCATTGTTGCCTTTTGTAATAGCGTATTGATTAGCCAATCACTCCAAATTTTAGTACTGTGCCTACAAGGTAATTAAATTATCTGCCTTTGTTTAAATTGTAATTTTATTTACTCTTGATTCTACTATATAAAATTCCGCAGGCTTACGGAGTGTTACGCGTCTTATTAGTGCTCTAACTCCGGTGCTAATTTTCGATGCTCCTTCCCCATGAAGTATTAAGTCACTGCTATTGTTTATTCTTTGTGATTGCACCGCGCTTCGGATCTGCGTGCAGCATCGCAAGTACCTGGCACGGAGCGGAGCAGATCCCAGCCCTACTGCTTGGTGGGTCCAGGCAGCGAGCCCGAGCTCTCGGCGTGCACGGAATACGATTTCTCGCTTTGTTTTTCTTCTCTAAGACCGGTCGGCACATGGTGAAGCGAGATCGTATTGTCACGCACGTGCCCCGCGAAGCGTAACCAAAGCTTTCAGTTTCTGTAGCTTGGTCCCCCAATTCCGTCATGCGTTAACACAGGGATGACGAGGTGCTGAGCTCTGGTCCATCTCTAGGGGCCGAGTATCAGCCAGCACCCGCCGACACACACCCATCGGCGCGGGCAAATCCAGCCTTTCTGGCCACAGCAGGACGGGGGGCAGCCCTGTGGCACCGAGCGGGGGGTGCACAGTGAAATGCCTGGGTGAAGGTATCAGGGATGGTTCCCCAGGGTGTATCGCTGGCTCTGAAAGCGCCGGGTGCTCTCAGCAGCAGCGGTTACTGCAAAGGGAGGGCTGCACCTTGGAAATATTGCACCACGGACACGTGCTGGGGAGAGGCACCTGCTGCCACCCGGACCCTCCCATCCCGGCTTTTTGGAGAAAGACATGAGAAGAAATGGAAAAGAGACATTCTGCTGGCTCCTGGCCGCGGTGCGAGTGCAGGAGCAATGCAGACGCCTCTGGAGCGAATGGAGAGATTTTAGTGGGTTTAGACTGGTGTGACATGAATTATTTTTCATAATTAACGAGACTGTTGATTTTACATGGTAGGTGTTCAGGTACTCTGGTGATCCGTGGCTGTTAAACACCCAAAGGTAATTCTAAATGCTGTTGATCTATGTCTATTCTCAAGGGATGACTAATCTGCGTTTCTCTTCTCCCTCTACAATTAATCCCTGGATAATCTTATGTGCAAACACAACTTCAGCACCTGGAGGCAAATGAGTCACAGATCTGCAGCAGAGGTTCAGTTTAGAGATGAGAAGATACCTGGCGCAGAGGGAGCGGCGGGCACCTCCCCACCGGGCCGAGCAGGAGCCCCAGCAGCCGTCCAGCCTCTCCTCCGAGATGTCTCACCCTCTGGTCAACCCAACCCAGCTGCTACGGGGCTCGCTTGGACCATTTCTCCATCCACATGCACAACGTCACCCCGCTGCAACCCAGGCATCACCCTGATCCCAGCGCTCTCCTCGCAAAGCCCTTCTGCATCACCTCCCCCTCCTTCGCCTTTCCCCTCCACCCAGCCCTCAAGCACTCATGCAGGCTCTGAGCCTTCCCTCCCTCCTTACCACCATGTCCTTTCCCCTGACCTTTGCAAATGCAAACTCGCCTTGCCTGCGTCCAGCCTGAATCCTATCGCAAAGATCACCGCTTCACCACGCTCTGCCCGCCCCGCAACGCTTCCTCCCATCCCTCACGCCAGCTGATACCACATTCCCACCACCCTCCTCTTCTACCCTTGAACATGCACCTTGGAGCTTTCTTCCTTCCCTCCTGCCCCCTGTAAATCTCATCATAGCCTCCTCCAGCTCTGCCTTCTGCCTCACCATCTCCAAAACCTGCCAGCTGGCTGGGACTTCCCCCCCCACGGTGCTTCTTTCCATCCTCGTGTGTGTGCCTGCATCCCCCCTGCATCCTCCCTTAGAGGCGATCTGGACCAGCGGGCTGCTTTACTTCTGCATCAGCGCCTCGTTCAGCAGGATGCTGGACAAGGAGGATGCTGTGCTGCACGAGCCATTATGATAACACAAAAATAAATAATTACGAGAATTATTAATGCGCTCAAGCTGCCAAGCAGTGAAAAATTAGCCAGTCACAAGGGTAGCAATGGCACTCGTTAATTCTGGGAGGGGGTCCACAGGTATCTCCTATGAGGGGTCTCTCGGTGCAAGCGGCATCACCAGGCTGCTATTCCCAAGGCTGGGGTGTGATGGCCCGTCAGCATCTCGCTGGGCTGAAAGAACGGACACCCTCGCTTCTGATGTCCTTACCCACGGGCATAAATCACAGCGGGGCTCCCCGCAGCCCTCTTCAACGCTGGCCGATTTTACAATGCGTACAGTAGTGCTTCCCTGTGCCTCAGAGACCATAATTGAGTCCTTAGGATAAAGCCAACTAGTTTGGTCACACTTTAAAATAAGTGTCAGTAGTTCATGCCTAATTACTCCTGAATTAGCTAGGTGATTCATCAGGTCTGATTATGAATGCATAATGAATTTACCAAATCCACATGTATTAGCGAGATATTAATTCCATACGAAATCCCACAATTCATTCATGTGCCATTTGTTTTCATTCCCTTCTTTTAATAAGCTAATTAGTTCAAATTATTTGTACTTCACTAAAGGCTTGAAACACATATAAGGAATGATTAGCTTAAAACTCAGTAAATGGGCAAGTATGGAGCCTACATTAATTGTAACGGGAGGTTCATAAAGAATTATTATCTCTCAGCCATCTCTGTTTTCAGTAATAATAATAATGTCTAATCGTGACAAGTGGATAAAACATTGTGAAGCCCCTAACTAATGCAGCTGTACATGAATTACTAAAATGAATATCTTAAGGCTCGACGCTTGCCTTTGAAGTCGAGCTCAGCAGAAAGTTTTGTCTCTCCCTGACAGAAAACAAGACCACAGCTTTAGGGTGGATCCATCCTTTTTCTTTGCTGAGTCTCCCCTCCGCCCCCAGCATGCGAAGAGCGAAGAAAAGGGGGTAGAGAAGAAAAAACCCACCGTGCCTCCAGCTTTCAGCTGTTCTGCTGCCGGGTGGGATTGTGAAATTCTAGGTAAGCCTTGCCCTGCACACGGGGCTGCATGAAACAAGGGGTTTGCTTGCACCCCGGCTCCCCTGCTCACCCCTAGTAAACGCCCCGGAGCTCCAGGAACGTTTCAGGATTTGAATGAAGCGGGAGGAGAAGTAAATTTGTGGTTTTGCTAGGTGGAGCATGGGAGGCGTGGAGGCAGAGCAACAAAGAGGCAGGTGCAAAGACCCTGCCCGTATTCCCCTTTGGAGCAGGGCAGGTTTGGCAGGGATGAGAAGCCTCTTTTGATTGAAGGGAGGTAAAAAAAAAAAAAAAAAAAGGGGAAAAAAAAAAAAGATTAGCCCCTTTCAGGCTATATAAGGGAGATAGTCTTTCCCAGTGTCAAAACTCCCTCCCAAGCAAGGTTCCTTCTTGCTTCTTCTCTTTTTATTCTCCTTCTCCCATTTACTTCTATTCAAAGGGGGAAAACACCACTCCTGCTGGCTGCTGCTCTCCGAAGTGGGTCACACGAGGCTTCCAAAGGAGCCCTGCCAAAGCGCTAAATGCCTCCCCTCACTGCAGTCTCACAGCCTGGCAAATGCTTTGTTTGTTTTCATGCAAACTTTGACTCGCTGAGCAATGCCAGCGCTCCAGCCCGCCCCGTGCCCGCAGCCCTGCTCCCCTTCCTTCCCTCCTCTCCCTTCTGAAGCCAGCCGGTGCCAGCGCTTCCTCCCTCCTCTCCCTGCTGCTTTCTCCACGTCTGATTTTGGCAAGGAGCTGAAGATCTCGCAAAGGTCCGTACCTGAGCCCAGAGCGACAGACCCCCCCTCACGAAGGATGCAGGCAGGGTGTGCATGCAGACAGCTTGCTATTTGGGGGTCTAAATAAAGGTGCAAGACGAAAGCCTGTGGGATCAGCGGAACCCACGAGCTCCATTACATTAAAATTGCAGCAGCAGCAGCAACCCGTACCCAACCTGTGGCTGCTGGCTGTTTCCTATCCGGTGAAAAGACATCGTCTCCCTGTGCCATTTCTCCCCCATCAAACGCGAAGCCACGGCGGCAGAAGGTGAGCCCGCCGCAGGAAGGCTAAAAGGGCCACCAAGAGCACAGGGAAGCAGCTCCCATTGCAGCCAAGGACTCCTGCAGCTGAGGGAAGCAGCTCGGGAGCGTTTGCTGCTGGAGCGACCCCAGCCTCCTCTGCTGAGGGTCCCTTGGATGTCTGGGAGCGAAGGATTACTTCTGTGGCATTGCTGCCCTTTGGGAGTGATCTTGCCCCAGTGCTCCCTTCTGCCCCTTTGTACTGGGGAACTGCCAGGCACCTGGTGCCACCTGCCGAGGGACACGTTGCTCCTGTCCCGCATCCTTCCCCCATTATGCACAAAATGTTTCGGAGCCAAACGTTAAGTATTTTGTTCATTCACGCTCTAAAATCCAAGTTGATTGCCTCAGAGGAGAAGAAAATGGAAGAGAAGTGTGCTGGGAAAGGGGAAGGAAATGCAAATAATTGATGGATCGACTTTCCAGGTGCTTTGCTCAGGAGCCCCCG
Organism: Microhierax caerulescens; assembly: GCA_035590215.1. Classification (NCBI taxonomy): domain Eukaryota; kingdom Metazoa; phylum Chordata; class Aves; order Falconiformes; family Falconidae; genus Microhierax; species Microhierax caerulescens. Next base: position 5,320,134 of record JAVJGJ010000036.1, on the reverse strand, counting down.
GAGATGAAAGCCTCCCTTTGACTCAAAGTCATCGATCTCCTCTTAAAACCCTTCCTCTGCACGCACAGCACAGGCAGGTGTTGCTGTGTGTGATGAAAGATGCACATCACCACGATGAGACCCAGCACGGCTGTCTGTGACGTTAAAAACCACGGGAGTTTTTTTGGCACGGGGTAAGTGATGCAGGTTTTACCCGGGGGAAGCCATCCTGCGTGGGAGGCGAGGACACAAGATGCTCCAGCACGCAGGAGGGATGTACCAGTGGGTAAAACCACAGGATTTCTCCTCCAAGGTATTCTCCAAGTGCCACTTTGGGTACATGTATCTGCGAGACAAGGTGATGGGGTAGGGGATTAACAGGCAGAGCGTGCTCAGCAAACCCCAAAGCCAGCCTGCAGGGAAATCAAACGGCGGCTTCATTTCTTCAGTAAGTTTTCCATTAATGACCCAGTTGTTTAGGGCAATTTAGATCAGTACATCACAGCCTTGGAAAGCTGCGCCTCGCAGCTCTGCTTTTTCACAAGTGCCTGCAACTTCAGCACCGATGTCTGTTCCGGCAACGGCCCTATCTGGCTGATGCAAAGAGACATGAGTTTGGTCTAATTAATTCTTTTGGAAGCTTTTTCTCAGGGCTTTTTCCCTTCTTCTGAAGCAGCGATGAAAGTCGGAGCAGCTAGGCGGGATTAAGAGATTTTTAGGAGCACTCCGCAAGGCAAACCTACGGTGACACAAAACCTCCATCACCAGGAAAGGGTCCTGCCACCCCTCCCTGGCTCGTCCCCACCACAACGCCAACCACAAGCGTTGGTGCAGCGAGCCACCGCGCTGGGTCAGCGCTTTCCAGACGGGAAAGACCACACTCACACAGCGGTGCTCAGCAGCTGGGGTTCTAGCGGTTCCAGAGACACGTTTCCCCCTGATTTAAATGGCAGAAAAGTCACTCCCAGACACCCCAATTCCATCACCAAGAGAGGTGATTGACAGCTCTCCAGCCCCATGGTGTAAAGCAACCAGCACTCCCAGCCCTCAGGTGGGAAGCCTGGGAGCACCGTAGTTTTTCTCTGGGACCGTTCAGAGCAGCCCGAGATAAAGAAGATGATTTAATTTGTCCCTGTCTTTCTCTTACCTATTTGCGCAAAACAGCAGGTGGGATAAAAAGTAGCGCTGGCCTCTGATTCCTCTCATTTGGGGCTGGTTTAACTTCCCCAGACACCCCTGAAACTCCCAGTCCACAAACCCACCCAGCTCAACACAGCATCAAGGTATATAAAATATTCCAAGCAGATAAAATATACAATAGGAGGTTAAAAGGAATAAAAGCAATCAGGCAGTCTGCTACTAATGAATTCAATAGCAGCAAAGCCCATTTCCTTCTGTTGGTTTTCCATAAACAATTTACAGAATAAATGTATTTTTGAGGTATACAAATTGGTCTGTATTAAGATGCTTGATAAACAGTTTCTGGGTAAAGACAGGCTATGAAAGCCTTCAAGTACTTCCTGAAATGCTAATATATTTGCGCACACCCTCACTTTTAACAGAGATGAAGCGTTTTGTGCCGGGAGTAAGTTAAAATCCTGAGCGAGGTTTGCAGGAGAGAATTCTGGCGGGGCTGGAACGAAACCCCAAAGACTCCATATAATTAGGTGGAGACACACGGTGCCAGCTGGTGCAGCGCTACCTCGGATTTGCAACATGTATATGTAGTATTATGCGTTAAGAGAGGACATAAATAACGGTGTGACAGCCAGGTGAGAAGCGTTCCCAGTGCAACCTGGCAAAGCTGCACTGATTGTGTTGCAGCATTGCCATTTTCCTGCAGTTACGAAGTGGTGAACCACCCCGGTTTCATTCAAATTACACGTCATCTTAACCCAAAATTCCATTTAGACTATGCGAGGCGCTGGTGTAATTTCAAAAAGCCACTAAATCGTGCTTTTCCCCCCTGCCTGGCCATTTGCTGGCCATTACCCCTGCAGGGTCGACCGGGGTAAATGGTGTTTGACCCAGTGGGTTGGTGCTTCCACGTGGCATCCCACCGGCTGCGGGCGTGCAGGATGCTCCCACTGCCACAGCATCACCCTCCCGGCTGGGAGCACATCCAGTATCTGCTTTAGGAGCTCTGGAGAAAGAGTGAGAGAAGAAATGATGACATCCAGCCAGCTTGCAGGCACCGGGATCTTACCCTGCGATATTTGAGAGGCATGAAAAAAATATCCATCATATAGGAATGGCTCACTCTGACGTCTTTCCTGTTCCTCAGAGAGGTTTTTAGAAGTCTATAAAGCAGAAAATGGTGGGGAAAGCAGCCCAGGAACATGATGAAATTCTAATATCAGAGCCATCGTGGTGGGAAGAGTAGAGGACATTGCTTAATGCAAGAAACATGCACTGAGCCGGCAAAATTTAGGCTGCCACCATCTCCTGGGGTGGCTGGTGGCAGGGGAAAACGTGCTACTGGCACCAGTAACATTTACCAGGGCGCAGAGGAGGAGTACACAAATGCACCTTTGGCAACCTTTAACTCCTAAATCCGTCAGCTCTTGAAAATAAGATAGAGACTCATCGTGTTTTGATAACTCCATGAGAGCCTGTAGACATTATGCTAATTCTCAGGGAGCGCTGTGAAGAATAAGGCCAGGACACTGAAGGCAGGGAGTTTATAATTGCCTTTTAATATATTTTCTGAATTCATTGTGCATGCGCTATCTGTCCCACGGGCTGAGCTGGCAGAGGGGACAATGTCAGGTGGAATAAATAGGATCTCATAACTTTAGTCATTCTGTATTAAATAGCGTCGAGCAGCACAATAAACAGAGGGACTGGGAAGCACATGCAATAAGGAAATAATTCCAGCACTGTGCATGCAAATCTTTCTCTCTCAGATCACCCTCATTAATCACCTCACGTTCATTTATACACTTAAAGAAGCTATAAACAAAGGCTGAGATGGTTCCTCTCATTATTAGGGTTTTTTTTTTTTTTTATTGAGTTAACTTCCAGAATATTTTATAATAATAGTCACGGCTGGTGATGGAGGTGCCTGCTCTAACCAGCTCATAAAGTTCCCCCTGCTCCTCCTGTCTTTTTGTGATATAGGTAGTTATACAGAGATTATGAAGCTTATTGAGTAAAAAGAGGGAGACGCGACGGCAGCTTTATCATTTCTCCTGCCTTTGGCTTATTGAAGGCTCTAGCAGGCACCGGGGGTTCAACATTTTCCTATCAAGACACAGGAAACTGAGGAGAAGGGAGGGGGGAGATGGATAAAGCCCCAAATCCAAAGCCAAACAAGTTGTTCATTCGTGAAAACCCCCTGCAACCTCTGCGCACCTCTCGAAAACTGGCAGAACGATTTGGAAGCAAACCACCCCCCTTTTGCCCTTGGCTGAGAGACTCGGAGCACTCAGGACCGCACCAGGACCACGGCACAGAGATGCTGTGACCATCGGATGGTGATGGAGTGACAATTTTTGGACCCGGCGGACACTTTTCTGCAGCCTACATCATTAGAGGAAAGCGTTTTTGATTTTTGGTGACACTCCGCCTGTGTCAAGTAACGCTGCACACTCTTTTCCCTCTTTAAAGAGGTCACGGCTCGTACCTTGATTATTAACTGCCGCTGTTATCTGTATTGAGCAAAGCAAAGCCAGCCCACAGCTTAGTTAAAAAAAAAAATATGAAGAGAAGCTGCAGAAAATGCTCCTTCCCTTTGGGGTATCAGCAGAAATAAGGGGATGAGGCAATAAGGGCATCCCGATCCTGCAGCATCACCTCCCAGGACCCCCAACCCCACCTTGCCCCCACCTCTACCCCCTTGGCACGGCTCACTCCCTCCACAGTCCCTAAATCCCAGCCAATAATTCCTGGAGTGCCTCGTACATAACGCTGTCAAGTAAGAAGATTAAGTGATGTTAACTTAGTCTAATATGAGGCTGGGTAATAAATTTCATTAGAAGCTGCTGGAAGTGGGCGACTCTGCGCCGCTGCGGAGTGTCAGGTGGTTGGCAGCGCTAACATATGTCTTAGGGAACTTATCATCTAATTATAAAGGATAAAGCGTATTTTTTCAGTGTGGTTACATGCGGTAATGAAGCATGCAGAAAGCCACGCAAGATAGATGGGCACTTTCACTGCTGAAGCTGAAAACTTGCTTAACTTAATAGTCTATTTATTACATTTATTCCCCGAGCATACGTGGCCTTGCTACTATCTGCCGGTTCATCCCGTGCTGTGCAATTAAAACCACCGCCGTGTGTTTGCAGGGGGAGGACCGGGTGCGGGTGGGAGCGGGGTCTACCGCCCCTGGAATAAGTGGAGATTAAAAGCTGGCACGACAAGGTGCTGTGCAGCACTTTCCCTTCCCAAAGGCGCCGCTTGCAAAATGCGTTTTTTCCCTCGCTGGGTTTTTTTCTCCCCCCTTACGGAGGGATCACGCCGCCCTGGGGAGTTTGGTGCTACGATACAACCAGCTCACGGGAATCGCATCCCCATCCAGTGAGCGAGGCTGGGGGCACACACAGCCGTCGGGCTGCCCCCCACCCCAAAATAGGAAATTTCTGCGCCAACTCCGGGAGAAAATGCCGCTGAAAACCGGTTTCAATGGAAATTTTGCATCCAGCCCTCCTTATCCACTCTTAATCCATTTGTCACAACAATTGCCGGAAAACTTTTCTCTCCAGCGCCTCCAGAGCTGAGAGAGAGGGATGAAAAGTAAACTTATGCAAGGACAGGGGTTTAAGCATCCCATTAAGATTAACTTATCTGCAGTAATTGACTTAACTAGGGGATTTTTAATGCCTTTCAAGGTTTTTTGGAAGACGGTTTTGCAGCAGCCAACAGTAAAGATGCTCCTAAAAAAAAATCTGTGTATAGCGCAATAAGTCCATAGCTAAGACTTTCTAAGGCAGTGATTCCAGGGGATTTAATAAGAATGTAATTTGTATAATTAACCATTCATCACTGTCAATTTCATTAAATGAATGCCAGAAATATTACCTTCACCAGCACGACCTAACAGGATTGGAATATATTATGTGAAAAATGAACACTTAGTAGGGTTTTTTTTTCCCTCTCTTTTGCTTTCCCTGCCTGGGCTCCGGCTGTCAGAAGGAGATTTGCAAGGCTGTGAAATAATTTAAAACAGTAGTAAATGAAAATGACTAAAGAAAATGTGTGGATTTTGGTAACTAACCCTCATCATTATGTATGAAAGTTCAAGTCAAAATGTTTTCACTCGTTCCAAAAGTAAATGACTGGAGGAGCTCCCATCTGCAGGGCTGCGATGCTGGGCAGCCATCTGCTTGGGTCCTCCAGGCATCTCCTGCAGGGTGGAGGCAGCTGAGAAAGGGCTTTTTTTGGGGAAAAAAAAATGCTTTTGAAAATCCTTAACTTGGGTTATTTCTATTTAGGGGGTAGAGGGATGAACGACAAGGGGTTCGGAGAGGCGTTCCGAGAGCTTAGCAGGCATTTCTCATTTACCCCTGTTGGGCACAAAGCAACTCCCCCACCCTTTTTATCTCCCCCAACCACCCCATTTCTCCCCAGGAATAATAAAGGAAGATTTCTTGGGCAGGTCTCACAGCTCTCCTGTTGATCAACCATTAGAGGGCAACATCACACAAATTCCTCATAACATCAAAAAAAAAAAAACCAAAACCCCCAAAAAACAACCCAAGAAAAATCCACCCAACCCATATGGAAAGAGGACAGGGGGAAGAGAACATCCAAGGGGAATTATTTCCATTGGAGGCGTGCGGGGAAGGGTTGATATATTTATGTTTGGACAAATCTAATAATCTCTTCAGATGTGAAAAATGGGGAGGAACCAGGAAAGTAAAGTTGGTGGGTTTTGTTGTGGGTTTATTTGTTGTTGTTGGGTTTTTTTGTTGTTGTTTTCGGGGCTTTTTTTCTTCCCTTTCTCCTTTCTTGTGGGTTTCTGTGCCTTTGTCTCGTTTGAAATGCAAACGAAGATTTTGTGAAAATGTTGGTTTACCAGGTCCGGGTGGCTGTGATCACAAGGAAGCGGTGGAGGAGCAGCCAGCCGGCCAGATGGGATGCTGGAGAGATGAAAGGATGTTTGCAGACCAAGAAACGGAACGTTTCTAGATGCTTTTCGGGGATAAATTCCCCACCAGGGCACAGAGGAGACTTCAGCTTCATTACAATTAACAGCGAGTAATGAAAATAAATACCAGTGATATTTAAAGAAGGTGGAAACCTCAATACATGAACAGTGTCATCCTCCTAACAGCGAAGAATGGCTGATGGGAAAGATTGATACCCCCTCTCCCTGCCTTGTGAACATTTCTAGCTCTCATGGAAACGGAAAACTGCCTTTTTTTCTTTTCTTTTTTTTTTTTTTTTTTAATTTTGCTTATTTTTAAGAAGATACCAAGGTAATTCCTCATTTGCAGAAGCTGAGTAGCTGGCTCCTGTGTCCCTTGCCATGGGGCTGAACGCAGAGATGCTGGGACTCCCCAGGATCACCATGTCCCCTCTCTGTCCCCACCATGTCCTGGGAGGCACTGCCTATTTCTCGTGAAAATCTCATTCTTTTCTCATTTGCAACAACAGTGTGTTGCTGCTCTCTGGCTTAAAAATCCAGAACAAATCAACATTTCAAGTCAAAATGTCAATTCAAAACAAATGTTTTCATTTAATTTCCTGTTAAAATGTCACTGCTGCTAGGTTATTTTTGGCTGGGGGAAGAGAGATGAAAAACACGGACTCAAAATTAAAAAACAATCTAAGTCCAGGTGAGGGGACTGATTCCTATTGCATTTCTACACATGGTCCTGAGACAAAATAACCCACCCCAAACCCCTTTGGGCTTCTAACGGTACGAGGAACAAGTTTAAAGGCATCCTGGGACTAAGATTTTTCTGCTTGAAGTTTCTTCTGGGGAAAATGGGGGGTTTCCAGCTGGATTTATTTCACCTGCTAAAAACCAGGGGGGATGCTAATGGGATGTCCCCTATGGAGACCCACCTGCCCACTCTTGGTGCAGACCTGAGCCATTCCTGGGCAGCTCCTGCTGAAACAACTTCACCTCATCCCACCTTGGACTTTCTCTCTCCAAAATGTGACCGGGCACCCCTGGCACCCCTCCAACGCCTCCCTGCAGTGCCTGCGCCGCTCCCCATCCCCATTTCTAGAGCCTCTACCACCTCTTGCAGCACTGTAGAGCCAGCCAAGGGCTTGAAGACCAAGCCTACGAAGAGCTCCTACACCACAGCTGGCATCAGCCTGCGGCACAAAGCCGGGTCCAAAGGAGAAGTCGCCACGGCGTGCACAGGGAGCCTGGGTTTAGGGGTTCTCTCAGCCCCCCCTCTGCTACCTCATCGTGACATCCAGAAGACCCCACGCTCCTTGGCCCCACTTGACTTTGCCCAAGGTCTCGCAGAGCCGAGCAGGGAGCCCATCCTGCCAGCTCAGCTCCCAGCTGCAGCACTGACCACGAGCCCCCTCGGGCACCAGGCATGTACCAACCATCACAATTCACGGCGCTACGCACGACAGAGAGTAATATCGAGGCTGCTATTAAAATCTTTATGATTTTGCCATTGCGAGAATACACATTGATTTGCAAGACGATGGTGATTATTACTATTTCATTTCCGTTTCAAATCCAGGAGGGCAAGGAAAGTGAAGCACAAGTTGGTCGTGTCCGATACAGGGATGCAGAAGCAAGATGGGATGCGATGTTTATGAGGTCTGTCTTTTTTGTGTGTGTGTTCCCGGCTTCCCATGCCTCTCTGCTGTCAACTCCGGCCAACAACCCTTTTGATTAAAGACGTCAGGCAAAACCGCTGACGGCAGACCAGGAGCATCATCCACAGCATCAGTAGGGTTGTGTCCCCCCGCCCCCAGCCCAGGCATCGTGCGCCGTCAGCTGCCATCCCAAGCAGCAATTAATACCCCAATGACGAAATGTCAGGGCTGAGCCATGGCACGGAGCCCTGTCAGCACCGGCGGGGCTCACGGGGGTGGAGAAAAGCACAGCGGGATGCGGGGAAGGATGGCACATCGCTGTGGCATCGCTCAGCCTTCCCCGAGGCTACCGCACGTGGGAAGGATGGAGAAAACTCCGGGGTCCTCCCCCTGCCCTCAGTGGGGAGGGAAGCGGCGGTTTCGTATTCAGCGGTAAAGGATGGAGTGAGACATAAATACGTAAAGGGACAGGAGAGAAGAATTTATTGCCTGCTAAAGGTGCAGAGCATTAAAATTTGAGAGATAAATAATTTTATTTATGTTGATGCCAAAGTAAAGAAGATACATGACTTTCTTAAGAATAACTCCCGTCTCCTCAGGCCGGTCAATGCTGAAAGGCACATAATGATTTGTTTTTATTATTATTATTTCAATGGGTTTTTTCCCCCCTTATACATGAAGATGGATGCTCGCTAACAGCATCGTATTGTCAGAGTTGTAAATTAGGGGAGCAGGGAGGGATCGTTTCAGACCCCTCTCTCTGCCCTCTGAGCTGCCAAACTTCTCCCAAACTCCGGCTGTGAGCTGTGCGTTCTCTGTCTCAAAGAAAACCCCTCTCCCCATTTAAAGACTTCCAATAAATTCTCCTTTTCCTATCAATTCCCCTTTTCCCACTTCTAATGCGACGTGACGTAAATGCTATTGATTGCTAAAGGCTGGCAACGCTCAGGTGGAACGAGGAAAATGGGGAGGGAAAAAAAAGAGGATGGAGTAGAACGAGGAGCAAGGGAGGGGGAAAATAGTCAGAAAAAGGAAAACAAAGAGCCTCATGGATTTATCCGACTGCAAGTAGCAATGTTGTGGGGATCTTTCTTCTGCTGTCAACAGCTCATTTATGGTGGAATCGGGGGAAATAACAACCAGCAAACCAACCAGGCTGCGGGAAAAAAACAAACAACATAGAAAGGAAGAGGAAAAAATAAATAGGAAAAAAAAACCCACCCAAAACTGTGGTTGAAACCATCAGTGGGGTGAAGGCATCCTTGACTGCCTCTCTAGCCTTATCTAGCAGTACCAGCCATGCATCTAATCACAATTAAATTGCAGAGAGAGGTTGTAATCCAGCCCTGAAGGAAAGAAGTGAAAACCTGAGTGGCCAGGGGGGAGGCGAGGGCTGGGGGGCCGAGCGCTGCGATGCTCCCATTGCTGCCGGCAGCGTCGGCACCGCGAGGCTGAAGCAGGGAGGTGAGAGGAGATCGGTGCCGGGGGATCTCCTGCCAGTGCTCCCAGCGGCGAGAGGAGGGGCAGGATGGCTGGGAAGCACCGCTAAATCCCCCCACCCCACCCCCCGCCCCCCATCACAGCCTCTGAAGCTTGTTTCCATCATGGACCGCTTAAAGAGCATCGGAGTTGGTGCGTGAGCATCTCCTTCCCGGCGCGCGGCAGCGGGCGCCGCAGTCTGCCGCGGACAGCAAATAAACAAACGCCCCCTCCCACGTTCCCGCTGCATGGCTGGGATGCGAATGGGAGCCGAACGGTGCCAGAGCAAATCACGCCAAAACA